>OU744733.1:24293938-24691438 GCA_916613615.1 Steromphala cineraria
TATCAGAGCAATTCAGACCTCGGTACATCAACAATTATTTCACACCTACCATGTAATAACCGAATACATATCCCCATTCTACATACAGGAGAAATAGTGAAGCTAATTCTAATTGGATAATTAGATAAACGTGTCAGTTTTATTGCACCTTTTTCTCGTTAAGGCCAATCAGAAGGAAGACATATCAGCTCTGAATTTAACAGATGTTGTGGTTGATATGCAGAAACATTTATCAAGCACAATGCATAGACTAACATTTGGTCTCCGAAAACAAAATTCTGGCTGAAAAAGTCTAACATGACAAAAAGCTTCTCTGAGCTTATTTTGATGCATATTTTCAGTGTATAAAATAAATTTGAAACCTAGCCTGTCCTAAAAATTAATTGGTCAATTGCTTAAGGGGGAAAAAAAATTTAAAAGTTACCATTCTTGACCAAAAAGTAGCCAGTCAAGGACTGGTAGACGGGCTATATTTTAAACACTAATATATTTCGCTTTTAAAATTATCAAATAGTAGTAGCAAATAAATCTACAGAAATGAGGAACTATCAAAACCAGTTTGGTTATCATTCATGATGTAATCTGATACATGTTAAAGTGACAATAGCACAGTTATTTAAATATATTCATCAATCTTTCACAAATGTCACCAAATGAAGAATGTACTATATTCTTTCTAAAAATAATTTCTAATTCTTATGTGAAACACAACATTTATATATCATAGACTTTATTAAATACATTTGAAAGGGTAAAAGATAGTCTAGTTATACCTTATGTCTGAATACTGTGTTTTGCAACTCAAACCACACCATCTGTTTGACCTGAAAGTTTTTATTCAAATTTGATTAGAAAACAGTTTCTGTCTGACATTTGTGAAACACATCG
Source organism: Steromphala cineraria (assembly GCA_916613615.1). NCBI lineage: Eukaryota > Metazoa > Mollusca > Gastropoda > Trochida > Trochidae > Steromphala > Steromphala cineraria. Next base: position 24,294,827 of record OU744733.1, read on the forward strand.
TCTGATGTAGATGAGCAAAGAGACATTCTCTTGTAGAGAACAGTGCAAAAAAATGTGGGGGGATATTTTCTGCAATATCAATAAAAATTTTGCTTTTACTGTTAACAAAAAATATTCTCAAAATAACATTCCCCAACTCTCAATTTATCATCCAAAACTGTGTTCCACAGGAGATATCGCTTGTGAAAGATCAAGCGATATCTCCTAGGAGATATCGCTTTGACAGTAGATTTTGAACAATGCCCTGTCATCAGCAGGGACATGACATCACAAACGTTTTGCATCATCAGAAATGACGTAACAATGGTATGACGTCATAAACATAATGACATCACAATGCTATGACGTCGTCAAGACGATGACGTCACAATGCTATGACATCACTGGTTAAGGAGTTGGAGGGCTATGCAGTGTTCAAAGATGTAAATTTTTCATGCTTTAATATGTGATGAAAAATGATTTTGGATGATAAATAGAATCTCACCCTCGTGTCTTCTGATATCAAATATATCAACACTCGTTGACAAAAGTAAAATATCCTCGGCAAGCCTTGGATATTTGTTACTTTTATCAACTTGTGTTGATATATTTGATATCAGAAGACACTTTGGTGAGATTCTCTATATACCATACCAAAAGACAAGCAAAATTTCAAGGTACATATTTTTTTTGGGGGGGGGGGAGAGAGTGTGGAATTTATTCATATGATGGTTTTGACTTGATATAAAATTTCAAGCTATACTTAAGAGGAAATGCTATATATATATATATATATATATATATGGTTAATAACATTGTATTCTTTTTGATCACATCATATGCAATAGTTCAAATTCTTGGCTTTTTTTCGAGTGTGGAATTCATATGATGGTTTTGACTTGATATAAAATTTCAAGATATATTTAATAGGATATGATAAATATATATATATAAATGATTAATAACATTGTATTCTTTTTGATCAAATCATTTGCAATAGTTCAAATTCTTGGCCTGTTTTCAGACTACAGTCCCTTGTGGGATCCCTTGGAGCCAGGCCTCGAAAACTGGTGGGCAAGTGGGTAAGGTATCGATACAATCAGTGCTGGCACATCCTCGATAATCCAGCGTTTTCATTCCGATAAATCTACACTACAAGCCCTGGAAAACTTTACCAGATTTTACCTCAAACCCATTTACCTGAGAATTACCTCCCTTTGCAATGACTCAGCAAACTGCCTGCTTTCTAACAACCAATAAGATCACTTCTAAAACCAGCTTTCTATCTCTCACTATGCCTTTCATTCCGCCTTTTCTCTTGTCCTTTCGATCCCTTTCTCCCTGATCTGTCTACTCTTTTTGGATGGCAATATCCATGTGTCAAAAAGCTGAAAAATTGCTGATAACACAGTAAACCCCAACTCACTCACTCACTTGATGTCGCGAACGGTCGAGTTATTTATGCACTTGGTGTCTGCGTTTCGTTTCTGATTGGATAACATGTATGTAAAGGGAAGGAATTGGATTTGATGTAAAACCCCGTAAAGTTTTCCAGGGCTTGTAGTGTAGATTTATCGGAACAAAAGTGCTGGATTATCGAGGATGGCGCTGGCAATGCTGCATGACTATTAGGACAAGAGTTTGATTCCTTTGCAAGGTGCAAGAATTGGAACTACTGCAGATTCAAATGTTACATTTGTTTTGTTTACTATGTAAATAGCATGCACTATTAATACTTCAATAACGTTTGAATTATTTAGTAAAAGATTTCTTACACATTTCAATCACCCAAAATATCAACTGCCCACAGTTAACCTGATTTTTTTAACACTCCTGTTACAATTGGGAGACCTTGGACCTTACAGCTTCTACAAAGTCTTATCAACTCAACACACAGCCAAACAAGATACGTTTGCCAGTAAACATTTATACATCCTGCCACAGTGAGGAAACGCTAAGGTCGGCCAACATAAACCAACTAATTGCTCGCTCTGTATCGTATCCCATAATGCCAGTTTTAAACTTTGCTTAATATTAACCCCTAGTATACTTACATCTTTGACTGGCATTCAAGATGTTGTCATGAAGTATGATGACTATTTTTATGGATTCACAACTTCTTTATTGTGGGTCATAAAATTTCAGGCTATCCAATTTTTAACCTGACGAAGGGGCAAATAATAGACAAGAAGCAAAAACACTCGTTTATGTCATTATTTTATGCAGTACTTGAAAGTTGTTTCAAAGATTAAGGCTTTAAAATATTCAGTTATTCTAAAAGTATGTATTTGTTAACTTTGTTAATATAAATCCTGAATACCTATGTGTATATGGAATATAACCCCATCGACCCCAAGTCACGTGGGTCATGGTGTTTCTGTACAAAACCGTGACAGGATTGCTTCTCTTAATAAAAATAAATAATAAATAAATAAATATCAAAGCTTTTAAAGGTCAGATTATTTTTTAATTATTTTTGTGTTGGTTTTCCTAAAGGGCCATGAGGTGATCAAGATGTCTCCAACAAACAGTTATACGGATCGAAATTTCTTATTCTGATTCTCATATTAAAAATACAGCAAATATTGAAACCTTCCGTGCATCAAAACCAAACAAAGTAGGCATATCTCGGGCAGACACTTTCCATCAAAGCGGATTCAAGGATTCCATGTGATGGAAGACAGACTGGTGGTCTGATGTTTTACAGGTGATATTCATTTGGTAAAAGTGGGTTACAGGTGATAATCGGTTGGTAAAAATGGGATACAGGGGATATTCAATGGGTAAAGGTGGGATACAGGTGATATTCAATGGGTAAAATATGGATACAGGTGATAATCAATTGTTAAAAGTAGGAATGAGTATCTTTGCAAGATTGGAAACTTTCAATTATCAACTAATAACAAGAAGACATAATCAATAAGTCATCAACAACCCGATAAAATTGACCTTTATAATAACTCCCTACAATTTCCTAAATCAGAAAAGAAAGAAAACAAAAGAAGGGCAATTCACTGGGGTAAAACATTGCATGCTTCTCATTTTCAAAGGTTTTGATACTCTAAAGACTCACAGCAAATTTGGTTAACATATCATAAATAGATTTCAAGAGAACTGAAGTTGTCCAATGTTGAAGATACCCTAAGGGTACTCAATCACATATCATCAACAATACAACAAAAACTCCTCATTAGTTTTACAGGTTTTTCTAAACTGATATTAAAGATTATTATCTAAAACCTCACAATGTAGTTAGAAATTTGTCTCACATATAGCAGTCAACGGTTACACATTTGGCCAGCATGAAATAACTTATCAAGATTCACATATTTTTTCCAAGCAGAGTATTAATATATATGCAGTTATAAATATAACTAGGTAACAAAGTAAACCTACCTGTCACAAATGTAGATGAAACTTTAACACATATAAGTAAGATGGAGTCTACAGACTACAGACTGAAGAGCTTCAAAGTGAGGGTGAATCTTCTAGTGATAAGAACAGGACTACAAGGTCCCTCTCACATCTATCGGGGTGACTCACATATCCCCTTCCCCCTCAAACTACCCCCCTCATTCAAACTACCCCCACCCCCTCATCTCAACCCCCCTTCTAAAATCTCAAACTGACGATATCAATATCTCATATATACTCCTTGGCAGTGGGGCTGGTCTCAAGGTTTAGATTAAAGTTACATATTATTCTTTTTTATTTTCTTTGTAATTTCTTTTTTGAAATATACGATAAGCTATGATTCACTGCATACTATTCTGAGAAATATTGAAATTCAAATTTGCTTGATTTTGAAAATTTTGTTTCTTGAACATACAATATTTTCATTTGCATAACTTTAATTAAGTCTTAAAACTGTTTGTACAAACTTGGAACTCTGTTTAGTTTGAAATTTAGTGAATACAACAGGCAATGCATTAATTCTTACCAGACAAAACTCAGCGTCATGACATTAATATCATGATCTTAAAATCCTTTTTTCCATACAGGAATAATACAAATAGAACCCTGAAAATTATATTTGTTTACCTAATTCTCTTTGTCCAGAAGCTTATGTATCTACATAGTGAAAAAAAATCAAACAATTTATGAATAAGACTCAAATCAGCAAAATATAGCTGAAAATAAACAAAATGTTGAGTGACGGTCCCTGCCTTATTTCAAGTAAATCTTGCAGCTCATATCAACACTACCGCTACATCAACGTAATTCAACACGGGGCACGATACTGCTTATCTACAACTAACATTAATAGCACTTCATATACACACTCAGGGCACTTGATTGGTGCCCAACAACTTGCAGTCAGACCTCAAACTTGAAATTTGTTTGTTTTAAACTTTGTGCAATTTTCTCAATAAGGAGCTAATAAGGACTGGAATCGAACCTGGACCAGACAAGAGTCGACGACAAGGTGAGGGTTAACGTTATCAAGGTGTTGAAGAGCTACAAGTTGTTAGTTTGTAAGACACGAGCTCTTTCTGATTAGGAGTCCATTTGAGCTCGGGGCACGAGCTAATCATGGAATCAACTACCTTATGGTTTTGCTCTGGCACCAAAATTTTAGAATAGAGAAAACACAAATTTACAAGTTAATCTTTTAATTTTAAGGCTTAATTTCATATTGATAAAACTAACTTATTATTTTGTGTTTATTTATATAGTGAACAGAATAAGTTAAGGATATTTGCATTTTTTTAAATTAATATTTCATCATTGAAGGAATGTGCCATTTTTTGTTATATAAGACATTGCTACATAGCCCTTGCTAATTTTGTCCATTGCACAAAGTCTTCACAAATTTTACAATATAATTACTAAAAAAGTTTTAAATCATGACATAGGTGTTACCACTTTAGCATATCAAGGTATGACTGAAATGAAATTTATTTTGAATTGGGTACACCAGAAAGTAAGGCTTCCTTGCAATATTATGGGATTGGACCGAAAAATTAAATTAAAGAACGTCATAGGATCTTCAAGTTAAACAATACCACCTGTGCACAGAATGAAAATGTGGATCTTTTACAGGATTTTCCATATTTACTTTGCATGCCGTCTGTTGGGATGTTTTGATATGCAGCATTTGGTTTTCATCTGCCTTCAAATCCTATAACTCTCAAGAGAAATTCCAAACTTGACACATATCTCTAAACTTCCTTGTCTGGCAAAGGTGAAAACAGATGGAAGACCCTGATGTTCATTTGATACAGAGTTCTTACAATATTTCAAAATCCAAATTTTACAAGGCCTGACAAAATTAAGACAAGTTTTCAAAGGAATCAGGGGCGGGATAGCGCAGTGGTTAGCGCGTTCGGCTTTGGATCAAGAAGTCTGTGGTATAAATCCCACCAGGGGCTCGGCAACTTTGTCTTTGGCAACTGTTCTACACGCAGTAAGGTTTGGGTGCAATGCTACACTGAATTTCAGCGCAGTACCACCCATGGTTTGCTAGTTCTAGCCGATTGCTCACAGGTTTCACTGCAATACATAGCCACAATAGTGTTGAGGGCTTTCTCCCTGCAATAATACTAGCAGCCAAATATAATTGAAATACTCTTGAAAGCGACGTTAAACCCAAGATCACCTCACCTCACCTCAAAGGAATCATAAAAGAAAAACCCTGATATCACGTCTGATATGAAGTTCATGATAAACACCATTTCACCCCTGGTTTTTTTTATCAGGAAAAACTGCACTGAACCACAGTCCTAATAAAAAGCAGAGCTAAGCTCAATTGAACTAAGCACCCACCACCATGGACTTACATAGTGCTAAAGATTTTACTGCATTTGTATTTCCATAAGAAATCTTCAACTTGTCTTGTAAACATTTCCTACAATTAAGATGACTCCCCTAATAATTGAGACGCAAAGAATGTTCGTAGTCAAGAAATACCATCCACAGTCACCAAGGATAAGTGTTTCGATGATCTACACAATATCACACCTTGGTCTTTTTATCAGGAAAATCTGTTTGGCAACAACCCTGGGTAACTAAGGGTCAGAAGAGACTTGCAACAATCAATTGGATCACAAGCCAGCCAACCTTCACTAACAAAGTCACTGAAAAAGTTAACGTCATTTTTATTTTAATACTTGATATGAACAAACTAGACTTGCCAACATGATAAGGTGAGACAATCAATTGAATCAAGCGCCCACCAACCTTGACTGACATAGTCCTACAGGTTTGACGGCATTATCGTTTTCATATTTGATATAAAACAAACTAGTCTTCCCAACATTTTCTAGAATAAAGGTGGCGCCCTAAACTTTGCTCTAGGGTCCTGCAGACAGACTACAACAACACTGACTTATCTGACAGACGGATGTCAGTGCCATATGTTTATCCAAGGTCTGTTACTATCTGCTAAAGTCCCAAAGGTGTTATCAAGCTTAAACTTTTAATTGTAGCTTTTGGCAGTTTTAGCGATACCAAAAACCTATTTAAAGGGGAATCACTTTGCCATGTTTCCTGAAAAAGGCAAATCACTTTGCAAAGCCCACTATGTTTTTCATGAAAATCATTTTTATCTCAATCATGAATTTTTCAAATTTGAACCTTTCTTTCTAATATTTAAATATTGACAAAACTCAATTCTTTTGAATCAGAAAATCAAACAAGTAATATATTTTGATGGAACTTCTTTAACAGTCTTACCTTATATTCTCAATATTGTTAAATAGCATTTGCTTGAAAATGGTGCTAGTATCTGCACAGCGACGTCACCTCTCTTTGTAATAAAGAAGTTGGAAATCCATATAATTTTTCTTTCTTCATCATACCAACTTCAAAAATTTCAAGGTAAGGAGTTACCTCCATTAGGCTAAAACATTTATCCGTTCACTTCACGTGCCATATGTGTGGAAGGAAGTCCCTGATCCAAAGATCCGGCTGTCAGTGGAGGTAAGGGTTATATCACCTAGTGTGGGTTATCAGCTGATACTGTACACAGCTGGGCCAGATCACAGCAACCAACTGACTCATATCATCACAGGTTAAAGGTAATTAGCAGGTAGGCAGCGAGGACTTTCTGGCAAATGTTACCTCGGAGTGCAAGTGTTATAGAGATCTGTTCCATAAGTGAGTGAGTTGGAGTTTTACGCTGCTTTCGGAGTATTTCAGGAATCGGAGTATTTCAGGAATCGTTGAGGTGTTCCATAAGATTGACAGATTCAGATCAATAACTCTGACATTAACTCTGTGCATCACATGACTGCACTTGTTCCATGCGCCCCTGTTAGTTAAGGATAGGTATCGTTCCTCATTTTCTGTATTGCAATATATTGGTATGAATGTGCATGCTATCTTGTCTAAATATGAGCGTTAAGAGTGATCATCATTGCTCAGCGATGAGCCGTTCTAGAAAGAGATATTTTTTCAATCACTTTTTTTATTCTGTATACATATATGAGCCATTTTAACAACACAACTTCACACGTTGTAAAGAACTTTCCGTCAATCATGTTTATTTGGTTGGGGTTTTTCTTGGCAATTTTAGATGAAAACAGCTCGTTTTAAAACATTTGATATATTGGATATTTTCAGAATGTGTACCGATTCGTATCATGTTGTTCCTGTATTGCAATATACCGATATATTGATAATATTGCACATCCTTACTGTTAGTTTAGATGGTAAAAGATGTGTCATGAAAACTGATATCCAATGATCAAGAAAACCAAAACGCCTTTGAGCAGCACTCTCTGAGCTGGATAAAACTAATTAGTAGAAGCAGTAGTGTGTTGGAATTCAGGTGTAGATCTCCCCAAAATAGATCCCTTGCAGAATCAGATTATACCAAAAAGATATAAGATAAAACTACTTTTATTAATCATGGCATACAGCAGGCAAGCTCCTAAATCATGAAGTATTTTTATTAACTATTTGGCAGATAGTGTATGTAAATTTTTGCTTCTTAGCACTAAGAACATGTAGAAAAAGCTCTTATTAAAACAGAGGTTAGCACCGAAAAATTTGACTTAAGTTACCTCTAAGGATACAGAATACATGTATGCATGTTTGAAAGCTATTTTCAAAGATCTCTATTGAAAATGGATGAAAAATCATTGATTCTCCCCTGCCGTGAAACCTTTTGAAAAGGGAAATTGTCAAAAAAGCACTAATTTGACAGCTTTTCAAAGGCAATATTGTGTTTCAGTAAAAAAGAAGTCTCATAATAAGTTTGATAATCTGAAATAAAAATGCTTTTAGCTGTTTCACCTCCAAAAATATTCTATAAATGTCAGTGTTAAAAGCCTCTAAATAAAAGGTCCCTTGATAACATATAGTAAATAAGTGGTCACTTCTGGATTTCCTTTATAACCAAAATGTCTCCTGTAAATTGGTAGCTATGATGTTTTGGAATTAACAAGGATGCATAAAAACTAGCATATCATTTATTTGTTACAGAAATTATGAAATGCAGAATATAATTACTGATAAATCAAACCAAAGGTCTCAGTTATTAGCTACGGTAAGTCTCTGAGTTACCGTGCTAGCTCTCTCATGTGATAGAGCACGCAGAGTTACCTCCCTTGGTTGAATCTAAACCCCAGCCATCTTACTCCAACTAACTGTCTATAAATAGCAAATAACAACAGAAAGGCTAAGCACAAATACCAGTACAAATGACTTTGTTTACAACTTTAACAGTAACACAAGCAAGGTTACCTTGAGGCAGAATAACAAAATTTGTAAACATTTACAAACACAATTTCAGAAATAAGTGGCATATGTATGGAAACAAATCAAGGTTATATATCAATAATGATAAATCAATATTTGTCAATCATTTCAAAGATCCTAAAAGATTCTTATCACATGACAAAATGGAATTTTAGGGGAAAATAAACAGCAAATGTCATATAAAACAAAGTATTGTAAACGTCATATAAAATAAAACATTGTAAAGAAAACAAAATGATATTCTCACTAAAATAAATATCTTGGAAGTGTCAATCAACTTAAATACTCATTTTTTTTCTTTAAAAGCGACAACATATTGGAAAGTAAGATAAATAGAACAAATACCATGCAAAACATTGAACTTTGGAACACACTATTTTCAACTGTAAAACTTTGTGTAGTTTTCAGGTTCAAATGCCCCTAATTTGCTGCCCAAAGAACAACATACATGTAATGATAAAATCTCAAGACACAAAAACAACCCACAAAAGAAATTCACTCAAGCTTAGCATTGTATAATCAAATCAGGATTTCTCTCACATTGTGTGATCAGACCATTATCCTAGTGATTATCCACATTACCCAACATAGGTTACACAAACATTACCTTGTGTTACGGGTAATCTCTCTGTGAATGAATACTATTGAGCAATGACATTTGCCTGGGGTTGTTTGACATGTTTTCATTGGGCCTCATAAAAATAATTGAATTCTGAGGCATATTTGTCAATCATGATATATCATCAACAATCACAATAATTTGTTTCCCTTCTACAATTTGGTGTTAACTTTCAGACTGGGTTCATTGGATAAGAGGTCAGAAAGCCCGCTTCGCTTGTATGATTTTTCTGTTTTTACATTGCAGGGCTTGTCAAAATTTTTAGGAGGGCAAGTTTGTATCAAAACACAAGAGCTGCTTGCTTGTATGAATTTAAATTTATTTCTCAACTAACATCAAGTTTTTGACCTTGCTATACAGAACTTTTGCCAATCAATTCAAAGAGCGAAAAAGAGTGAAATGTCAGCTTTCAGTCGGCCATTTTGTATTTTGGAATTATGTTAAAAAATCTCTTTACCTTTACTAATTTCATGAGCTAGCAAAGATGAAGAGTACATATTTATAGAATATCCCAAGATTAACAAATAATTATTAATGAGAACACTATATATTATAATTAGCAAGGCTTCATGATTAAATCGCAAGGCATTTGACTCCCATGTCTTACTTATCAGATTATTCCAATACTATTATCATCTTTCAAAGGCAATTTTATTTTTATGTTCCACAATTTTTATCCTTGTCTTTACTAACAAATTCCTCTTGTCAACAACTTTTTAACATATTTTTCTTAACCTAATATTCATTATAAAGTTCAATTTCTGGATATAAGGGCCACACACATGTTGTAACTAAATCAGATTTATCTTCTTTTTACATCTTAACAAACTTCTTCCATACCATCATCATTTTTTAGAAATCAGCATTTACAATCTTTGCATATTCTTAGATTAATAGTTTGCAAATAAATCAAATTTGATCTTGTTTCTACATCTGAACAGACTTCTTCGAAACCATTGTCACATTTCAGAGAACATGATGCTCGATGCAATATGAACTTATTTTCATACACGCAATGTTAACAAATCACCTCAATCAGCATTTTGAATCTTTGCATAATCTCAAACACAAAGATCAACTTTCAAAGACTAATCTACGACAACGACATATCTGGAAATGTCATCCCGCTGAGTCATCTACTTTAACTAGGCATTAACAATATCTCGCAGACACTCGTAAACAGCGACAATCTGTTACCATGGATACCATCAATCTGTTACCATGGATACCATCGCAGAAACAATGCAATTAGTATGTACTTTTAACTATGTTCCACTTGAATGAATCCGAAAGCAAAAATATCTTTAAGGAGAAAACTGGCTAAAGTCACACCTGAGTAACTTCAAATAAATTATTGAATGTTTCAAATCCATAAAGCTTTTTATCTACTTAAACCACCCCGTCACACCTGAGTGACCCAAATAATGACTCACCTCGGACTTCTCCATCAATGATCGGGACGAGCGCTTCGAGTGTAATCAAGATCCGTGTCACATACCGGTGAGGTCATTACGTCCGAATAGTTCCGCAGGGACGCGTGGATTCATCTCAACGTGGGAAATAAACCAGATCCATTCATTGACGACTCTTGTGTTGCCGTAGCGATGTCGTCCCTGTCTTGTTTACGTTGACAGCCATTGTGGTAACTCACTGAACCTGAAATACAGAGTGTAACTTCAATGATGCAACTGTAAATAGTCAACAAAACGTGTAAAATCAATGGCTATAAACGGTTTTTATGGAGTTAGTTGATCTGTTGGGCATAAATTTGATCAGGGATTGCACTTAACCTCAACATTACATCCAGTGCACTGACACTTAATTACAAACATCATTGAAACAAAAATCCCTAACTACTTCAGAGCAGAGATTGTAATCCATCATAATTATCAAAAGCTGAACCATACTAAGAAAGCCAAAGCACCTGAGTGAAATGGTCTGATCTTCCTTATCCCAGAACTAAATTGACAATCAGAAAAGATTAGATTTTTGTACATTTTTTATTTGGGAACCGAACAAATGTATAGTAATACTAATTACTATTTAACAATTTGATGTTGATCAAATTATACTGACACTGGATTTGTTGGCTGTTTGAACCCAAATCTTGCTACAAAGCTTGATTGTAACATGATATGCCCCCACTAATGGTTGAAATATTGCCAAAGCTGAGCACAATGATGTAGTGGTTAGGATGCTTGCCTCTCATGCCAACAGCCTGGGTTCAAATCCTGGTGGAGACACCAAAAATTTGTGACCTGGACAATATGTTGTGTTTTGTCCTTGGGCAAGGCACTTCATTCACATTGCACTCAATTCACACAGCTGTACAAATGGGTACCTGAACAAGGGGGAAGTTCGGACCTATAAGGTCGCACAGAACGCTTTTTTTTATTGGTAGCACTGAACATACTATCCCTCCAGGGTAATAATACTCATGGCGCTTTGAGCATGGTACATGTATGTCATATATGCTCGGTATAAGAAAGCTTTTATTATTATCATTAATTATAACTCACTAACGCACTCATAACTTCTAACAAAATTTTAAAGAAAACTATTCTTTAATTTTCTTATTCAATTGTTCAGATAATAAAAGATGAATACATTCAGAGTTAGTAAGATAGGTTTATGAATTCACCAATCAAGAATTAAGTGCATCGTAAAAATGTTTATTTACTTCGACTCAAGAACTGTTTACAAGTCCAGCCGGCAAGAAATGCAAACAGAAGCCATCTCAAGGTGACATCTTTATGGCCCGCATAACTTTCACTATCTTCCAACAAAAATATCTTTTTGCAAAATGATGATATTTGACATACCACGAGTCCTAAGAATTCCTGCACACTAAAATTATGGTTTTGTTTTCTGTAAATATTGACCAGCAACAATGAGGCCCTCGAGTAACATTTTCTCTTCAAAATATTCGAAACAAAATATTTAATTTTGTCAGCTTTGGAAGACAAAAAAGGTAAAGTTTGATGTAATAACTTGCATTGAAAACAATAATTACAATATGTATGTAATTAAAAAAGACTAAAAGTTATTTTATTTATAATATTTTTGATATTTTTGCTTCAGGATGGACCATTGGTGGAGAGCCTCGTCTTTGGAATGTTGCATTGAGCTCAAGGGAGTCCTCGGTCCTAACGACATTACACCTGTCAATCAATGTCCAGTTGCCATGGTAACATTAGATGCACATTATTGACAGCAAGTGACATTAGGTCACACACTACAAATCTCTGCAGGTTAGGCAATAAACAAAATTTCTTATGTTCTTATCATGCCCTCTTTTTTAAATTGGTTTGAAGTAAAAATATGTTGATTCTGAAATATTTGGCCTCAAGTTTTCTTGCTTGAAATTTACTGGCTACCCATATGGTTTTGTTTCTATCATATTATAATTTGGTTACTAACACAAATATCTATCAATTAATTACCTACATAACATAAATCAATATATACACTGTTGAAAAGACTTGTTAACAAGTCGAAATGCGACGCATCCAGTCATCATTAAAATGATATCTACAGCAAGTGTCGACTGAATTATTTTATTTTCAAATCTACATTTACTTCACGTGAGACCCCTTCATCTTTATACCTATCAATATATACAGATACATATATTGTATTAGGATATGAAAAAAGTAAATAAAAAATAGAGCCATTGGCTCTGTAGCTCATCAGGCATCATATCAAGTTTGCTTTATACAGGCAAGATGAGCTAAAAATGAAACTGATGTTACCTATTGCAAGATAACCTATACAAAAATTGCAAAACAAATGTATTATTATTCAACACTTTCTAGATCGCCAATATCAGACAGTGAAAGAAGTCCACACTAAAATATCCAAGGAGAAATAAATTTGCCATAGACTGTCATCTAATGGAAAAAATAGGTTTTTAAGATTGTGACCTCTGTGACCCTATTTGGGGTCATGGGGTCACAAAACCTACAGTTTAGAATCCCAATTGGCCAAGGAGTCTACATGCAGTCTTTCAGCTCAATAGACCTTTAGGAGCTAAAGATGATGATGAAAATAAGTTTTTTAAGTTACAAATTAGAATCTCCATTGTCCAAGGAGTCTGCACATATAAGTTTTAACTTTCTACTCCTTTTGGAACTGGAGAAGAAGATGAAAATAGGTATTTAAGGTTGTGACCCCTGTGACCCTATTTGGGGTCACAGATTCACCAAAGTTACAAATTAGAATCCCCATTGTCCAAGGAGTCTGCACATATCACTTTCAACTCTCTAGTCCTTTTAGAACTGGAGAAGAAGATGAAAATATGTTTTTAAGGTTGTGACCCCTGTGACCCTATTTGGGGTCATGGGGTCACGAAATCTACAATTTAGAATCCCCATTGGCCAAGGAGTCTGCACATATCGTTTTTAACTCTCTAGTCCTTTTAGAACTGGAGAAGAAATTTAAAATAGTTTTTTAAGGTTGTGACCCCTGTGACCCTATTTGGGGTCACAGGGTCACCAAAGTTACAAATTAGAATCTCCATTGTCCAAGGAGTCTGCACATATAATTTTTAACTTTCTACTCCTTTTGGAACTGGAGAAGAAGATGAAAATAGGTATTTAAGGTTGTGACCCCTGTGACCCTATTTGGGGTCACAGGGTCACCAAAGTTACAGATTAGAATCCCCATTGGCCAAGGAGTCTGCACATATCATTTTTAACTCTCTAGTCCTTCTGGAACTGGAGAAGAAGATGAAAATAGGTTTTTATAGTTGTGACCCCTGTGACCCTATTTGGGGTCACAGGGTCACCAAAGTTACAAATTAGAATCTCCATATGCTAAGGTACTTGTACAAAAAATTTCAGCTCTCTTATGTGTATGGTTCATGAGGAGAAGTCGAAAGTGTCAAAAGTTTACGGACGGACGGACGACGGACGACGGACGGACGCCGGACGACGGGCCATGCCATAAGCCCATCTGGACTTTCAGTCCTGATGAGCTAAAAATTATGATTGTTTGATAAAATTTCCTATCTACCAACCATAATATTTTATTGTGTGTGACCTGAAAACATGTTTATATTTGTTTTTGCCGTAATCATATTGCAATTCATTCGACTAGTATCACAAACAGAACAGATACAAAATACTAAACGACCAATGTACAAGCTCTATTAAATCCTTTAAACTGTTTTCCATAGCCAGAGAATTGCTTTACATTGGAAACTAATCTAACTTATAGTATAAATTGTTACTTTCAAAAATCCTTTCAAATTTATTCAAGCAGTGAAGAGGTGTACAGTATGAATAGTTAACTGTTACCCCTACAAGAATGAACAGACCTATTCAATTTCAAATCTTCAAAAAGATTATTGTCCTTATTATGTTGTATTATTAAATTGTTATTCAAATCTAGGGCAAACCGCGATGATCTTGAACTTTGAAGTTTACTCAAGCAAAGTCACAAAATAAGTACTTGTACAAATTAAATTGTGATCACACTCTAATAATCAACTACCTTAGCTTTCATACAAATACGGAATATCAAATGTTAGATGTATATAGTGTAAATTCAATATTTAAACAAAATGATAACAATTATCCTTGACATACATATACAAACTTTGGATAATAATTTTGACCATACTTGATTAAATATCATTTACACATCACAAATTTTCGAAAGTTAGATGCATATTTTCTTTATTCATCATATTCGAAATTTTAACAATCAGATTACAGTGTTGTTCCTAGAGGGGGTCCTGGGGACATTTGTCCACCCTTTTGGCTTGGTTTCCTTTAAAATTATTAGATGTAGGATACTTTAACCATCGCAGAGGGGTCAATCTGCTAAAATATTGCCAAAATGACCCAAAAAATGATCACCTAGGAACAACACTGCGATACTATGACAAACTAGAGATTTAACTTTTCCATCAAAAATTTTCATATGCTAGTTCCATGTAATGTATATCAAGAATATGTAAAAATCTGATAATAACTATGACAAGAACTTTTTTAAATATAATTTGCACATCATTAACTGTTAAAAGATCTAACATCCGAAAACCTAAGACCCCTAAATGACTGAACATAACTGTATCAGCCTGCAAATTTCAGTAAAACCATGACCGTAATTCTCACAAGGCAAATTTTCCCTCACATTTACTTCACAAGATTTATATCAGGAAAAAATTTTAACAGAAATGATTACAAAACACAATCATGCATCAACATACTGAACAACAAATATGCAGAGAAATGTTCACAATAATCCATTTATAGTCCAAAACAACTTGAAACACTGCAAAGAAGCAATTAAAGACACAATGTACTCACCAAATATACAAATATCCAAAACAAAGAGTCACAATACTCCAACTACAGTCCAAAAACAATTCCAAGTGCCACCATCAATTCAGACCTTCTTACATAATATCATAAACAAAACTTCAAGAGAAATGTAGTAATTTCATACATAATCTACTCACCAAATATACAAATATCCAGAGAATTGTTCAAAATACTCCAACTAAAGTTAAAACACAACTTGAATCACTGCAAAGAAAGGAAATGGCGACAATCTCAAATTACTCACCAAATGTACAAATATCCAGAGAATTGTTCAAAATACCCCAACTATAGTCCAAAAACAACTTGAACCACTGTAAAAAAAAGTGATTGCCGATAATCTCAAACTACTCACCAAAAGTACAAATATCAAGAGAATTGTTCAAAATATTCAAACTATAGTTAAAACACACCTTTAATCAAAAAGTAATTGTCGACAATCTCAAACTACTCACCAAATATACAAATATCCAGAAAAATGTTCAAAAATACTCTACACCTTAAATCACTGCATAGAAAGTAATTGCCGACAATCTCAATCTACTCCCCAAAAGTACAAATATCCAGAGAATTGTTCAAAATAGGCCACACCTTGAATCACTGCAAAGAAAGTAATTGACGACAATCTAAATCTACTCACCAAAAGTACAAATATCCAGTAAAATGTTCACAATAATCCAAACACAACTTTATAGTGCAACCATCAAGAGGTTGATTTTCAAACCCAACCATGTGCTGACTCTCGCTTACACACCGAGTGTGACACATTTAGAACTGACTGGAGCGACATCTTGTGGACAAAAGAAGTATGTCACCATGTTGGCGGCTAAATATAGTATCACTCACCAGGTATGCCTAGCATAGCGTAGTAAGTTCAAGTCAATAGGATTGTATGATGTCTTAACACACCTAGACGAGGGGCGTTTGATTTCTTTCCGTCCTTTGTGTTCTTATATGTTTATGGTATTTACATAAGCAATGTTACATGTATTCCCATGTGTTATACAGAATATTGTGGTGTTTGCATTTCTGATTGTGTGATATATATCAATACTCAATAGACATTGAAATACATTTATGATACATGTTATGATCTAAGATGAATATTTTTATATCTTTATAGGTAAATATTTTTTTATGATTCTTGAATAATTTTCCATCTATTGAATATTTGATGTTTTCATTTAATTGTAATTTTGTATTTAGATACATATCATGATTGAAAAATTAGCATTTTTTATCATTGTTTTATCTTCATGGTTTGAAAATAATAATTTCGAAATAATCAAATTGTTGATTGTAGGCAACTGGGAAGCGAGTAATTAATAACTTGGATGCTTGAACCCCCATCAAAAAAATTGAATTTACCTTGATTATGTTGATTCAATCCTAATTCAAAAATCCACAAATAACTCAAAGGAATTAAGACCATTCCTATTTGTATTTATTCCGAATGAAAAACATAACTTCTCACCTCATTGCTGTTAAAATCAATTAAACTTGCGATACAACTTCAGATCTTCACAGTCTATTCAAACATTTAAATACAATTTGACCTCTGCCCCATGATACCAAATCTGGGAGCAATCTCCATTGACTATAAAAAGAAAGGTTAGCGGTTTGATGTTTCATGCTTGACTGACAGGGGAAGTAAAGTCGCTAGGAACAAAGGCAGGTATTAACGGCGGTCCGCAACAGGTGGGCTGTTATAGGGGACATCGTTACAGGTGAGGAGCTCTCAGGTATTTCAGGGTCAGGTGTACAGTTCAAGCTGACAGGTGCTCTTTGCTTGTTAACATTCTTAAGGTCAAATAATTTTAAATCACTGAAGGGCTAAAAAATACAGAAGTCAAATTCAAAATAATAAAAGAAGAAGGGTTTATTGACCATAAGACCCATCGTACAATTTGTTACAAAGTTTAATGCATGGGTCTTATGACCTTTATACAGAATAAACCGTTCTCCAAAATGAAAAGTGAAAGGTCAAATGATTTTAAATCACTAAAAGGCAAAAATATGTAAAGTTGTCAAATTCAAAATAATGAGTAAAAAATCATTCAATTTTTTTAAAGAAAATTACAAAATTGATATCATACTTCGAAGAATTTGAGGGAACATTTCAAAGATAAGGATGAAAAGATTGCCATTAAATATTTAATCACAAAACGGTAAAAACCAAGACATGTAATTTTTATGAACTCATTGACAAAGAAACCTGTCATTTTGCACGATTATAGATGATTTACACTTTAAAAGATAAGAGTTGTTGCCATAGGAATTTACTGATATCAATTTCAATTCTATTTCCTATGTTTGTAGGTTGATTTTAGCTTCAAAGTTAGAATTCATTAACTTAATTCGATGATTAAATGTAATATCACCTGTTCATAAAAAAAAACATGACTGATAAAAAATATGTATACTAAAAAAAAGTGTACACTTTGCATTTCAGATATAACTGTAAAATTCCAAAAGTTAGAAGTGCATTCTCAAAAAGAGCACTGAAATAAAAACTGAAAGTGAAAAATATTGCAGGAAATTTAAACATTCTGGATTCAAAAAGATTTTCAACTCAGGAAACAAAAAATATGCTTTAACAAAATATTTGCAACTTCCCCGATCCAAATTTTTTTAAAGTTTCCATAAGGAAGAAACAAATAAATAGAGCATTTCTCCATATGTTATATGAATATTGAATACAGTAATTGTTCACAAATACTCCTTATCATTGTTTACAAACAAAATTTAATACATTTCTACCCACAGGTTTCTCATGTTTTATCATCAAAGGTCTATTTCTTGAATTCAATCGCTGATTTTACTCATAATACTAAAGAACCCAAAATTTTTAGAAACCAAAGAATTTCATGTCCCATTTCTATCAATCTAGTTAAACAAGCTGTATTGTTTACTTCCCATAAGTCCTACATTACCTCTTGCGACTTGCCCACTCTGTCAGTGTCGAGAATGCAAGGAAATCAACCAATAAAAAAGAACTGGTTTGGCTGTTAGAATCAGGGAATCTAGTTAAAACTAGCTGTTAGAATCTGGCAAAACAGCTTGTTTTAAATACCGGTAAATTGCCTTTCAATCTAATCAAAATCACTTAAAATGATGACCTCTGCCCAAGTATGTGACCATTGCACAATTAAAGGAACTTGATTATTTTAACTGTTTTCAGTTATTCTTTGGTCACTTTACTAAATTCACCCTTTGTTGAGAAGTCATTTCCTGTAAATTGGATATTTTGAATGCTTTTGCACATACAATTTCAGCCTACCTTGATATTGAAACCATTCCACACGACAGAAATTTCATTGAAAGTTTAGGCATTTATTTTCGGGATTAAAAGAATTGTATTGAATTGTATTTAACAAACTTGTTTCATTCCTTTCACAATGCCATATCTTGTAACCACCTGGAAAAACAGCCAGTGGTGCAGATAACGGTAGTGAGCAGAAAGCTGGAAAATTCGGCCATTGGTCTTGGAACTATTCAGCAACTTAAGGGTTAAAAGCCACTGCCACAATAAGAAACTTCAAGCCAGGTAGCTTATCATTCTCTTTCCACAGATATATATTTCTGACCACTGAGATTGTACAAAATCATATCTTAAAATAAGCTTCTTGCTCTACTCACACACAAGCAAACAAAGGCTGAAACACCGTCAAAATAGTGTAAGCTCTGACTCTGTCTCTGTCTCTCTCACTCTCTCTCTCTCTCATTCTCTCACTCACTGACTCACTGACTCACTCACTTTCTCATTCTTCTTTCTCATTCACTCTCACTCTATCACTCTCTTAAGCTGCGTTTACACTTGCACGACTCTCAAATCCGCATTGGCACGCATTAAATTGTGGCAATGCGTATCTTTGTCGTATCGTTATCGTGAATAATTCGTGAACTGCTCATGGATGCGTGCAAATGCGCGAAGAATTACCAAATGTTTGGTTATTTCTTCACGCACTCCAATGCGTGCCAGGTGTGCAAAGTATTCGTGAATGTGTCTCAACTTGTTCCTAACTTATTCTTGTAGTGTCGTGAAATGCGTGCATAATTTTGTGTGTCACGATAGCGATAAGACAAGGTTGGGCATTTCAAGCAATGCAATTTCAGGTACATCAACCGTCTCTTCTCTTCAAGAAGCGCGATATCTTGGAAGTTATTCATGGTGTTCACTCTGTGACAGTAGAGGATGAACTGATTTTAGGGTACTGCCTTTATATACCTCCAATGCGGGCAGTATCGTACACCATGCGGGAGTAAAAAGGACACGATCTTGACAAGCATGCGTGAATTAGTCGAACCTGTGCGTGCAGTTGCGCCTACTGCGTACCAAAACGCAACTTAGTCGCAACAAATGCGTGAACAGAACGCAGCTTTGTCATGGTTATGCGCCAATTGTTCGTGAAATGTCGGTAAAATCGCAGCACTTACGTGCAGTTTTCTGCGGCAAATGCGTGAAGTGTGCTTGAATAATGCGCAAATGGGGGGTGACGCATTGTTTTGAAATGCGGTTAATTTGGTTAATTGTTTTGAAAACAATACTAATTGTTTTCAAAACAATGTTGCTTCGTCTATTAGCACGCACTAAAGTCTGGAAGTGCGGATCCAAAATGCGTGCAAGTGTAAAGTCAGCTTTACTCTCTCTCACTCATTCACTCACTCTCTTACTCTCACTCTCTTTCTCACTCACTCTCTCTCTCCTACTTTCTCACTCTCTCATTCTCTTACTCTCACTCTCTCTCACTCATACTTTCTCACTCTCTCACTCACTCTCTCTCTCTCTTACTTTCTCACTCTCTCATTCTTACTCTCACTCACTCTCTCACTCTTACTCTCTCTCTCACTCTCACTTTCTCACTCTCTCTTACTTTCTCTCACTCATTCATTCATTCTCTCACTCTTACTCTCTCACTCACTCTCTCACTCACTCCATCAGACAAGCTTTTACCACCTGGCTCCAGCAAGTGTGTATGTTAATCCACAGTGCAGCTTAAAACTAATGCAAAAGCCACATGTATCTGACTTCTTTTCTACCTACCGGTACCTATTCATTATAGAAGGCTGAGGCCTATCAACATCTGGCAACTGTATCCTGACCAATACTAGCTTCACTATACCAGGATTTGTTCATTGACTGGGTAGAAGTCTGTTGCCATCAACGGGATGAGAGAATGTATTTTTTAATTTTTTTTTATTTAAAATCAAATGTAATAAAAAAAATTAAATATTTTCCCCATGTTATAATAATCATGCAAAACATACTTCTTCAGAGGGCGAACATCTCCTTTGTTAACTGATTATACAGTCAGAGAATGAGACATCAAGTATTGCGTGCGGCCATTTTGGTGTGAGCACTATTAGATAATAAGAGTAGGCATTGATTTATGTTTCTTGACCACATTTGGTATGTTTCTTGAAATTTTTGAATTAATAAAAGAAAGTATCTTGTTTTTAGTAATATTCGGGGGTTTTTCTCAGGAGATCCTTTTATTTTCATTAGAAAATGCACAACAATGCCATTAACATTTACATATAAACTAGCAAATGACTTCTCTACATCACAATACAATGTTTAGACATCTTCAAATGCCCTGAATCTTAATTCCCCATTTTACTCTTTCAAAATTTACTCCATGCAGGGTTAAAAAGTCCAAGGTCACTGTTTAAACATTTTACCTTTGACCAACATGAAAAAACCTTAAACGTCACTGACTTGCTTATTAGTTTGTACAGAAACCTAACGAATTGGTTTGACTTTTGGACAAAGTTGTACAAATTAGTGGGAAAAGGTGGGTTAATCAACGACTCATCGAAAGAATTCTTAACCCCTGCCTGCAGAGAAAACTTACAAGGTGAATCAACATCCTCTACTCCTCAAAAAAAAAAAAACATGTAAATTTTGTAGCACAAGCATTTTGTTCCTTTTAAATGTTTTTAATGATGGTTGTGTTCATCCAATGTGATCAATTATCTGAATTGAGGTTATTTATCCTAAAAAAATCATCATATCCCAATGTATGGTTACCTAGAATGATGAACATAATTTGCTAAAAAAATATTCCTGCTTAATTTTTGTGGAAGTATATTTATTTAAAAAAAAGATCTCTTAGAGACTTTGCTACAGTCTACATCTCTGGTCAGTTTGGTTGGTGTGGTCAGAAGGTCTATAAATACTCCAGTGTGTGACCACTGACCGCTTCACCCAAAATACATTGTTTCTCCTATTTAGGCAGCTTGGTATTTGTTATTTAGCAAAAGTACTGGTCAGGGCTACAAGAAAACACTTGCCCTGCCAAAAACTAGACGAAAATCCCCTTTCTAATAAAAGTTTGAGACAGCAATCCTTAGAGGCCTTAAATTGTTCTGTTAAGTACATATAGACAACAATTTACCTTCTTGTTTTGAAGACAAATATTTTTTACACTTAAAATTTAGATATCTAAAACTTCAGCAAGTATATAATTGACAGCATACCAATGAAAAGCCATAAGATATAAGATGACATCGATAAAACTAAGGCAATGTTTTGAAAATATCATAGACTAAATATTTAGTCTCTCTTCCTACTATATGCAGTCAAGATGTCACTGTACAAGTTTAGTTAATAAAATCTTTTCATTAATAACCTCCCAAAAAGCAAGTCTAGATCTGAAGTAAAACAGCCATTTGTCAGAAGCTCATTTCTCTATCACAAATAAAATCAACATTTTTAAGATTTTTATACTTAAATCTGGTCTATGATATACATACAAAAATACTGTATCCTCACTTTTTTTTTTATTTCTTTGGCTTTCTTATTTTGACTTGCAGAATTAAGACGTAGACTGTATAAAGGCTCCTATAGTCATGAAGCAGTATTTAAACTTTCGGACTTGAAGTTATTCATGAAATATATAAAAATACTGTATCTCATTTCTATTTTTTTATTTCTTAAGGGTTTTCATTTCATATGTGTATTCAGTCAATCTAGACTTGCAGAATTAAGACCTAGACTGAATAAAGGCTCCTATATAATACACAATCATGAAGCAGGACTTATATTTATTACCCATATGGTTTAAAATAAGTAGTGACATATTTTCAATATGAGCACATGTGCACATATCACTTTTGCCTAGCAAGGATTGTTGTAGCGAGAGTTCCCGTATTTTTTCGCCTGTGATGTCATGAAAACATTGTTCGTGATGTCACTGTTGCTGGACGTTGCAAGGGAAGCGGTCTATTTCCTTGATATTTTTAAGAGATTAAATTGGAATAGAATCGGTAATAAAGAAATTATTACCTACGGAAGTGTGTCATATGACTTTTACGAAACTCGTGCAAACTTGTGTATAACCCTCGCTCTCGCTCGGGCAATAAATAAATTCACACTCGTTTCGTAAAAGTCATATGACACACTTACTCGAGTAATAATCTCCATATATATTTTCCAAAAGACTGTATATTAGTCTGTCAGTCTACAAATCCTTCTATCCACTACCAGTTAAATAATCCCAAAATCAAACATGCCTCTTGCATAGCAAGTCTCAAGATTATATCAAACAGCTCTCTTACAAATACATTGTTTGCTTTAAACAAAGAGAGGAGAAATATTCTAAGCATGTCATTGTTAACAGTGCCCCTTGAATAGAGGTGTTCTTTCTCTGGTGTTCTGAAAAGTGCTTGAGTTTTTCACCTTGAATTTTGCAAGACATTGCTGTGAAGTTTTACAATAATGCGCATAAGTAACAAAGCCCCTTTATTCGACTGCACCGAGGCCTCAGAACTAGAACTAAAATATTTAAGGTTTTTTAACACATAGTTTGCCCATGATTAATTTTATGCCATAAATGTCATTAAATGTCTTCACTGATGTAAGTAAATAGTCTAACAATTAGACTCTAAAATTGGCTAATATTATACTTACATGAATTGAGATTTAATTGCAACATTTAATTTTATCAAAATGACATAAAAGAAACTTAGCAAATGTGTAACAAATTTTGAAATTATCACTTTATTAACACAACTGCTACAAGGAAATAATATTAGTCAGCTTCCCTTTCTTCACTGATGTAAGTAAATAGTCTAACAATTAGACTCTAAAATTGGCTAATATTATACTTACATGAATTGAGATTTTATTACAACATTTAATTCTTACA
Organism: Steromphala cineraria; assembly: GCA_916613615.1. Taxonomy (NCBI): domain Eukaryota; kingdom Metazoa; phylum Mollusca; class Gastropoda; order Trochida; family Trochidae; genus Steromphala; species Steromphala cineraria. The sequence goes on from OU744733.1 coordinate 24,318,604, forward strand.
AAATGACATAAAAGAAACATAGCAAATGTGTAACAAACTTTAAAATTATCACTTAATTTACACAACTGCTACAAGGAAATATCCTTGGTCAGCTTCCCTTTCCTATTATAGCAAGGTAAAAAGCTTCACACAACAGCATACTGCTTTGACCTTAGATCCAAATTTTACAAAGGTCATATAAATAACTCCATCCATTGAATAGCCTACATCCTACCATTTTTATATTGTCTGTTATTGAACTCGATAGACATGTTCTTATAATTTACTGAACTGACAGTTCATACGTTAATAATCTTTTGACTGCAGTCTATATGGAAAAACTACTACGGTAATATACACCAACTGATATGATTTAGCAAAAACTTAAAGTTATTTATTTATTTACTTAAAATTATTTCAGTTTTCAAAAAGGTGTTTAATCTGAGCAAGATGGGTTATATTGTTAGGGTTTTTTAAATTGCACCTAATTATTTAAAAAAATTTCCTTTTTGTATACATTGTGAGGTGTGACTTTAAATTATTTTTGCATGATGTTGTCTTATGAAAATAAGTTGTATCAGTTATTTGTTGTTGCATCCTGCTACATCTGCGTTTATGTCTCCGCGTAAGGCTACAACCTATCCCCTGATATCCTCCTATAGTCTTCTGTCGTATCGCTATATATAGCAAGCCAATCAAATGATGTCCTTTCAGCGATAGCGGCAAACTAGTTTCTTGGCTTTGTTCCGCGTGCTCACCTCGTGATTCAAATTAACCAATAGGAGTGCTATTAGATAATAAATCTGATTCTCATTGCAGTCTCCCGCTAAGCTCCAAATCGCACGCTCTTAGATTTCCACGTGCGACATCACTAGACAACAGTGTATTGAGTTCAAAACAGTGTGACTGAAAACAGACAGGCTATAAATAGCGCTGATCAACCACCCGTCAGCAATACGACAGAAGACTATAGGAGGATATATGAGGGGATAGGTTGTAGCATTAGCGGAGACATATATGTATACGCTGATGTAGCAGGATGTTGTTGTTGAAGTTAGGCCACTATATCAAAGATTTTGGCACTCAAAATTTAATATTGCTATATTTTAGGGCTGTGCGGATCCATTACAGCTTTATAATGAAAAAGAATTAACTTTATAATTTGAATTCAATAGATATTTTCTTGATAACTCATAAAACGGATTCCTGGGGTTTTTTTCCTTTCATTTATGATCAAGTGATATATATATATATATATATATATGTATTATCCATAGAGCTTCCATAGGTTCTTGAGAACTGAAGCCAAAGTCGGTTAAACCGAAGCTGGCTGTTTTCTCCGACTCACAAATGGGAGATATCCTATACATCATTTAGAGTTTTTAGACTATTTGTCAAGAAAGATGCTCAACATCCTGATTTCAAGACATTGATGTAAAAAACACTGAATATGACCATATGATTTGACATAATAAGATGTGTATTCTATCGCTACTGAACAATAATCAAGTGATCTCTTTGGTAAAGATAAGAATTGTTGGTACTTTTGTCAGGTTGCTTCAAACCCCTCAGGTAATCAAGTCCTTTTTTACCCTGGAAGTCTAAATTTTCTGTGTTTTTTTATATACCTAATGTTAACAGTGTGTGTCATTATTTTTTCAAATAGACCTTATACTTATAGTTTTAAAAATGCATACAAATTTTCATTTGGTGTCCATTTTTACATTAACAGGTTATAGGTGAAGAGATCATACATAAAAACTTACATTCTAAACAAGTTACTAAATGATACATACGACAGATGGCAATGCAAAATTTGTGAATAATTCATTGTTTACATTATTATTTCTGGGTGAAATTAATTGTAAAACGAAAAATATAAGAATATCTAATAGGGCAGTTACAGTGTGCATTGCAGTCAAAATAGCAATCGGGAATAACCAATTTTAGAAGGCAGTAAGGTCTAATTTTCCAAGCTCGGCCGAAGGGCAGTAAACACCTTGGACTTTCTTTCTACTGACTAGGTGAAAATGGATCTCACATTAACGGAGGGTGCATTAGAGAACGTATGGATGTTTAACAAGGCTTGTGTCCACATACAGTTTGCATTCCATATATACATATAAACGATCATAATATAAGTACCTGTTTTGCATGCGATGAAATCGTTTAAAAAGACTCGACGAAATCGACAACCGAATCTTCACTTCCTGTCTCCATAAATGATACTAGTCAAATGCTGTTTGTTACACGATCTGTGATTGGTTGGAACGGTTATCGCCATTTTTGGAAAAAATCTTGTGAATTGTTTTGTCTGTGGACATTTCAACCTTTTTTACGATCGGAAAGACTGTCAGCATATGTTTTCCGTAAATGTGTTGCTAAAATAAATAGCTTGAGATGGGGAAGTGTTTATTTCATATTTTACATTCCTGCTAAGGTGTCGATTTCAACTCCCAATGAAAAGTAATTTAACAAAATGGAACGGGCACCTGTCAAAGGGAGCTAACTGCTAAATGACTTTCAAACGCTATCGTATCATTTAAAATAATTCACAAATCAGTTCAAATCTTAGTTTAATTTAGTTTATAAACTTTTGCATATTTTTTAATAACTACATATTTTATAATTATATGTTTGTATTTGAGTTGATAAGGGTTGTATTATTATAATCGATATTGATATAGCAATTTCACATTAAAAATTATATACACGTGTGTTAATTGGTGTTATTTTCGAACATCAGTAGAAACATGAAAAGGATAATATACACCGAAGCATCCGTATCTAAATGATACTAAACTGCATAACGCAGGGCATATCCATGAATTTGTTTGTCAATGTGTCATTATCCATAAAATACATCTATAAATTTCACTTACAGATGTAGATCATAGATAAGATTAGTATTTTTCAAAACACAAGTTTAAAGCCACAAATAAACTTCAACTCACGTTAAGCCGATTTTTCATCAAAAATCGTTGCTCCCGTTATATTAAAAGACTTGTTTAATTCATCATGATGCCTATCTATCCTGGTCAGTGTTAAATGTATATTATAGGACGTTTCGCTCACTTGTAGGCAGATAGACAGACATTGTATTTTCTTTCTCGATAACTCCCTATAGTTAGATTTAAAATGTCGGCCACGATGTTTATACGTATTTATTCATTAACAAAGGGATTATACTTGTGGGGGAAAACATCTTACTTAGAAAATCCTTTACTTAGTATTTGCATTGGTGAATTACATTTGTACAAACATTTATAAAGTGGAAAGCAATGTCAGCTATAAAGAAAAGACCTTCATTTTAAAAAAAATCCTATATAAATCGTCTTGTGTCACTGATGAAAGATTGTACCATCTGAATTCATTCTTGCTTTGCCAAGGTGACAGGTCTGCACTTTCTTCTAACAAAAGTTTAACGTTACTTGATAAACCTATATCAGTACAAATGATTTTTAAAATAACTACATCTTACGCTGTGTTTTTCATTTAGTTGGCATTCAAAATAATAATAATATCAATTCTTAATGGTACACATTTTTTACCATCATTCTTAAATCCTATTCTGTATAGATCAAACTTTTTCAACAACTAACCGAGTAACACAACTTTGTATGTATAATAATTATAATTCTTTTACCGAAAGAATAATAATGGGGTTTATGAGCAAGGTCAACAGTTATCACTCATCCTCTGTGCGTCTGTTTGCACTTAAAGGGGCAGTACCACGTTTTTTTATGGGGAATATAAGGTGATGTCAGGAAAATAAAAATAAATGGTTCTAATAAATGGTAATAAATCAAATATATAATGTAAGGTTAAGCCATGCGATTCCTTTTCCTTCACAAAATGAATAAAAGGTGTTCACACAAAAATGGCTGCCAATGGATTTTATGTGAATCTTTATCATTTGTTCTCTGACTATGGTTGATTGGTTTGTGTAATGAGATTTTTGACACTATCAAAGTAATACATTTAGCATAAAATCGTCAAAAAACGTGCTACTGCCCCTTTAAGGCGACTGCAAGGGGCCTCCATCTGACTCGTATCAGTTGCTACTACTGGGATAGATATAGATACACTTATAGATATTGGAGCTCTCATTGAATTACAAAATTTTATTGGTGAATAGATCAATGAGAAAATTATTATGAGTGATTGAGTCTTAGGGAATTTTAAAATTTTGCTAGGAAGAAGATTATAATTTTACTGAGAGCCAAACTTTTGAGGAAACATTTCGTGAAGGTAAGATAGATCATATTACCAAACACATGTTATCTTTTCCCCGGTCGAAGTTCGATCCTCGGAATTCAGACTCCATGTTTATTTAATTAACCGCATAACTGTAGTTGTATTGAATTTTCTTATTCCGGATATATCAAGTGTTTCTGATATTGACTTTAATTTTCTTATAGAGTGGTTTATTTCATTGGATTATTACGATTGCTTGAAAGAGACTCGTATTTGGAATGACAAGGGTCTTTGAAATGGTAAAACAAACTTCACACCTTTGATTATTTAAAATTGAAATTCAGTACAGAAAGCTTTGTATATTAAATATTAAAAGAGGCAAATTCGTAACGTCTACGGTTAATTTCGTTCAGGTGTTATAACTTTACATATTGGCAGCTTTTCCAAACCAGTTACTCCTTCATATGATAAAATTTGTAAATATTGTGATTGAAATACCATCGAAGATGAAACTCATTTTTTAAATTAACTTTAAGTTTTATTTACGATATGAATTATGGAAAACAATAAGTGATGCAGATCCCTCCTTTTGTAATCTTTCACTAGTTGAACAGTCTTATTTAGTTAATTATCACTTTGTTATTCCCCTCTGTGTACTATTAACTCAATGTTTCAGAATTCATCCCCCCATGAGATATTACTGATGATACCACAATAATTTTGTTGTATATTTTAGATATCATATTTATGTATATATGTTATTATTATGTATTCATATGTCCTCTTGTGTTTCATAGGCCGTTCGGTCGGATGTTGTTTTTAAACATGTCTGATATTGTGTATTAACATTTTAAAACAACATGTGACACATCAATAAAAATATTTCTTCTTCTTCTCTTCTTTTTCTGTATTTGTTGTCATTCAACCGTTCCAAGCGTCGCTTGCATATCAAAATGACCAAATGAACATCCTTTACATCTTGGAGAGGTTGCCTTTTTCAGAAATTCACAAACTCATATAAAAGGTGCTTTTTTCGAAATTTTTGTATTAAAGCGTATAGTACTATCGAACTGCAGATGTAGAACATAATTACTCTATATCATAGACAATCACATAGACTTGGTAACCCATGTATTTTCCAATATATTTAATTCATAATAATAAAAAAATCATAATAATTTCAAATTGAATCTATCTCTAATCTTTGTTGTTCAGGTGACAGACATAATCAATACAAAATTATATCTTTAATCAGGACATTTCTGATTGACAAGAAGGCCGTCAACCGGAAGCTAATTTCCACGAACACATATTCTATACTAAATGTAACTACTATATAAATGTCTAATCCTAAGAAACTGGAGTGACTAGCAGTAGGTTACTGTAGAATAGAGGAAGGTAAGAAGGTGTGATCTTAGGCAACGAGAGTGATTGGCAGTTGATTACTGAACAAGCTGAGCAGAAAAGAAATCCCTTCCAATTTGCAAAATAGGGCTCGTCCGGGAGTCGAACCCGGGACCTCTCGCACCCGAAGCGAGAATCATACCACTAGACCAACGAGCCGATATCTAAACTGACCAACTCTCCTGGTGAATTGACTCAATCACAAATCATTGTCTTGCCAGAAACATGAGCTACTAGTTTACAAACAACAATAATCTTTATCGGCTTCAACAAGACATCTCTTGTACACTATTGACTGTTTAATGTAACTGGGTTCTAATAAGCAAGGACAAAGATTGCTAGCATAATGCAATTTGTGTTCTCAGTGATTGGCCGTTGATTAGTAAAGAAGAAAAGAAATCCCTTCCAATTTGCAAAATAGGGCTCGTCCGGGAGTCGAACCCGGGACCTCTCGCACCCGAAGCGAGAATCATACCACTAGACCAACGAGCCGATAGTAAAACATTAATCTGTATCTTGTATATAGTTGCCATTTACTTGACTCCATCACAAATCTTTGCTATGGAAGAATCAGGTATATTCTTTTATGATTGGACTCTTTATCGTCCTTAACTGCAAATTGATTGTTTAACCATGAGTTGCTTGAGTTAACAGGATATTCATTTGCTTGAAAATAGTTGTTTGTATAATGAATGTGTGCTCTTAGGCAACGAGAGTGATTGGCAGTTGATTACTGAACAAGCTGAGCAGAAAAGAAATCCCTTCCAATTTGCAAAATAGGGCTCGTCCGGGAGTCGAACCCGGGACCTCTCGCACCCGAAGCGAGAATCATACCACTAGACCAACGAGCCGATATCTAAACTGACCAACTCTCCTGGTGAAATGACTCAATCACAAATCATTGTCTTGCCAGAAACATGAGCTACTAGTTTACAAACAACAATAATCTTTATCGGCTTCAACAAGACATCTCTTGTACACTATTGACTGTTTAATGTAACTGGGTTCTAATAAGCAAGGACAAAGATTGCTAGCATAATGCAATTTGTGTTCTCAGTGATTGGCCGTTGATTAGTAAAGAAAAAAAGAAATCCCTTCCAATTTGCAAAATAGGGCTCGTCCGGGAGTCGAACCCGGGACCTCTCGCACCCGAAGCGAGAATCATACCACTAGACCAACGAGCCGATATCTAAACTGACCAACTCTCCTGGTGAAATGACTCAATCACAAATCATTGTCTTGCCAGAAACATGAGCTACTAGTTTACAAACAACAATAATCTTTATCGGCTTCAACAAGACATCTCTTGTACACTATTGACTGTTTAATGTAACTGGGTTCTAATAAGCAAGGACAAAGATTGCTAGCATAATGCAATTTGTGTTCTCAGTGATTGGCCGTTGATTAGTAAAGAAGAAAAGAAATCCCTTCCAATTTGCAAAATAGGGCTCGTCCGGGAGTCGAACCCGGGACCTCTCGCACCCGAAGCGAGAATCATACCACTAGACCAACGAGCCGATAGTAAAACATTAATCTGTATCTTGTATATAGTTGCCATTTACTTGACTCCATCACAAATCTTTGCTATGGAAGAATCAGGTATATTCTTTTATGATTGGACTCGTTATCGTCCTTAACTGCAAATTGTTTGTTTAACCATGAGTTGCTTGAGTTAACAGGATATTCATTTGCTTGAAAATAGTTGTTTGTATAATGAATGTGTGCTCTTAGGCAACGAGAGTGATTGGCAGTTGATTACTGAACAAGCTGAGCAGAAAAGAAATCCCTTCCAATTTGCAAAATAGGGCTCGTCCGGGAGTCGAACCCGGGACCTCTCGCACCCGAAGCGAGAATCATACCACTAGACCAACGAGCCGATATCTAAACTGACCAACTCTCCTGGTGAAATGACTCAATCACAAATCATTGTCTTGCCAGAAACATGAGCTACTAGTTTACAAACAACAATAATCTTTATCGGCTTCAACAAGACATCTCTTGTACACTATTGACTGTTTAATGTAACTGGGTTCTAATAAGCAAGGACAAAGATTGCTAGCATAATGCAATTTGTGTTCTCAGTGATTGGCCGTTGATTAGTAAAGAAGAAAAGAAATCCCTTCCAATTTGCAAAATAGGGCTCGTCCGGGAGTCGAACCCGGGACCTCTCGCACCCGAAGCGAGAATCATACCACTAGACCAACGAGCCGATAGTAAAACATTAATCTGTATCTTGTATATAGTTGCCATTTACTTGACTCCATCACAAATCTTTGCTATGGAAGAATCAGGTATATTCTTTTATGATTGGACTCGTTATCGTCCTTAACTGCAAATTGTTTGTTTAACCATGAGTTGCTTGAGTTAACAGGATATTCATTTGCTTGAAAATAGTTGTTTGTATAATGAATGTGTGCTCTTAGGCAACGAGAGTGATTGGCAGTTGATTACTGAACAAGCTGAGCAGAAAAGAAATCCCTTCCAATTTGCAAAATAGGGCTCGTCCGGGAGTCGAACCCGGGACCTCTCGCACCCGAAGCGAGAATCATACCACTAGACCAACGAGCCGATATCTAAACTGACCAACTCTCCTGGTGAAATGACTCAATCACAAATCATTGTCTTGCCAGAAACATGAGCTACTAGTTTACAAACAACAATAATCTTTATCGGCTTCAACAAGACATCTCTTGTACACTATTGACTGTTTAATGTAACTGGGTTCTAATAAGCAAGGACAAAGATTGCTAGCATAATGCAATTTGTGTTCTCAGTGATTGGCCGTTGATTAGTAAAGAAGAAAAGAAATCCCTTCCAATTTGCAAAATAGGGCTCGTCCGGGAGTCGAACCCGGGACCTCTCGCACCCGAAGCGAGAATCATACCACTAGACCAACGAGCCGATAGTAAAACATTAATCTGTATCTTGTATATAGTTGCCATTTACTTGACTCCATCACAAATCTTTGCTATGGAAGAATCAGGTATATTCTTTTATGATTGGACTCTTTATCGTCCTTAACTGCAAATTGTTTGTTTAACCATGAGTTGCTTGAGTTAACAGGATATTCATTTGCTTGAAAATAGTTGTTTGTATAATGAATGTGTGCTCTTAGGCAACGAGAGTGATTGGCAGTTGATTACTGAACAAGCTGAGCAGAAAAGAAATCCCTTCCAATTTGCAAAATAGGGCGCGTCCGGGAGTCGAACCCGGGACCTCTCGGACCCGAGTCGAGAAACATACCACTAGACCAACGAGCCGATATCTAAACTGACCAACTCTCCTGGTGAAATGACTCAATCACAAATCATTGTCTTGCCAGAAACATGAGCTACTAGTTTACAAACAACAATAATCTTTATCGGCTTCAACAAGACATCTCTTGTACACTATTGACTGTTTAATGTAACTGGGTTCTAATAAGCAAGGACAAAGATTGCTAGCATAATGCAATTTGTGTTCTCAGTGATTGGCCGTTGATTAGTAAAGAAGAAAAGAAATCCCTTCCAATTTGCAAAATAGGGCTCGTCCGGGAGTCGAACCCGGGACCTCTCGCACCCGAAGCGAGAATCATACCACTAGACCAACGAGCCGATAGTAAAACATTAATCTGTATCTTGTATATAGTTGCCATTTACTTGACTCCATCACAAATCTTTGCTATGGAAGAATCAGGTATATTCTTTTATGATTGGACTCTTTATCGTCCTTAACTGCAAATTGTTTGTTTAACCATGAGTTGCTTGAGTTAACAGGATATTCATTTGCTTGAAAATAGTTGTTTGTATAATGAATGTGTGCTCTTAGGCAACGAGAGTGATTGGCAGTTGATTACTGAACAAGCTGAGCAGAAAAGAAATCCCTTCCAATTTGCAAAATAGGGCTCGTCCGGGAGTCGAACCCGGGACCTCTCGCACCCGAAGCGAGAATCATACCACTAGACCAACGAGCCGATATCTAAACTGACCAACTCTCCTGGTGAAATGACTCAATCACAAATCATTGTCTTGCCAGAAACATGAGCTACTAGTTTACAAACAACAATAATCTTTATCGGCTTCAACAAGACATCTCTTGTACACTATTGACTGTTTAATGTAACTGGGTTCTAATAAGCAAGGACAAAGATTGCTAGCATAATGCAATTTGTGTTCTCAGTGATTGGCCGTTGATTAGTAAAGAAGAAAAGAAATCCCTTCCAATTTGCAAAATAGGGCTCGTCCGGGAGTCGAACCCGGGACCTCTCGCACCCGAAGCGAGAATCATACCACTAGACCAACGAGCCGATAGTAAAACATTAATCTGTATCTTGTATATAGTTGCCATTTACTTGACTCCATCACAAATCTTTGCTATGGAAGAATCAGGTATATTCTTTTATGATTGGACTCGTTATCGTCCTTAACTGCAAATTGTTTGTTTAACCATGAGTTGCTTGAGTTAACAGGATATTCATTTGCTTGAAAATAGTTGTTTGTATAATGAATGTGTGCTCTTAGGCAACGAGAGTGATTGGCAGTTGATTACTGAACAAGCTGAGCAGAAAAGAAATCCCTTCCAATTTGCAAAATAGGGCTCGTCCGGGAGTCGAACCCGGGACCTCTCGCACCCGAAGCGAGAATCATACCACTAGACCAACGAGCCGATATCTAAACTGACCAACTCTCCTGGTGAATTGACTCAATCACAAATCATTGTCTTGCCAGAAACATGAGCTACTAGTTTACAAACAACAATAATCTTTATCGGCTTCAACAAGACATCTCTTGTACACTATTGACTGTTTAATGTAACTGGGTTCTAATAAGCAAGGACAAAGATTGCTAGCATAATGCAATTTGTGTTCTCAGTGATTGGCCGTTGATTAGTAAAGAAGAAAAGAAATCCCTTCCAATTTGAAAAATAGGGCTCGTCCGGGAGTCGAACCCGGGACCTCTCGCACCCGAAGCGAGAATCATACCACTAGACCAACGAGCCGATAGTAAAACATTAATCTGTATCTTGTATATAGTTGCCATTTACTTGACTCCATCACAAATCTTTGCTATGGAAGAATCAGGTATATTCTTTTATGATTGGACTCGTTATCGTCCTTAACTGCAAATTGTTTGTTTAACCATGAGTTGCTTGAGTTAACAGGATATTCATTTGCTTGAAAATAGTTGTTTGTATAATGAATGTGTGCTCTTAGGCAACGAGAGTGATTGGCAGTTGATTACTGAACAAGCTGAGCAGAAAAGAAATCCCTTCCAATTTGCAAAATAGCGCTCGTCCGGGAGTCGAACCCGGGACCTCTCGCACCCGAAGCGAGAATCATACCACTAGACCAACGAGCCGATATCTAAACTGACCAACTCTCCTGGTGAAATGACTCAATCACAAATCATTGTCTTGCCAGAAACATGAGCTACTAGTTTACAAACAACAATAATCTTTATCGGCTTCAACAAGACATCTCTTGTACACTATTGACTGTTTAATGTAACTGGGTTCTAATAAGAAAGGACAAAGATTGCTAGCATAATGCAATTTGTGTTCTCAGTGATTGGCCGTTGATTAGTAAAGAAGAAAAGAAATCCCTTCCAATTTGCAAAATAGGGCTCGTCCGGGAGTCGAACCCGGGACCTCTCGCACCCGAAGCGAGAATCATACCACTAGACCAACGAGCCGATAGTAAAACATTAATCTGTATCTTGTATATAGTTGCCATTTACTTGACTCCATCACAAATCTTTGCTATGGAAGAATCAGGTATATTCTTTTATGATTGGACTCTTTATCGTCCTTAACTGCAAATTGATTGTTTAACCATGAGTTGCTTGAGTTAACAGGATATTCATTTGCTTGAAAATAGTCGTTTGTATAATGAATGTGTGATCTTAGGCAACGAGAGTGATTGGCAGTTGATTACTGAACAAGCTGAGCAGAAAAGAAATCCCTTCCAATTTGCAAAATAGGGCTCGTCCGGGAGTCGAACCCGGGACCTCTCGCACCCGAGTCGAGAAACATACCACTAGACCAACGAGCCGATATCTAAACTGACCAACTCTCCTGGTGAAATGACTCAATCACAAATCATTGTCTTGCCAGAAACATGAGCTACTAGTTTACAATCAACAATAATCTTTATCGGCTTCAACAAGACATCTCTTGTACACTATTGACTGTTTAATGTAACTGGGTTCTAATAAGCAAGGACAAAGATTGCTAGCATAATGCAATTTGTGTTCTCAGTGATTGGCCGTTGATTAGTAAAGAAGAAAAGAAATCCCTTCCAATTTGCAAAATAGGGCTCGTCCGGGAGTCGAACCCGGGACCTCTCGCACCCGAAGCGAGAATCATACCACTAGACCAACGAGCCGATAGTAAAACATTAATCTGTATCTTGTATATAGTTGCCATTTACTTGACTCCATCACAAATCTTTGCTATGGAAGAATCAGGTATATTCTTTTATGATTGGACTCTTTATCGTCCTTAACTGCAAATTGATTGTTTAACCATGAGTTGCTTGAGTTAACAGGATATTCATTTGCTTGAAAATAGTTGTTTGTATAATGAATGTGTGCTCTTAGGCAACGAGAGTGATTGGCAGTTGATTACTGGACAAGCTGAGCAGAAAAGAAATCCCTTCCAATTTGCAAAATAGGGCTCGTCCGGGAGTCGAACCCGGGACCTCTCGCACCCGAGTCGAGAAACATACCACTAGACCAACGAGCCGATATCTAAACTGACCAACTCTCCTGGTGAAATGACTCAATCACAAATCAGTGTCTTGCCAGAAACATGAGCTACTAGTTTACAAACAACAATAATCTTTATCGGCTTCAACAAGACATCTCTTGTACACTATTGACTGTTTAATGTAACTGGGTTCTAATAAGCAAGGACAAAGATTGCTAGCATAATGCAATTTGTGTTCTCAGTGATTGGCCGTTGATTAGTAAAGAAGAAAAGAAATCCCTTCCAATTTGCAAAATAGGGCTCGTCCGGGAGTCGAACCCGGGACCTCTCGCACCCGAAGCGAGAATCATACCACTAGACCAACGAGCCGATAGTAAAACATTAATCTGTATCTTGTATATAGTTGCCATTTACTTGACTCCATCACAAATCTTTGCTATGGAAGAATCAGGTATATTCTTTTATGATTGGACTCTTTATCGTCCTTAACTGCAAATTGTTTGTTTAACCATGAGTTGCTTGAGTTAACAGGATATTCATTTGCTTGAAAATAGTTGTTTGTATAATGAATGTGTGCTCTTAGGCAACGAGAGTGATTGGCAGTTGATTACTGAACAAGCTGAGCAGAAAAGAAATCCCTTCCAATTTGCAAAATAGCGCTCGTCCGGGAGTCGAACCCGGGACCTCTCGCACCCGAAGCGAGAATCATACCACTAGACCAACGAGCCGATATCTAAACTGACCAACTCTCCTGGTGAATTGACTCAATCACAAATCATTGTCTTGCCAGAAACATGAGCTACTAGTTTACAAACAACAATAATCTTTATCGGCTTCAACAAGACATCTCTTGTACACTATTGACTGTTTAATGTAACTGGGTTCTAATAAGCAAGGACAAAGATTGCTAGCATAATGCAATTTGTGTTCTCAGTGATTGGCCGTTGATTAGTAAAGAAGAAAAGAAATCCCTTCCAATTTGCAAAATAGGGCTCGTCCGGGAGTCGAACCCGGGACCTCTCGCACCCGAAGCGAGAATCATACCACTAGACCAACGAGCCGATAGTAAAACATTAATCTGTATCTTGTATATAGTTGCCATTTACTTGACTCCATCACAAATCTTTGCTATGGAAGAATCAGGTATATTCTTTTATGATTGGACTCTTTATCGTCCTTAACTGCAAATTGATTGTTTAACCATGAGTTGCTTGAGTTAACAGGATATTCATTTGCTTGAAAATAGTTGTTTGTATAATGAATTTGTGCTCTTAGGCAACGAGAGTGATTGGCAGTTGATTACTGAACAAGCTGAGCAGAAAAGAAATCCCTTCCAATTTGCAAAATAGGGCTCGTCCGGGAGTCGAACCCGGGACCTCTCGCACCCGAAGCGAGAATCATACCACTAGACCAACGAGCCGATATCTAAACTGACCAACTCTCCTGGTGAAATGACTCAATCACAAATCATTGTCTTGCCAGAAACATGAGCTACTAGTTTACAAACAACAATAATCTTTATCGGCTTCAACAAGACATCTCTTGTACACTATTGACTGTTTAATGTAACTGGGTTCTAATAAGCAAGGACAAAGATTGCTAGCATAATGCAATTTGTGTTCTCAGTGATTGGCCGTTGATAAGTAAAGAAGAAAAGAAATCCCTTCCAATTTGCAAAATAGGGCTCGTCCGGGAGTCGAACCCGGGACCTCTCGCACCCGAAGCGAGAATCATACCACTAGACCAACGAGCCGATATCTAAACTGACCAACTCTCCTGGTGAAATGACTCAATCACAAATCATTGTCTTGCCAGAAACATGAGCTACTAGTTTACAAACAACAATAATCTTTATCGGCTTCAACAAGACATCTCTTGTACACTATTGACTGTTTAATGTAACTGGGTTCTAATAAGCAAGGACAAAGATTGCTAGCATAATGCAATTTGTGTTCTCAGTGATTGGCCGTTGATTAGTAAAGAAGAAAAGAAATCCCTTCCAATTTGCAAAATAGGGCTCGTCCGGGAGTCGAACCCGGGACCTCTCGCACCCGAAGCGAGAATCATACCACTAGACCAACGAGCCGATATCTAAACTGACCAACTCTCCTGGTGAAATGACTCAATCACAAATCATTGTCTTGCCAGAAACATGAGCTACTAGTTTACAAACAACAATAATCTTTATCGGCTTCAACAAGACATCTCTTGTACACTATTGACTGTTTAATGTAACTGGGTTCTAATAAGCAAGGACAAAGATTGCTAGCATAATGCAATTTGTGTTCTCAGTGATTGGCCGTTGATTAGTAAAGAAGAAAAGAAATCCCTTCCAATTTGCAAAATAGGGCTCGTCCGGGAGTCGAACCCGGGACCTCTCGCACCCGAAGCGAGAATCATACCACTAGACCAACGAGCCGATAGTAAAACATTAATCTGTATCTTGTATATAGTTGCCATTTACTTGACTCCATCACAAATCTTTGCTATGGAAGAATCAGGTATATTCTTTTATGATTGGACTCTTTATCGTCCTTAACTGCAAATTGTTTGTTTAACCATGAGTTGCTTGAGTTAACAGGATATTCATTTGCTTGAAAATAGTTGTTTGTATAATGAATTTGTGCTCTTAGGCAACGAGAGTGATTGGCAGTTGATTACTGAACAAGCTGAGCAGAAAAGAAATCCCTTCCAATTTGCAAAATAGGGCTCGTCCGGGAGTCGAACCCGGGACCTCTCGCACCCGAAGCGAGAATCATACCACTAGACCAACGAGCCGATATCTAAACTGACCAACTCTCCTGGTGAAATGACTCAATCACAAATCATTGTCTTGCCAGAAACATGAGCTACTAGTTTACAAACAACAATAATCTTTATCGGCTTCAACAAGACATCTCTTGTACACTATTGACTGTTTAATGTAACTGGGTTCTAATAAGCAAGGACAAAGATTGCTAGCATAATGCAATTTGTGTTCTCAGTGATTGGCCGTTGATTAGTAAAGAAGAAAAGAAATCCCTTCCAATTTGCAAAATAGGGCTCGTCCGGGAGTCGAACCCGGGACCTCTCGCACCCGAAGCGAGAATCATACCACTAGACCAACGAGCCGATATCTAAACTGACCAACTCTCCTGGTGAAATGACTCAATCACAAATCATTGTCTTGCCAGAAACATGAGCTACTAGTTTACAAACAACAATAATCTTTATCGGCTTCAACAAGACATCTCTTGTACACTATTGACTGTTTAATGTAACTGGGTTCTAATAAGCAAGGACAAAGATTGCTAGCATAATGCAATTTGTGTTCTCAGTGATTGGCCGTTGATTAGTAAAGAAGAAAAGAAATCCCTTCCAATTTGCAAAATAGGGCTCGTCCGGGAGTCGAACCCGGGACCTCTCGCACCCGAAGCGAGAATCATACCACTAGACCAACGAGCCGATATCTAAACTGACCAACTCTCCTGGTGAAATGACTCAATCACAAATCATTGTCTTGCCAGAAACATGAGCTACTAGTTTACAAACAACAATAATCTTTATCGGCTTCAACAAGACATCTCTTGTACACTATTGACTGTTTAATGTAACTGGGTTCTAATAAGCAAGGACAAAGATTGCTAGCATAATGCAATTTGTGTTCTCAGTGATTGGCCGTTGATTAGTAAAGAAGAAAAGAAATCCCTTCCAATTTGCAAAATAGGGCTCGTCCGGGAGTCGAACCCGGGACCTCTCGCACCCGAAGCGAGAATCATACCACTAGACCAACGAGCCGATAGTAAAACATTAATCTGTATCTTGTATATAGTTGCCATTTACTTGACTCCATCACAAATCTTTGCTATGGAAGAATCAGGTATATTCTTTTATGATTGGACTCGTTATCGTCCTTAACTGCAAATTGTTTGTTTAACCATGAGTTGCTTGAGTTAACAGGATATTCATTTGCTTGAAAATAGTTGTTTGTATAATGAATGTGTGCTCTTAGGCAACGAGAGTGATTGGCAGTTGATTACTGAACAAGCTGAGCAGAAAAGAAATCCCTTCCAATTTGCAAAATAGGGCTCGTCCGGGAGTCGAACCCGGGACCTCTCGCACCCGAAGCGAGAATCATACCACTAGACCAACGAGCCGATATCTAAACTGACCAACTCTCCTGGTGAATTGACTCAATCACAAATCATTGTCTTGCCAGAAACATGAGCTACTAGTTTACAAACAACAATAATCTTTATCGGCTTCAACAAGACATCTCTTGTACACTATTGACTGTTTAATGTAACTGGGTTCTAATAAGCAAGGACAAAGATTG
This sequence comes from Steromphala cineraria, assembly GCA_916613615.1. Lineage (NCBI taxonomy): Eukaryota > Metazoa > Mollusca > Gastropoda > Trochida > Trochidae > Steromphala > Steromphala cineraria. The sequence continues at coordinate 24,335,183 of OU744733.1, forward strand.
CTAGCATAATGCAATTTGTGTTCTCAGTGATTGGCCGTTGATTAGTAAAGAAGAAAAGAAATCCCTTCCAATTTGCAAAATAGGGCTCGTCCGGGAGTCGAACCCGGGACCTCTCGCACCCGAAGCGAGAATCATACCACTAGACCAACGAGCCGATAGTAAAACATTAATCTGTATCTTGTATATAGTTGCCATTTACTTGACTCCATCACAAATCTTTGCTATGGAAGAATCAGGTATATTCTTTTATGATTGGACTCTTTATCGTCCTTAACTGCAAATTGATTGTTTAACCATGAGTTGCTTGAGTTAACAGGATATTCATTTGCTTGAAAATAGTTGTTTGTATAATGAATTTGTGCTCTTAGGCAACGAGAGTGATTGGCAGTTGATTACTGAACAAGCTGAGCAGAAAAGAAATCCCTTCCAATTTGCAAAATAGGGCTCGTCCGGGAGTCGAACCCGGGACCTCTCGCACCCGAAGCGAGAATCATACCACTAGACCAACGAGCCGATATCTAAACTGACCAACTCTCCTGGTGAATTGACTCAATCACAAATCATTGTCTTGCCAGAAACATGAGCTACTAGTTTACAAACAACAATAATCTTTATCGGCTTCAACAAGACATCTCTTGTACACTATTGACTGTTTAATGTAACTGGGTTCTAATAAGCAAGGACAAAGATTGCTAGCATAATGCAATTTGTGTTCTCAGTGATTGGCCGTTGATTAGTAAAGAAGAAAAGAAATCCCTTCCAATTTGCAAAATAGGGCTCGTCCGGGAGTCGAACCCGGGACCTCTCGCACCCGAAGCGAGAATCATACCACTAGACCAACGAGCCGATAGTAAAACATTAATCTGTATCTTGTATATAGTTGCCATTTACTTGACTCCATCACAAATCTTTGCTATGGAAGAATCAGGTATATTCTTTTATGATTGGACTCTTTATCGTCCTTAACTGCAAATTGATTGTTTAACCATGAGTTGCTTGAGTTAACAGGATATTCATTTGCTTGAAAATAGTTGTTTGTATAATGAATTTGTGCTCTTAGGCAACGAGAGTGATTGGCAGTTGATTACTGAACAAGCTGAGCAGAAAAGAAATCCCTTCCAATTTGCAAAATAGGGCTCGTCCGGGAGTCGAACCCGGGACCTCTCGCACCCGAAGCGAGAATCATATACCACTAGACCAACGAGCCGATATCTAAACTGACCAACTCTCCTGGTGAATTGACTCAATCACAAATCATTGTCTTGCCAGAAACATGAGCTACTAGTTTACAAACAACAATAATCTTTATCGGCTTCAACAAGACATCTCTTGTACACTATTGACTGTTTAATGTAACTGGGTTCTAATAAGCAAGGACAAAGATTGCTAGCATAATGCAATTTGTGTTCTCAGTGATTGGCCGTTGATTAGTAAAGAAGAAAAGAAATCCCTTCCAATTTGCAAAATAGGGCTCGTCCGGGAGTCGAACCCGGGACCTCTCGCACCCGAAGCGAGAATCATACCACTAGACCAACGAGCCGATATCTAAACTGACCAACTCTCCTGGTGAAATGACTCAATCACAAATCATTGTCTTGCCAGAAACATGAGCTACTAGTTTACAAACAACAATAATCTTTATCGGCTTCAACAAGACATCTCTTGTACACTATTGACTGTTTAATGTAACTGGGTTCTAATAAGCAAGGACAAAGATTGCTAGCATAATGCAATTTGTGTTCTCAGTGATTGGCCGTTGATTAGTAAAGAAGAAAAGAAATCCCTTCCAATTTGCAAAATAGGGCTCGTCCGGGAGTCGAACCCGGGACCTCTCGCACCCGAAGCGAGAATCATACCACTAGACCAACGAGCCGATATCTAAACTGACCAACTCTCCTGGTGAATTGACTCAATCACAAATCATTGTCTTGCCAGAAACATGAGCTACTAGTTTACAAACAACAATAATCTTTATCGGCTTCAACAAGACATCTCTTGTACACTATTGACTGTTTAATGTAACTGGGTTCTAATAAGCAAGGACAAAGATTGCTAGCATAATGCAATTTGTGTTCTCAGTGATTGGCCGTTGATTAGTAAAGAAGAAAAGAAATCCCTTCCAATTTGCAAAATAGGGCTCGTCCGGGAGTCGAACCCGGGACCTCTCGCACCCGAAGCGAGAATCATACCACTAGACCAACGAGCCGATAGTAAAACATTAATCTGTATCTTGTATATAGTTGCCATTTACTTGACTCCATCACAAATCTTTGCTATGGAAGAATCAGGTATATTCTTTTATGATTGGACTCTTTATCGTCCTTAACTGCAAATTGTTTGTTTAACCATGAGTTGCTTGAGTTAACAGGATATTCATTTGCTTGAAAATAGTTGTTTGTATAATGAATGTGTGCTCTTAGGCAACGAGAGTGATTGGCAGTTGATTACTGAACAAGCTGAGCAGAAAAGAAATCCCTTCCAATTTGCAAAATAGGGCTCGTCCGGGAGTCGAACCCGGGACCTCTCGCACCCGAAGCGAGAATCATACCACTAGACCAACGAGCCGATATCTAAACTGACCAACTCTCCTGGTGAATTGACTCAATCACAAATCATTGTCTTGCCAGAAACATGAGCTACTAGTTTACAAACAACAATAATCTTTATCGGCTTCAACAAGACATCTCTTGTACACTATTGACTGTTTAATGTAACTGGGTTCTAATAAGCAAGGACAAAGATTGCTAGCATAATGCAATTTGTGTTCTCAGTGATTGGCCGTTGATTAGTAAAGAAGAAAAGAAATCCCTTCCAATTTGCAAAATAGGGCTCGTCCGGGAGTCGAACCCGGGACCTCTCGCACCCGAAGCGAGAATCATACCACTAGACCAACGAGCCGATAGTAAAACATTAATCTGTATCTTGTATATAGTTGCCATTTACTTGACTCCATCACAAATCTTTGCTATGGAAGAATCAGGTATATTCTTTTATGATTGGACTCTTTATCGTCCTTAACTGCAAATTGTTTGTTTAACCATGAGTTGCTTGAGTTAACAGGATATTCATTTGCTTGAAAATAGTTGTTTGTATAATGAATGTGTGCTCTTAGGCAACGAGAGTGATTGGCAGTTGATTACTGAACAAGCTGAGCAGAAAAGAAATCCCTTCCAATTTGCAAAATAGGGCTCGTCCGGGAGTCGAACCCGGGACCTCTCGCACCCGAGTCGAGAAACATACCACTAGACCAACGAGCCGATATCTAAACTGACCAACTCTCCTGGTGAAATGACTCAATCACAAATCATTGTCTTGCCAGAAACATGAGCTACTAGTTTACAAACAACAATAATCTTTATCGGCTTCAACAAGACATCTCTTGTACACTATTGACTGTTTAATGTAACTGGGTTCTAATAAGCAAGGACAAAGATTGCTAGCATAATGCAATTTGTGTTCTCAGTGATTGGCCGTTGATTAGTAAAGAAGAAAAGAAATCCCTTCCAATTTGCAAAATAGGGCTCGTCCGGGAGTCGAACCCGGGACCTCTCGCACCCGAAGCGAGAATCATACCACTAGACCAACGAGCCGATAGTAAAACATTAATCTGTATCATGTATATAGTTGCCATTTACTTGACTCCATCACAAATCTTTGCTATGGAAGAATCAGGTATATTCTTTTATGATTGGACTCTTTATCGTCCTTAACTGCAAATTGATTGTTTAACCATGAGTTGCTTGAGTTAACAGGATATTCATTTGCTTGAAAATAGTTGTTTGTATAATGAATTTGTGCTCTTAGGCAACGAGAGTGATTGGCAGTTGATTACTGAACAAGCTGAGCAGAAAAGAAATCCCTTCCAATTTGCAAAATAGGGCTCGTCCGGGAGTCGAACCCGGGACCTCTCGCACCCGAAGCGAGAATCATACCACTAGACCAACGAGCCGATATCTAAACTGACCAACTCTCCTGGTGAAATGACTCAATCACAAATCATTGTCTTGCCAGAAACATGAGCTACTAGTTTACAAACAACAATAATCTTTATCGGCTTCAACAAGACATCTCTTGTACACTATTGACTGTTTAATGTAACTGGGTTCTAATAAGCAAGGACAAAGATTGCTAGCATAATGCAATTTGTGTTCTCAGTGATTGGCCGTTGATTAGTAAAGAAGAAAAGAAATCCCTTCCAATTTGCAAAATAGGGCTCGTCCGGGAGTCGAACCCGGGACCTCTCGCACCCGAAGCGAGAATCATACCACTAGACCAACGAGCCGATAGTAAAACATTAATCTGTATCTTGTATATAGTTGCCATTTACTTGACTCCATCACAAATCTTTGCTATGGAAGAATCAGGTATATTCTTTTATGATTGGACTCTTTATCGTCCTTAACTGCAAATTGTTTGTTTAACCATGAGTTGCTTGAGTTAACAGGATATTCATTTGCTTGAAAATAGTTGTTTGTATAATGAATGTGTGCTCTTAGGCAACGAGAGTGATTGGCAGTTGATTACTGAACAAGCTGAGCAGAAAAGAAATCCCTTCCAATTTGCAAAATAGGGCTCGTCCGGGAGTCGAACCCGGGACCTCTCGCACCCGAAGCGAGAATCATACCACTAGACCAACGAGCCGATATCTAAACTGACCAACTCTCCTGGTGAATTGACTCAATCACAAATCATTGTCTTGCCAGAAACATGAGCTACTAGTTTACAAACAACAATAATCTTTATCGGCTTCAACAAGACATCTCTTGTACACTATTGACTGTTTAATGTAACTGGGTTCTAATAAGCAAGGACAAAGATTGCTAGCATAATGCAATTTGTGTTCTCAGTGATTGGCCGTTGATTAGTAAAGAAGAAAAGAAATCCCTTCCAATTTGCAAAATAGGGCTCGTCCGGGAGTCGAACCCGGGACCTCTCGCACCCGAAGCGAGAATCATACCACTAGACCAACGAGCCGATATCTAAACTGACCAACTCTCCTGGTGAATTGACTCAATCACAAATCATTGTCTTGCCAGAAACATGAGCTACTAGTTTACAAACAACAATAATCTTTATCGGCTTCAACAAGACATCTCTTGTACACTATTGACTGTTTAATGTAACTGGGTTCTAATAAGCAAGGACAAAGATTGCTAGCATAATGCAATTTGTGTTCTCAGTGACTGGCCGTTGATTAGTAAAGAAGAAAAGAAATCCCTTCCAATTTGCAAAATAGGGCTCGTCCGGGAGTCGAACCCGGGACCTCTCGCACCCGAAGCGAGAATCATACCACTAGACCAACGAGCCGATAGTAAAACATTAATCTGTATCTTGTATATAGTTGCCATTTACTTGACTCCATCACAAATCTTTGCTATGGAAGAATCAGGTATATTCTTTTATGATTGGACTCTTTATCGTCCTTAACTGCAAATTGTTTGTTTAACCATGAGTTGCTTGAGTTAACAGGATATTCATTTGCTTGAAAATAGTTGTTTGTATAATGAATGTGTGCTCTTAGGCAACGAGAGTGATTGGCAGTTGATTACTGAACAAGCTGAGCAGAAAAGAAATCCCTTCCAATTTGCAAAATAGGGCTCGTCCGGGAGTCGAACCCGGGACCTCTCGCACCCGAAGCGAGAATCATACCACTAGACCAACGAGCCGATATCTAAACTGACCAACTCTCCTGGTGAATTGACTCAATCACAAATCATTGTCTTGCCAGAAACATGAGCTACTAGTTTACAAACAACAATAATCTTTATCGGCTTCAACAAGACATCTCTTGTACACTATTGACTGTTTAATGTAACTGGGTTCTAATAAGCAAGGACAAAGATTGCTAGCATAATGCAATTTGTGTTCTCAGTGATTGGCCGTTGATTAGTAAAGAAGAAAAGAAATCCCTTCCAATTTGCAAAATAGGGCTCGTCCGGGAGTCGAACCCGGGACCTCTCGCACCCGAAGCGAGAATCATACCACTAGACCAACGAGCCGATAGTAAAACATTAATCTGTATCTTGTATATAGTTGCCATTTACTTGACTCCATCACAAATCTTTGCTATGGAAGAATCAGGTATATTCTTTTATGATTGGACTCTTTATCGTCCTTAACTGCAAATTGTTTGTTTAACCATGAGTTGCTTGAGTTAACAGGATATTCATTTGCTTGAAAATAGTTGTTTGTATAATGAATGTGTGCTCTTAGGCAACGAGAGTGATTGGCAGTTGATTACTGAACAAGCTGAGCAGAAAAGAAATCCCTTCCAATTTGCAAAATAGGGCTTGTCCGGGAGTCGAACCCGGGACCTCTCGCACCCGAAGCGAGAATCATACCACTAGACCAACGAGCCGATATCTAAACTGACCAACTCTCCTGGTGAATTGACTCAATCACAAATCATTGTCTTGCCAGAAACATGAGCTACTAGTTTACAAACAACAATAATCTTTATCGGCTTCAACAAGACATCTCTTGTACACTATTGACTGTTTAATGTAACTGGGTTCTAATAAGCAAGGACAAAGATTGCTAGCATAATGCAATTTGTGTTCTCAGTGATTGGCCGTTGATTAGTAAAGAAGAAAAGAAATCCCTTCCAATTTGCAAAATAGGGCTCGTCCGGGAGTCGAACCCGGGACCTCTCGCACCCGAAGCGAGAATCATACCACTAGACCAACGAGCCGATATCTAAACTGACCAACTCTCCTGGTGAAATGACTCAATCACAAATCATTGTCTTGCCAGAAACATGAGCTACTAGTTTACAAACAACAATAATCTTTATCGGCTTCAACAAGACATCTCTTGTACACTATTGACTGTTTAATGTAACTGGGTTCTAATAAGCAAGGACAAAGATTGCTAGCATAATGCAATTTGTGTTCTCAGTGATTGGCCGTTGATTAGTAAAGAAGAAAAGAAATCCCTTCCAATTTGCAAAATAGGGCTCGTCCGGGAGTCGAACCCGGGACCTCTCGCACCCGAAGCGAGAATCATACCACTAGACCAACGAGCCGATATCTAAACTGACCAACTCTCCTGGTGAATTGACTCAATCACAAATCATTGCCTTGCCAGAAACATGAGCTAATAGTTTACAAACAACAATAATCTTTATCGGCTTCAACAAGACATCTCTTGTACACTATTGACTGTTTAATGTAACTGGGTTCTAATAAGCAAGGACAAAGATTGCTAGCATAATGCAATTTGTGTTCTCAGTGATTGGCCGTTGATTAGTAAAGAAGAAAAGAAATCCCTTCCAATTTGCAAAATAGGGCTCGTCCGGGAGTCGAACCCGGGACCTCTCGCACCCGAAGCGAGAATCATACCACTAGACCAACGAGCCGATAGTAAAACATTAATCTGTATCTTGTATATAGTTGCCATTTACTTGACTCCATCACAAATCTTTGCTATGGAAGAATCAGGTATATTCTTTTATGATTGGACTCTTTATCGTCCTTAACTGCAAATTGTTTGTTTAACCATGAGTTGCTTGAGTTAACAGGATATTCATTTGCTTGAAAATAGTTGTTTGTATAATGAATGTGTGCTCTTAGGCAACGAGAGTGATTGGCAGTTGATTACTGAACAAGCTGAGCAGAAAAGAAATCCCTTCCAATTTGCAAAATAGGGCTCGTCCGGGAGTCGAACCCGGGACCTCTCGCACCCGAAGCGAGAATCATACCACTAGACCAACGAGCCGATATCTAAACTGACCAACTCTCCTGGTGAATTGACTCAATCACAAATCATTGTCTTGCCAGAAACATGAGCTACTAGTTTACAAACAACAATAATCTTTATCGGCTTCAACAAGACATCTCTTGTACACTATTGACTGTTTAATGTAACTGGGTTCTAATAAGCAAGGACAAAGATTGCTAGCATAATGCAATTTGTGTTCTCAGTGATTGGCCGTTGATTAGTAAAGAAGAAAAGAAATCCCTTCCAATTTGCAAAATAGGGCTCGTCCGGGAGTCGAACCCGGGACCTCTCGCACCCGAAGCGAGAATCATACCACTAGACCAACGAGCCGATAGTAAAACATTAATCTGTATCTTGTATATAGTTGCCATTTACTTGACTCCATCACAAATCTTTGCTATGGAAGAATCAGGTATATTCTTTTATGATTGGACTCTTTATCGTCCTTAACTGCAAATTGTTTGTTTAACCATGAGTTGCTTGAGTTAACAGGATATTCATTTGCTTGAAAATAGTTGTTTGTATAATGAATGTGTGCTCTTAGGCAACGAGAGTGATTGGCAGTTGATTACTGAACAAGCTGAGCAGAAAAGAAATCCCTTCCAATTTGCAAAATAGGGCTCGTCCGGGAGTCGAACCCGGGACCTCTCGCACCCGAAGCGAGAATCATACCACTAGACCAACGAGCCGATATCTAAACTGACCAACTCTCCTGGTGAAATGACTCAATCACAAATCATTGTCTTGCCAGAAACATGAGCTACTAGTTTACAAACAACAATAATCTTTATCGGCTTCAACAAGACATCTCTTGTACACTATTGACTGTTTAATGTAACTGGGTTCTAATAAGCAAGGACAAAGATTGCTAGCATAATGCAATTTGTGTTCTCAGTGATTGGCCGTTGATTAGTAAAGAAGAAAAGAAATCCCTTCCAATTTGCAAAATAGGGCTCGTCCGGGAGTCGAACCCGGGACCTCTCGCACCCGAAGCGAGAATCATACCACTAGACCAACGAGCCGATATCTAAACTGACCAACTCTCCTGGTGAATTGACTCAATCACAAATCATTGTCTTGCCAGAAACATGAGCTACTAGTTTTACAAACAACAATAATCTTTATCGGCTTCAACAAGACTTCTCTTGTACACTATTGACTGTTTAATGTAACTGGGTTCTAATAAGCAAGGACAAAGATTGCTAGCATAATGCAATTTGTGTTCTCAGTGATTGGCCGTTGATTAGTAAAGAAGAAAAGAAATCCCTTCCAATTTGCAAAATAGGGCTCGTCCGGGAGTCGAACCCGGGACCTCTCGCACCCGAAGCGAGAATCATACCACTAGACCAACGAGCCGATAGTAAAACATTAATCTGTATCTTGTATATAGTTGCCATTTACTTGACTCCATCACAAATCTTTGCTATGGAAGAATCAGGTATATTCTTTTATGATTGGACTCTTTATCGTCCTTAACTGCAAATTGTTTGTTTAACCATGAGTTGCTTGAGTTAACAGGATATTCATTTGCTTGAAAATAGTTGTTTGTATAATGAATGTGTGCTCTTAGGCAACGAGAGTGATTGGCAGTTGATTACTGAACAAGCTGAGCAGAAAAGAAATCCCTTCCAATTTGCAAAATAGGGCTCGTCCGGGAGTCGAACCCGGGACCTCTCGCACCCGAAGCGAGAATCATACCACTAGACCAACGAGCCGATATCTAAACTGACCAACTCTCCTGGTGAAATGACTCAATCACAAATCATTGTCTTGCCAGAAACATGAGCTACTAGTTTACAAACAACAATAATCTTTATCGGCTTCAACAAGACATCTCTTGTACAGTATTGACTGTTTAATGTAACTGGGTTCTAATAAGCAAGGACAAAGATTGCTAGCATAATGCAATTTGTGTTCTCAGTGATTGGCCGTTGATTAGTAAAGAAGAAAAGAAATCCCTTCCAATTTGCAAAATAGGGCTCGTCCGGGAGTCGAACCCGGGACCTCTCGCACCCGAAGCGAGAATCATACCACTAGACCAACGAGCCGATATCTAAACTGACCAACTCTCCTGGTGAATTGACTCAATCACAAATCATTGTCTTGCCAGAAACATGAGCTACTAGTTTACAAACAACAATAATCTTTATCGGCTTCAACAAGACATCTCTTGTACACTATTGACTGTTTAATGTAACTGGGTTCTAATAAGCAAGGACAAAGATTGCTAGCATAATGCAATTTGTGTTCTCAGTGATTGGCCGTTGATTAGTAAAGAAGAAAAGAAATCCCTTCCAATTTGCAAAATAGGGCTCGTCCGGGAGTCGAACCCGGGACCTCTCGCACCCGAAGCGAGAATCATACCACTAGACCAACGAGCCGATAGTAAAACATTAATCTGTATCTTGTATATAGTTGCCATTTACTTGACTCCATCACAAATCTTTGCTATGGAAGAATCAGGTATATTCTTTTATGATTGGACTCTTTATCGTCCTTAACTGCAAATTGTTTGTTTAACCATGAGTTGCTTGAGTTAACAGGATATTCATTTGCTTGAAAATAGTTGTTTGTATAATGAATGTGTGCTCTTAGGCAACGAGAGTGATTGGCAGTTGATTACTGAACAAGCTGAGCAGAAAAGAAATCCCTTCCAATTTGCAAAATAGGGCTCGTCCGGGAGTCGAACCCGGGACCTCTCGCACCCGAAGCGAGAATCATACCACTAGACCAACGAGCCGATATCTAAACTGACCAACTCTCCTGGTGAATTGACTCAATCACAAATCATTGTCTTGCCAGAAACATGAGCTACTAGTTTACAAACAACAATAATCTTTATCGGCTTCAACAAGACATCTCTTGTACACTATTGACTGTTTAATGTAACTGGGTTCTAATAAGCAAGGACAAAGATTGCTAGCATAATGCAATTTGTGTTCTCAGTGATTGGCCGTTGATTAGTAAAGAAGAAAAGAAATCCCTTCCAATTTGCAAAATAGGGCTCGTCCGGGAGTCGAACCCGGGACCTCTCGCACCCGAAGCGAGAATCATACCACTAGACCAACGAGCCGATATCTAAACTGACCAACTCTCCTGGTGAATTGACTCGATCACAAATCATTGTCTTGCCAGAAACATGAGCTACTAGTTTACAAACAACAATAATCTTTATCGGCTTCAACAAGACTTCTCTTGTACACTATTGACTGTTTAATGTAACTGGGTTCTAATAAGCAAGGACAAAGATTGCTAGCATAATGCAATTTGTGTTCTCAGTGATTGGCCGTTGATTAGTAAAGAAGAAAAGAAATCCCTTCCAATTTGCAAAATAGGGCTCGTCCGGGAGTCGAACCCGGGACCTCTCGCACCCGAAGCGAGAATCAGACCACTAGGCCAACGAGCCGATATCTAAACTGACCAACTCTCCTGGTGAAATGACTCAATCACAAATCATTGTCTTGCCAGAAACATGAGCTACTAGTTTACAAACAACAATAATCTTTATCGGCTTCAACAAGACATCTCTTGTACACTATTGACTGTTTAATGTAACTGGGTTCTAATAAGCAAGGACAAAGATTGCTAGCATAATGCAATTTGTGTTCTCAGTGATTGGCCGTTGATTAGTAAAGAAGAAAAGAAATCCCTTCCAATTTGCAAAATAGGGCTCGTCCGGGAGTCGAACCCGGGACCTCTCGCACCCGAAGCGAGAATCATACCACTAGACCAACGAGCCGATAGTAAAACATTAATCTGTATCTTGTATATAGTTGCCATTTACTTGACTCCATCACAAATCTTTGCTATGGAAGAATCAGGTATATTCTTTTATGGTTGGACTCTATATCGTCCTTAACTGCAAATTGATTGTTTAACCATGAGTTGCTTGAGCTAACAGGATATTCATTTGCTTGAAAATAGTCGTTTGTATAATGAATGTGTGATCTTAGGCAACGAGAGTGATTGGCAGTTGATTACTGAACAAGCTGAGCAGAAAAGAAATCCCTTCCAATTTGCAAAATAGGGCTCGTCCGGGAGTCGAACCCGGGACCTCTCGCACCCGAAGCGAGAATCATACCACTAGACCAACGAGCCGATATCTAAACTGACCAACTCTCCTGGTGAATTGACTCAATCACAAATCATTGTCTTGCCAGAAACATGAGCTACTAGTTTACAAACAACAATAATCTTTATCGGCTTCAACAAGACATCTCTTGTACACTATTGACTGTTTAATGTAACTGGGTTCTAATAAGCAAGGACAAAGATTGCTAGCATAATGCAATTTGTGTTCTCAGTGATTGGCCGTTGATTAGTAAAGAAGAAAAGAAATCCCTTCCAATTTGCAAAATAGGGCTCGTCCGGGAGTCGAACCCGGGACCTCTCGCACCCGAAGCGAGAATCATACCACTAGACCAACGAGCCGATAGTAAAACATTAATCTGTATCTTGTATATAGTTGCCATTTACTTGACTCCATCACAAATCTTTGCTATGGAAGAATCAGGTATATTCTTTTATGATTGGACTCTTTATCGTCCTTAACTGCAAATTGTTTGTTTAACCATGAGTTGCTTGAGTTAACAGGATATTCATTTGCTTGAAAATAGTTGTTTGTATAATGAATGTGTGCTCTTAGGCAACGAGAGTGATTGGCAGTTGATTACTGAACAAGCTGAGCAGAAAAGAAATCCCTTCCAATTTGCAAAATAGGGCTCGTCCGGGAGTCGAACCCGGGACCTCTCGCACCCGAAGCGAGAATCATACCACTAGACCAACGAGCCGATATCTAAACTGACCAACTCTCCTGGTGAATTGACTCAATCACAAATCATTGTCTTGCCAGAAACATGAGCTACTAGTTTACAAACAACAATAATCTTTATCGGCTTCAACAAGACATCTCTTGTACACTATTGACTGTTTAATGTAACTGGGTTCTAATAAGCAAGGACAAAGATTGCTAGCATAATGCAATTTGTGTTCTCAGTGATTGGCCGTTGATTAGTAAAGAAGAAAAGAAATCCCTTCCAATTTGCAAAATAGGGCTCGTCCGGGAGTCGAACCCGGGACCTCTCGCACCCGAAGCGAGAATCATACCACTAGACCAACGAGCCGATATCTAAACTGACCAACTCTCCTGGTGAATTGACTCAATCACAAATCATTGTCTTGCCAGAAACATGAGCTACTAGTTTTACAAACAACAATAATCTTTATCGGCTTCAACAAGACTTCTCTTGTACACTATTGACTGTTTAATGTAACTGGGTTCTAATAAGCAAGGACAAAGATTGCTAGCATAATGCAATTTGTGTTCTCAGTGATTGGCCGTTGATTAGTAAAGAAGAAAAGAAATCCCTTCCAATTTGCAAAATAGGGCTCGTCCGGGAGTCGAACCCGGGACCTCTCGCACCCGAAGCGAGAATCATACCACTAGACCAACGAGCCGATAGTAAAACATTAATCTGTATCTTGTATATAGTTGCCATTTACTTGACTCCATCACAAATCTTTGCTATGGAAGAATCAGGTATATTCTTTTATGGTTGGACTCTATATCGTCCTTAACTGCAAATTGATTGTTTAACCATGAGTTGCTTGAGCTAACAGGATATTCATTTGCTTGAAAATAGTCGTTTGTATAATGAATGTGTGATCTTAGGCAACGAGAGTGATTGGCAGTTGATTACTGAACAAGCTGAGCAGAAAAGAAATCCCTTCCAATTTGCAAAATAGGGCTCGTCCGGGAGTCGAACCCGGGACCTCTCGCACCCGAAGCGAGAATCATACCACTAGACCAACGAGCCGATATCTAAACTGACCAACTCTCCTGGTGAATTGACTCAATCACAAATCATTGTCTTGCCAGAAACATGAGCTACTAGTTTACAAACAACAATAATCTTTATCGGCTTCAACAAGACATCTCTTGTACACTATTGACTGTTTAATGTAACTGGGTTCTAATAAGCAAGGACAAAGATTGCTAGCATAATGCAATTTGTGTTCTCAGTGATTGGCCGTTGATTAGTAAAGAAGAAAAGAAATCCCTTCCAATTTGCAAAATAGGGCTCGTCCGGGAGTCGAACCCGGGACCTCTCGCACCCGAAGCGAGAATCATACCACTAGACCAACGAGCCGATAGTAAAACATTAATCTGTATCTTGTATATAGTTGCCATTTACTTGACTCCATCACAAATCTTTGCTATGGAAGAATCAGGTATATTCTTTTATGATTGGACTCTTTATCGTCCTTAACTGCAAATTGTTTGTTTAACCATGAGTTGCTTGAGTTAACAGGATATTCATTTGCTTGAAAATAGTTGTTTGTATAATGAATGTGTGCTCTTAGGCAACGAGAGTGATTGGCAGTTGATTACTGAACAAGCTGAGCAGAAAAGAAATCCCTTCCAATTTGCAAAATAGGGCTCGTCCGGGAGTCGAACCCGGGACCTCTCGCACCCGAAGCGAGAATCATACCACTAGACCAACGAGCCGATATCTAAACTGACCAACTCTCCTGGTGAATTGACTCAATCACAAATCATTGTCTTGCCAGAAACATGAGCTACTAGTTTACAAACAACAATAATCTTTATCGGCTTCAACAAGACATCTCTTGTACACTATTGACTGTTTAATGTAACTGGGTTCTAATAAGCAAGGACAAAGATTGCTAGCATAATGCAATTTGTGTTCTCAGTGATTGGCCGTTGATTAGTAAAGAAGAAAAGAAATCCCTTCCAATTTGCAAAATAGGGCTCGTCCGGGAGTCGAACCCGGGACCTCTCGCACCCGAAGCGAGAATCATACCACTAGACCAACGAGCCGATATCTAAACTGACCAACTCTCCTGGTGAATTGACTCAATCACAAATCATTGTCTTGCCAGAAACATGAGCTACTAGTTTTACAAACAACAATAATCTTTATCGGCTTCAACAAGACTTCTCTTGTACACTATTGACTGTTTAATGTAACTGGGTTCTAATAAGCAAGGACAAAGATTGCTAGCATAATGCAATTTGTGTTCTCAGTGATTGGCCGTTGATTAGTAAAGAAGAAAAGAAATCCCTTCCAATTTGCAAAATAGGGCTCGTCCGGGAGTCGAACCCGGGACCTCTCGCACCCGAAGCGAGAATCATACCACTAGACCAACGAGCCGATAGTAAAACATTAATCTGTATCTTGTATATAGTTGCCATTTACTTGACTCCATCACAAATCTTTGCTATGGAAGAATCAGGTATATTCTTTTATGGTTGGACTCTATATCGTCCTTAACTGCAAATTGATTGTTTAACCATGAGTTGCTTGAGCTAACAGGATATTCATTTGCTTGAAAATAGTCGTTTGTATAATGAATGTGTGATCTTAGGCAACGAGAGTGATTGGCAGTTGATTACTGAACAAGCTGAGCAGAAAAGAAATCCCTTCCAATTTGCAAAATAGGGCTCGTCCGGGAGTCGAACCCGGGACCTCTCGCACCCGAAGCGAGAATCATACCACTAGACCAACGAGCCGATATCTAAACTGACCAACTCTCCTGGTGAATTGACTCAATCACAAATCATTGTCTTGCCAGAAACATGAGCTACTAGTTTACAAACAACAATAATCTTTATCGGCTTCAACAAGACATCTCTTGTACACTATTGACTGTTTAATGTAACTGGGTTCTAATAAGCAAGGACAAAGATTGCTAGCATAATGCAATTTGTGTTCTCAGTGATTGGCCGTTGATTAGTAAAGAAGAAAAGAAATCCCTTCCAATTTGCAAAATAGGGCTCGTCCGGGAGTCGAACCCGGGACCTCTCGCACCCGAAGCGAGAATCATACCACTAGACCAACGAGCCGATAGTAAAACATTAATCTGTATCTTGTATATAGTTGCCATTTACTTGACTCCATCACAAATCTTTGCTATGGAAGAATCAGGTATATTCTTTTATGATTGGACTCTTTATCGTCCTTAACTGCAAATTGTTTGTTTAACCATGAGTTGCTTGAGTTAACAGGATATTCATTTGCTTGAAAATAGTTGTTTGTATAATGAATATGTGCTCTTAGGCAACGAGAGTGATTGGCAGTTGATTACTGAACAAGCTGAGCAGAAAAGAAATCCCTTCCAATTTGCAAAATAGGGCTCGTCCGGGAGTCGAACCCGGGACCTCTCGCACCCGAAGCGAGAATCATACCACTAGACCAACGAGCCGATATCTAAACTGACCAACTCTCCTGGTGAATTGACTCAATCACAAATCATTGTCTTGCCAGAAACATGAGCTACTAGTTTACAAACAACAATAATCTTTATCGGCTTCAACAAGACATCTCTTGTACACTATTGACTGTTTAATGTAACTGGGTTCTAATAAGCAAGGACAAAGATTGCTAGCATAATGCAATTTGTGTTCTCAGTGATTGGCCGTTGATTAGTAAAGAAGAAAAGAAATCCCTTCCAATTTGCAAAATAGGGCTCGTCCGGGAGTCGAACCCGGGACCTCTCGCACCCGAAGCGAGAATCATACCACTAGACCAACGAGCCGATATCTAAACTGACCAACTCTCCTGGTGAATTGACTCAATCACAAATCATTGTCTTGCCAGAAACATGAGCTACTAGTTTACAAACAACAATAATCTTTATCGGCTTCAACAAGACATCTCTTGTACACTATTGACTGTTTAATGTAACTGGGTTCTAATAAGCAAGGACAAAGATTGCTAGCATAATGCAATTTGTGTTCTCAGTGATTGGCCGTTGATTAGTAAAGAAGAAAAGAAATCCCTTCCAATTTGCAAAATAGGGCTCGTCCGGGAGTCGAACCCGGGACCTCTCGCACCCGAAGCGAGAATCATACCACTAGACCAACGAGCCGATAGTAAAACATTAATCTGTATCTTGTATATAGTTGCCATTTACTTGACTCCATCACAAATCTTTGCTATGGAAGAATCAGGTATATTCTTTTATGATTGGACTCTTTATCGTCCTTAACTGCAAATTGTTTGTTTAACCATGAGTTGCTTGAGTTAACAGGATATTCATTTGCTTGAAAATAGTTGTTTGTATAATGAATGTGTGCTCTTAGGCAACGAGAGTGATTGGCAGTTGATTACTGAACAAGCTGAGCAGAAAAGAAATCCCTTCCAATTTGCAAAATAGGGCTCGTCCGGGAGTCGAACCCGGGACCTCTCGCACCCGAAGCGAGAATCATACCACTAGACCAACGAGCCGATATCTAAACTGACCAACTCTCCTGGTGAATTGACTCAATCACAAATCATTGTCTTGCCAGAAACATGAGCTACTAGTTTACAAACAACAATAATCTTTATCGGCTTCAACAAGACATCTCTTGTACACTATTGACTGTTTAATGTAACTGGGTTCTAATAAGCAAGGACAAAGATTGCTAGCATAATGCAATTTGTGTTCTCAGTGATTGGCCGTTGATTAGTAAAGAAGAAAAGAAATCCCTTCCAATTTGCAAAATAGGGCTCGTCCGGGAGTCGAACCCGGGACCTCTCGCACCCGAAGCGAGAATCATACCACTAGACCAACGAGCCGATATCTAAACTGACCAACTCTCCTGGTGAATTGACTCGATCACAAATCATTGTCTTGCCAGAAACATGAGCTACTAGTTTACAAACAACAATAATCTTTATCGGCTTCAACAAGACTTCTCTTGTACACTATTGACTGTTTAATGTAACTGGGTTCTAATAAGCAAGGACAAAGATTGCTAGCATAATGCAATTTGTGTTCTCAGTGATTGGCCGTTGATTAGTAAAGAAGAAAAGAAATCCCTTCCAATTTGCAAAATAGGGCTCGTCCGGGAGTCGCACCCGGGACCTCTCGCACCCGAAGCGAGAATCAGACCACTAGGCCAACGAGCCGATATCTAAACTGACCAACTCTCCTGGTGAAATGACTCAATCACAAATCATTGTCTTGCCAGAAACATGAGCTACTAGTTTACAAACAACAATAATCTTTATCGGCTTCAACAAGACATCTCTTGTACACTATTGACTGTTTAATGTAACTGGGTTCTAATAAGCAAGGACAAAGATTGCTAGCATAATGCAATTTGTGTTCTCAGTGATTGGCCGTTGATTAGTAAAGAAGAAAAGAAATCCCTTCCAATTTGCAAAATAGGGCTCGTCCGGGAGTCGAACCCGGGACCTCTCGCACCCGAAGCGAGAATCATACCACTAGACCAACGAGCCGATAGTAAAACATTAATCTGTATCTTGTATATAGTTGCCATTTACTTGACTCCATCACAAATCTTTGCTATGGAAGAATCAGGTATATTCTTTTATGGTTGGACTCTATATCGTCCTTAACTGCAAATTGATTGTTTAACCATGAGTTGCTTGAGCTAACAGGATATTCATTTGCTTGAAAATAGTCGTTTGTATAATGAATGTGTGATCTTAGGCAACGAGAGTGATTGGCAGTTGATTACTGAACAAGCTGAGCAGAAAAGAAATCCCTTCCAATTTGCAAAATAGGGCTCGTCCGGGAGTCGAACCCGGGACCTCTCGCACCCGAAGCGAGAATCATACCACTAGACCAACGAGCCGATATCTAAACTGACCAACTCTCCTGGTGAATTGACTCAATCACAAATCATTGTCTTGCCAGAAACATGAGCTACTAGTTTACAAACAACAATAATCTTTATCGGCTTCAACAAGACATCTCTTGTACACTATTGACTGTTTAATGTAACTGGGTTCTAATAAGCAAGGACAAAGATTGCTAGCATAATGCAATTTGTGTTCTCAGTGATTGGCCGTTGATTAGTAAAGAAGAAAAGAAATCCCTTCCAATTTGCAAAATAGGGCTCGTCCGGGAGTCGAACCCGGGACCTCTCGCACCCGAAGCGAGAATCATACCACTAGACCAACGAGCCGATAGTAAAACATTAATCTGTATCTTGTATATAGTTGCCATTTACTTGACTCCATCACAAATCTTTGCTATGGAAGAATCAGGTATATTCTTTTATGATTGGACTCTTTATCGTCCTTAACTGCAAATTGTTTGTTTAACCATGAGTTGCTTGAGTTAACAGGATATTCATTTGCTTGAAAATAGTTGTTTGTATAATGAATGTGTGCTCTTAGGCAACGAGAGTGATTGGCAGTTGATTACTGAACAAGCTGAGCAGAAAAGAAATCCCTTCCAATTTGCAAAATAGGGCTCGTCCGGGAGTCGAACCCGGGACCTCTCGCACCCGAAGCGAGAATCATACCACTAGACCAACGAGCCGATATCTAAACTGACCAACTCTCCTGGTGAATTGACTCAATCACAAATCATTGTCTTGCCAGAAACATGAGCTACTAGTTTACAAACAACAATAATCTTTATCGGCTTCAACAAGACATCTCTTGTACACTATTGACTGTTTAATGTAACTGGGTTCTAATAAGCAAGGACAAAGATTGCTAGCATAATGCAATTTGTGTTCTCAGTGATTGGCCGTTGATTAGTAAAGAAGAAAAGAAATCCCTTCCAATTTGCAAAATAGGGCTCGTCCGGGAGTCGAACCCGGGACCTCTCGCACCCGAAGCGAGAATCATACCACTAGACCAACGAGCCGATATCTAAACTGACCAACTCTCCTGGTGAATTGACTCAATCACAAATCATTGTCTTGCCAGAAACATGAGCTACTAGTTTACAAACAACAATAATCTTTATCGGCTTCAACAAGACATCTCTTGTACACTATTGACTGTTTAATGTAACTGGGTTCTAATAAGCAAGGACAAAGATTGCTAGCATAATGCAATTTGTGTTCTCAGTGATTGGCCGTTGATTAGTAAAGAAGAAAAGAAATCCCTTCCAATTTGCAAAATAGGGCTCGTCCGGGAGTCGAACCCGGGACCTCTCGCACCCGAAGCGAGAATCATACCACTAGACCAACGAGCCGATAGTAAAACATTAATCTGTATCTTGTATATAGTTGCCATTTACTTGACTCCATCACAAATCTTTGCTATGGAAGAATCAGGTATATTCTTTTATGATTGGACTCTTTATCGTCCTTAACTGCAAATTGTTTGTTTAACCATGAGTTGCTTGAGTTAACAGGATATTCATTTGCTTGAAAATAGTTGTTTGTATAATGAATATGTGCTCTTAGGCAACGAGAGTGATTGGCAGTTGATTACTGAACAAGCTGAGCAGAAAAGAAATCCCTTCCAATTTGCAAAATAGGGCTCGTCCGGGAGTCGAACCCGGGACCTCTCGCACCCGAAGCGAGAATCATACCACTAGACCAACGAGCCGATATCTAAACTGACCAACTCTCCTGGTGAATTGACTCAATCACAAATCATTGTCTTGCCAGAAACATGAGCTACTAGTTTACAAACAACAATAATCTTTATCGGCTTCAACAAGACATCTCTTGTACACTATTGACTGTTTAATGTAACTGGGTTCTAATAAGCAAGGACAAAGATTGCTAGCATAATGCAATTTGTGTTCTCAGTGATTGGCCGTTGATTAGTAAAGAAGAAAAGAAATCCCTTCCAATTTGCAAAATAGGGCTCGTCCGGGAGTCGAACCCGGGACCTCTCGCACCCGAAGCGAGAATCATACCACTAGACCAACGAGCCGATATCTAAACTGACCAACTCTCCTGGTGAATTGACTCAATCACAAATCATTGTCTTGCCAGAAACATGAGCTACTAGTTTACAAACAACAATAATCTTTATCGGCTTCAACAAGACATCTCTTGTACACTATTGACTGTTTAATGTAACTGGGTTCTAATAAGCAAGGACAAAGATTGCTAGCATAATGCAATTTGTGTTCTCAGTGATTGGCCGTTGATTAGTAAAGAAGAAAAGAAATCCCTTCCAATTTGCAAAATAGGGCTCGTCCGGGAGTCGAACCCGGGACCTCTCGCACCCGAAGCGAGAATCATACCACTAGACCAACGAGCCGATATCTAAACTGACCAACTCTCCTGGTGAATTGACTCAATCACAAATCATTGTCTTGCCAGAAACATGAGCTACTAGTTTTACAAACAACAATAATCTTTATCGGCTTCAACAAGACTTCTCTTGTACACTATTGACTGTTTAATGTAACTGGGTTCTAATAAGCAAGGACAAAGATTGCTAGCATAATGCAATTTGTGTTCTCAGTGATTGGCCGTTGATTAGTAAAGAAGAAAAGAAATCCCTTCCAATTTGCAAAATAGGGCTCGTCCGGGAGTCGAACCCGGGACCTCTCGCACCCGAAGCGAGAATCATACCACTAGACCAACGAGCCGATATCTAAACTGACCAACTCTCCTGGTGAATTGACTCAATCACAAATCATTGTCTTGCCAGAAACATGAGCTACTAGTTTACAAACAACAATAATCTTTATCGGCTTCAACAAGACATCTTTTGTACACTATTGACTGTTTAATGTAACTGGGTTCTAATAAGCAAGGACAAAGATTGCTAGCATAATGCAATTTGTGTTCTCAGTGATTGGCCGTTGATTAGTAAAGAAGAAAAGAAATCCCTTCCAATTTGCAAAATAGGGCTCGTCCGGGAGTCGAACCCGGGACCTCTCGCACCCGAAGCGAGAATCATACCACTAGACCAACGAGCCGATAGTAAAACATTAATCTGTATCTTGTATATAGTTGCCATTTACTTGACTCCATCACAAATCTTTGCTATGGAAGAATCAGGTATATTCTTTTATGATTGGACTCTTTATCGTCCTTAACTGCAAATTGTTTGTTTAACCATGAGTTGCTTGAGTTAACAGGATATTCATTTGCTTGAAAATAGTTGTTTGTATAATGAATGTGTGCTCTTAGGCAACGAGAGTGATTGGCAGTTGATTACTGAACAAGCTGAGCAGAAAAGAAATCCCTTCCAATTTGCAAAATAGGGCTCGTCCGGGAGTCGAACCCGGGACCTCTCGCACCCGAAGCGAGAATCATACCACTAGACCAACGAGCCGATATCTAAACTGACCAACTCTCCTGGTGAATTGACTCAATCACAAATCATTGTCTTGCCAGAAACATGAGCTACTAGTTTACAAACAACAATAATCTTTATCGGCTTCAACAAGACATCTCTTGTACACTATTGACTGTTTAATGTAACTGGGTTCTAATAAGCAAGGACAAAGATTGCTAGCATAATGCAATTTGTGTTCTCAGTGATTGGCCGTTGATTAGTAAAGAAGAAAAGAAATCCCTTCCAATTTGCAAAATAGGGCTCGTCCGGGAGTCGAACCCGGGACCTCTCGCACCCGAAGCGAGAATCATACCACTAGACCAACGAGCCGATATCTAAACTGACCAACTCTCCTGGTGAATTGACTCAATCACAAATCATTGTCTTGCCAGAAACATGAGCTACTAGTTTACAAACAACAATAATCTTTATCGGCTTCAACAAGACTTCTCTTGTACACTATTGACTGTTTAATGTAACTGGGTTCTAATAAGCAAGGACAAAGATTGCTAGCATAATGCAATTTGTGTTCTCAGTGATTGGCCGTTGATTAGTAAAGAAGAAAAGAAATCCCTTCCAATTTGCAAAATAGGGCTCGTCCGGGAGTCGAACCCGGGACCTCTCGCACCCGAAGCGAGAATCAGACCACTAGGCCAACGAGCCGATATCTAAACTGACCAACTCTCCTGGTGAAATGACTCAATCACAAATCATTGTCTTGCCAGAAACATGAGCTACTAGTTTACAAACAACAATAATCTTTATCGGCTTCAACAAGACATCTCTTGTACACTATTGACTGTTTAATGTAACTGGGTTCTAATAAGCAAGGACAAAGATTGCTAGCATAATGCAATTTGTGTTCTCAGTGATTGGCCGTTGATTAGTAAAGAAGAAAAGAAATCCCTTCCAATTTGCAAAATAGGGCTCGTCCGGGAGTCGAACCCGGGACCTCTCGCACCCGAAGCGAGAATCATACCACTAGACCAACGAGCCGATAGTAAAACATTAATCTGTATCTTGTATATAGTTGCCATTTACTTGACTCCATCACAAATCTTTGCTATGGAAGAATCAGGTATATTCTTTTATGGTTGGACTCTATATCGTCCTTAACTGCAAATTGATTGTTTAACCATGAGTTGCTTGAGCTAACAGGATATTCATTTGCTTGAAAATAGTCGTTTGTATAATGAATGTGTGATCTTAGGCAACGAGAGTGATTGGCAGTTGATTACTGAACAAGCTGAGCAGAAAAGAAATCCCTTCCAATTTGCAAAATAGGGCTCGTCCGGGAGTCGAACCCGGGACCTCTCGCACCCGAAGCGAGAATCATACCACTAGACCAACGAGCCGATATCTAAACTGACCAACTCTCCTGGTGAATTGACTCAATCACAAATCATTGTCTTGCCAGAAACATGAGCTACTAGTTTACAAACAACAATAATCTTTATCGGCTTCAACAAGACATCTCTTGTACACTATTGACTGTTTAATGTAACTGGGTTCTAATAAGCAAGGACAAAGATTGCTAGCATAATGCAATTTGTGTTCTCAGTGATTGGCCGTTGATTAGTAAAGAAGAAAAGAAATCCCTTCCAATTTGCAAAATAGGGCTCGTCCGGGAGTCGAACCCGGGACCTCTCGCACCCGAAGCGAGAATCATACCACTAGACCAACGAGCCGATAGTAAAACATTAATCTGTATCTTGTATATAGTTGCCATTTACTTGACTCCATCACAAATCTTTGCTATGGAAGAATCAGGTATATTCTTTTATGATTGGACTCTTTATCGTCCTTAACTGCAAATTGTTTGTTTAACCATGAGTTGCTTGAGTTAACAGGATATTCATTTGCTTGAAAATAGTTGTTTGTATAATGAATGTGTGCTCTTAGGCAACGAGAGTGATTGGCAGTTGATTACTGAACAAGCTGAGCAGAAAAGAAATCCCTTCCAATTTGCAAAATAGGGCTCGTCCGGGAGTCGAACCCGGGACCTCTCGCACCCGAAGCGAGAATCATACCACTAGGCCAACGAGCCGATATCTAAACTGACCAACTCTCCTGGTGAATTGACTCAATCACAAATCATTGTCTTGCCAGAAACATGAGCTACTAGTTTACAAACAACAATAATCTTTATCGGCTTCAACAAGACATCTCTTGTACACTATTGACTGTTTAATGTAACTGGGTTCTAATAAGCAAGGACAAAGATTGCTAGCATAATGCAATTTGTGTTCTCAGTGATTGGCCGTTGATTAGTAAAGAAGAAAAGAAATCCCTTCCAATTTGCAAAATAGGGCTCGTCCGGGAGTCGAACCCGGGACCTCTCGCACCCGAAGCGAGAATCTTTTTTTTTTTCTTTGATAATGTTTTATTCACGGAAGTATTTACATGTTAAAAGAGGACATTATGTACAATTTAAAAGGTTTGTCCTTAGACATACATATTCTCATTGAAAAATATTAAATGCAGATAAGTTTTAGCACAGTGGATGTTTAAGAACTATTTCCTCATGATCATTAAGTGTAATTATATTTAATGGAAGGACATATCTGTTAATAAAAACTGCAGTCTTGTTGATACTGCGATAATGATACCAAAGTAATTTAAAATGGTGTTTTACACTGTTTTTGAAAAATATGCCCAAGTTGAGTTTTTTATTTTGTAATGAGGAAATTGCTCTTCGTTTATAAACACACATTCGGAAAATTGCTAAAATGATGTTTAAACAATCACTGCTGTCACATGCCTCGGGAGAATAAATCCCGAACAATAACCAAGAGATAAGATCGTTTAAGGAATAACCCTTATCACGAAAGATATTTGTGAATAAATCTCTGAAAATATTAATTGTGTCATAGAGATCATCACAAAAAACAAACATATGAAACATATCTTCAGTAGAGTCTGTACACACTGGGCACAAATCAGTGTCAGATTTACCATATTTATACATTTTTACATTTGTATATACAATGTTGTGACATATTCTAAAATCAAGATCCCTCTGCTGAGAAGATTTGTCATTATTAAAAACTGATTTCCAAACTTTAGACCAATTTATGTCTAAAAAGTATTGTTCCCAAAAGGTAATTGAGGTTGCTGTTACAAAAGTTTTATCAACAAAATATGAATAACAAAATTTAACATTGAGCTGATGAGAAAGAATATTACCGTTATCAGTAACAATACACACATCAGTTACAGATTTACTGGTGGTGGGATATGAACAAACATGCTGAAACCATTCTCTTGGTAATGATTTAACAATGATAAAATATGCACATTTAATTTGTGAAACAGATACATTATCATTACAATTATGCACCATTTCAATAATGGCTGACATCTTTAAAAATCCAGGGATAGCTTCATAACATATATCAGAGAGTGTACTAATACCACACTCAATGAAAAATTTAAAGTACAACACTTTTCCCTCGAAACGCACTTGGGGATTATGAAACAAAGGTTGGTGCATGATAAGCTCGGGATTTGTCACGAGATCTCGTTGAGCGCACGTGATTTTATCCCACGCACGTAAGACTTCTGCAAAGAAGGGATTCATCTGTTTAAGAGCGCCCTCATTATAAACAATAGCAAAAATATTTTCCCTTAGACCCATGTTTAGATATTTTTGGAAAAATAGCATAGCAGAATGTTTCCATAATGCTATGTAATTAGCGTTAAATAGTTTAGTTACTAATTTTAAACGAAAGGAGTGAATTTTGAATTTCAAATTGGTAAGAGATAAACCACCTTCTTTGAAGTGTCCAATTGTTGTTGTGCGTTTGATAAGATTTGCCTTACCTGACCACATAAAATTAGAAATACATGAATCCAACTCATTTATGAACCATTGTGGAACAGGTAAAACATAAACACTATACCATAATTTTGAAAGCATAAAAGTATTAATAATTATTGATTTGCCCTGAAGTGTTAGCTGTCTTTGTGACCACAGGCCAAGCAAAGATTTTATTTTGTTTAATTTACATTTCCAATTTTTGCTTTCACAAGCTAATTTATCTGGACCCAAATATATTCCCAAAATTTTTAGACAGTCAGATTTGACTGTTATTGGAAGGTCGAAATTAAAAACAATGTGTTGATTTAATCTCCCCAATGCTAACACTTCAGATTTAGTAAGGTTAATTTTTGCTCCTGTAGCAGAACAATAGTAATCTAATGATTTAAATGTTGCAATTACAGATTGCTTGTTACACACTGTTACAGTTGCATCATCTGCATGTTGATATAACAATGATTTGTGATTATTATTAAATACAATTGGATTAATGTCAGGGTTGGTTTTGATAAGCTGATTAAGTGATTGACTTACAATAACAAAAAGTAAACTGCTAAGAGGGTCGCCCTGGCGGACTGACCTTGTAACAGGAAAATATGGCGTTAAGTGACCATTGATTTTTACACTACTCTGTAAGCCAGAATACAATATTTTTATCCAAGTTATAAAATAATCGCCAAAATTCATTTTCTCAAGCACCTTTATAATAAAGGACTGAGATACACGATCAAAAGCTTTTTCTTGATCAAGTGAAATAATATAACTTTCATCCATATTTTCTGACATATCAATGACATCTCTCAAACAATGAATATTATCAGCAATATCACGCCCAGGTATGCCACAAGTTTGCTCAGGGGAGATGATCGTATCCAAAACATGCTTCAAACGTGAAGCAAGAACTTTTGAAATTAATTTACAGTCAACATTTAAAAGTGAAATAGGTCTAAAGTTTTTAATGTCTCTTTTGTCTCCCCGTTTCTTATAAAATAAACTGATAACGCCTTTTTTCATGGAACGTGATAATTGCTTTTCATTAAAAACATGATTAACAATGTGATCAAAAATTGGTTTAAAAACATCCCAAAAATGTACATAAAATTCGACTGTGAGTCCATCATTCCCGGGACTTTTATGACGCTTCATTGCGTTAAGAGCTGTAGTGAGCTCGTCTACAGTGATGTTATTATCTAACACAGTCTTTTCTTCCTCTGAGAGGACATCTTTTAATAAATCAATGAGTTCATCTTGTTTTGCTACATCTAAATCTTCTGCTTGATACAATTTTGAATAAAATTTAAAAGCATGATCTAAAATTTCTTCAGTTTTGTTAGTAACACCTTTATCAGTAATGAATTCCTTTATGCAGTTAGATTCCTGCTTAGCCTTTTCCAAGTTTAAAAAGAATGAAGTATTTCTATCTGATTCTAAAGCCCATTGTGCTTTAGATCTTAAAACAGCACCATCACATTTAATTTTTTCAAAAGATTCTAATTCTTTTTCTAAACTTTGAATAAGAGAAATATCACGTGATGGATTTCTAGAAAGCTTATCGTATTCTATCCTTAACCTGCGCTGTAAATCGAAATGTTTGGATTTTTCTTGTTTTCTCCTTTTACAAGAGAAGTAAATACTACACTTTTTAATTTTATATTTTAAATTATCCCACCATAACAATGGTTCCGATGAATACATCGGACATAATACATTTTCATTGATTAAATCTATGATGATATTTGAATATACAGAATCTGACAGGATTTGATTGTTGATGACCCACATGCCAGGTCCACGTTCTACTTTAGAAAAATCAAATTTCACAAAATTAATGGAGTGATCACTTATTGAAGAATATTGAATATAGGCATGTGTAGCAAACGGAATTAGAGATTTTGAAATTAAAGTAAGGTCAATTCGACTTTGTTTACACACTCCATTTACGATTTGTTTTCTTGTAAATTCCCTCCTGTCGGGATTTCTGTATCTCCAAATATCACATAAGTTATAATCATCCACAATTTTACAAAGTTTGTAACTACTTCTGGAATTAAAAGTTTTAATATTTACATTCTTATCGAGGAAAACATCAAGCAATTCGTTATAATCTCCAGGGGCAATAATATGATCCCCAGTAAGGTAAGTTATAAATTCATCATAAAAATCGATTCTATCCAAAGTGGTATTTGGAGCATAAACATTTATACATGAGAAAACTTCATTATCAATGGTAAATGATACCTTCAACATTCGTCCATTACTATCACATTTTTCAAAATTGGTGTTATATTGAAAAGATGGTGAAAATAAGATAGCAATACCTTTTCTATTTTCTTCAGAACAATTGTTGAAAAATATCTTACCGGGCCATTTGTGTGAATACTGATTGATAAAATCATCACTCCAAAATGTCTCCTGAAGGAAAATAATGTCGGCACGAGAGTCCTTTGCCGTTTCAAAAACACAATCCATCTTTGATATATCTCTTAGTCCATTAACGTTCCAGGATAAGATTATCATGAGAAGAAGAAAGTTAACACGTGTATCCATCACTTAAATAGAAGGTTATCAGCAATGTCTCGCTTCACATTGGCTCTTTCTTCTTTCTTCTTCCTCAGTTCAGATTTTCTTGTCTCTCGAAGCTTATTCTTCAGCTTGTTTTTCATAAGAACAGTTTCTGACAACTTAGCCTGCCGTCTCCTGGGCCCCTTGCTGTGAACAGTTGACCACCCATGAGCAATGTTGTTCTCTTCACTTTTCAACGTCTCTTCTTGTGTCATAGGCCCGATGAAAGACACACCTGTCTCCTTCTCCTCGTGCACCTCGGGTTCCCCACACTCTCTATCCTCGCTCTTCTCGTGCTCGTAGTCTGAGGGTGTATCACTGTCCTCACTAATGTGTTCATCACGCATTTCTTGTTCATTGTGCACTGAGTTTGAAGGCTTCAGAGAAGGAAAGTCGGCCTGGTATTCTTTCCATGCATTTTGAAAATCTTCCTCCTTCGATTCATGATAGTCACAGTTACAATTTTCCTCGAATTCTCCACATTCCTCACATCTTATTCCTTTACAATCCTTTGCCATGTGTCCGAACTCCTGACACTTGAAGCACTTGGTGTTAGGACAGTTCTTAACTTCATGGTCAGTCTCCCCGCACTTAAAGCAAACTTTCACTTGGTTATTGTGAATAACCCTAAAGTACTTTCGTCCTTCACACGTGACAAAACCAACAGAATATGGCAACGACTTCAGATTCTCGGGAAATTTCACACGCACATATCTTGTACCATCTGACACATCTGTACCCTTGAACATCCGATGTTGGATGTGACTTTCAAGTGTAACTCCCTTCGATAATAAAAACCTCTCAATCTCCAAGTCTTCTATGTAGGGTGGCAAGTGCATAAACGACACTACAACAGTTTCTGATACCAGGAGTCTAGATCTAATTTTACACTTCTCGATCTCAATCTCGTCATTTTCCACTAGTCTCCTAGCTTCGTCCACACTCGGGAGAGTCACATCATAACAATCACCACTCTTGGGAACAACTGCATATACATCTGACACAACTCGGAGTAGAGCATTAATCAGTAGTGTACCAGTAACTATCTTGCGATCTTCAACATGTACCTCAACTGTGCACTCCTTCTTGTACCTCCTCTTGTCCGCCATCTTGGTATTCTCGTTCAACATGTCAACACACAGATGAATGTCACACACTAAACTGCACTACAGTGCAGATTTAGCAGAATACTCAATCACAAACGTATCACATCCTTCAGATACGGAAAATCCAGCTCTTGAAATCACAATTCAAAGTCAAATTCAAAGTCGAAAATCGCAAGTCGGGAGAGAAGAAAAACACGTCCTCACTCAACGATCCACTAGGTGGCGCCCCCCGAAGCGAGAATCATACCACTAGACCAACGAGCCGATATCTAAACTGACCAACTCTCCTGGTGAATTGACTCAATCACAAATCATTGTCTTGCCAGAAACATGAGCTACTAGTTTTACAAACAACAAAAATCTTTATCGGCTTCAACAAGACTTCTCTTGTACACTATTGACTGTTTAATGTAACTGGGTTCTAATAAGCAAGGACAAAGATTGCTAGCATAATGCAATTTGTGTTCTCAGTGATTGGCCGTTGATTAGTAAAGAAGAAAAGAAATCCCTTCCAATTTGCAAAATAGGGCTCGTCCGGGAGTCGAACCCGGGACCTCTCGCACCCGAAGCGAGAATCATACCACTAGACCAACGAGCCGATAGTAAAACATTAATCTGTATCTTGTATATAGTTGCCATTTACTTGACTCCATCACAAATCTTTGCTATGGAAGAATCAGGTATATTCTTTTATGGTTGGACTCTATATCGTCCTTAACTGCAAATTGATTGTTTAACCATGAGTTGCTTGAGCTAACAGGATATTCATTTGCTTGAAAATAGTCGTTTGTATAATGAATGTGTGATCTTAGGCAACGAGAGTGATTGGCAGTTGATTACTGAACAAGCTGAGCAGAAAAGAAATCCCTTCCAATTTGCAAAATAGGGCTCGTCCGGGAGTCGAACCCGGGACCTCTCGCACCCGAAGCGAGAATCATACCACTAGACCAACGAGCCGATATCTAAACTGACCAACTCTCCTGGTGAATTGACTCAATCACAAATCATTGTCTTGCCAGAAACATGAGCTACTAGTTTACAAACAACAATAATCTTTATCGGCTTCAACAAGACATCTCTTGTACACTATTGACTGTTTAATGTAACTGGGTTCTAATAAGCAAGGACAAAGATTGCTAGCATAATGCAATTTGTGTTCTCAGTGATTGGCCGTTGATTAGTAAAGAAGAAAAGAAATCCCTTCCAATTTGCAAAATAGGGCTCGTCCGGGAGTCGAACCCGGGACCTCTCGCACCCGAAGCGAGAATCATACCACTAGACCAACGAGCCGATAGTAAAACATTAATCTGTATCTTGTATATAGTTGCCATTTACTTGACTCCATCACAAATCTTTGCTATGGAAGAATCAGGTATATTCTTTTATGATTGGACTCTTTATCGTCCTTAACTGCAAATTGTTTGTTTAACCATGAGTTGCTTGAGTTAACAGGATATTCATTTGCTTGAAAATAGTTGTTTGTATAATGAATGTGTGCTCTTAGGCAACGAGAGTGATTGGCAGTTGATTACTGAACAAGCTGAGCAGAAAAGAAATCCCTTCCAATTTGCAAAATAGGGCTCG
This sequence comes from Steromphala cineraria, assembly GCA_916613615.1. Taxonomy (NCBI): domain Eukaryota; kingdom Metazoa; phylum Mollusca; class Gastropoda; order Trochida; family Trochidae; genus Steromphala; species Steromphala cineraria. The sequence continues at coordinate 24,365,995 of OU744733.1, forward strand.
TCCGGGAGTCGAACCCGGGACCTCTCGCACCCGAAGCGAGAATCATACCACTAGACCAACGAGCCGATATCTAAACTGACCAACTCTCCTGGTGAATTGACTCAATCACAAATCATTGTCTTGCCAGAAACATGAGCTACTAGTTTACAAACAACAATAATCTTTATCGGCTTCAACAAGACATCTCTTGTACACTATTGACTGTTTAATGTAACTGGGTTCTAATAAGCAAGGACAAAGATTGCTAGCATAATGCAATTTGTGTTCTCAGTGATTGGCCGTTGATTAGTAAAGAAGAAAAGAAATCCCTTCCAATTTGCAAAATAGGGCTCGTCCGGGAGTCGAACCCGGGACCTCTCGCACCCGAAGCGAGAATCATACCACTAGACCAACGAGCCGATATCTAAACTGACCAACTCTCCTGGTGAATTGACTCAATCACAAATCATTGTCTTGCCAGAAACATGAGCTACTAGTTTTACAAACAACAAAAATCTTTATCGGCTTCAACAAGACTTCTCTTGTACACTATTGACTGTTTAATGTAACTGGGTTCTAATAAGCAAGGACAAAGATTGCTAGCATAATGCAATTTGTGTTCTCAGTGATTGGCCGTTGATTAGTAAAGAAGAAAAGAAATCCCTTCCAATTTGCAAAATAGGGCTCGTCCGGGAGTCGAACCCGGGACCTCTCGCACCCGAAGCGAGAATCATACCACTAGACCAACGAGCCGATAGTAAAACATTAATCTGTATCTTGTATATAGTTGCCATTTACTTGACTCCATCACAAATCTTTGCTATGGAAGAATCAGGTATATTCTTTTATGATTGGACTCTTTATCGTCCTTAACTGCAAATTGTTTGTTTAACCATGAGTTGCTTGAGTTAACAGGATATTCATTTGCTTGAAAATAGTTGTTTGTATAATGAATGTGTGCTCTTAGGCAACGAGAGTGATTGGCAGTTGATTACTGAACAAGCTGAGCAGAAAAGAAATCCCTTCCAATTTGCAAAATAGGGCTCGTCCGGGAGTCGAACCCGGGACCTCTCGCACCCGAAGCGAGAATCATACCACTAGACCAACGAGCCGATATCTAAACTGACCAACTCTCCTGGTGAATTGACTCAATCACAAATCATTGTCTTGCCAGAAACATGAGCTACTAGTTTACAAACAACAATAATCTTTATCGGCTTCAACAAGACATCTCTTGTACACTATTGACTGTTTAATGTAACTGGGTTCTAATAAGCAAGGACAAAGATTGCTAGCATAATGCAATTTGTGTTCTCAGTGATTGGCCGTTGATTAGTAAAGAAGAAAAGAAATCCCTTCCAATTTGCAAAATAGGGCTCGTCCGGGAGTCGAACCCGGGACCTCTCGCACCCGAAGCGAGAATCATACCACTAGACCAACGAGCCGATATCTAAACTGACCAACTCTCCTGGTGAATTGACTCAATCACAAATCATTGTCTTGCCAGAAACATGAGCTACTAGTTTTACAAACAACAATAATCTTTATCGGCTTCAACAAGACTTCTCTTGTACACTATTGACTGTTTAATGTAACTGGGTTCTAATAAGCAAGGACAAAGATTGCTAGCATAATGCAATTTGTGTTCTCAGTGATTGGCCGTTGATTAGTAAAGAAGAAAAGAAATCCCTTCCAATTTGCAAAATAGGGCTCGTCCGGGAGTCGAACCCGGGACCTCTCGCACACGAAGCGAGAATCATACCACTAGACCAACGAGCCGATAGTAAAACATTAATCTGTATCTTGTATATAGTTGCCATTTACTTGACTCCATCACAAATCTTTGCTATGGAAGAATCAGGTATATTCTTTTATGATTGGACTCTTTATCGTCCTTAACTGCAAATTGTTTGTTTAACCATGAGTTGCTTGAGTTAACAGGATATTCATTTGCTTGAAAATAGTTGTTTGTATAATTAATGTGTGCTCTTAGGCAACGAGAGTGATTGGCAGTTGATTACTGAACAAGCTGAGCAGAAAAGAAATCCCTTCCAATTTGCAAAATAGGGCTCGTCCGGGAGTCGAACCCGGGACCTCTCGCACCCGAAGCGAGAATCATACCACTAGACCAACGAGCCGATATCTAAACTGACCAACTCTCCTGGTGAAATGACTCAATCACAAATCATTGTCTTGCCAGAAACATGAGCTACTAGTTTACAAACAACAATAATCTTTATCGGCTTCAACAAGACATCTCTTGTACAGTATTGACTGTTTAATGTAACTGGGTTCTAATAAGCAAGGACAAAGATTGCTAGCATAATGCAATTTGTGTTCTCAGTGATTGGCCGTTGATTAGTAAAGAAGAAAAGAAATCCCTTCCAATTTGCAAAATAGGGCTCGTCCGGGAGTCGAACCCGGGACCTCTCGCACCCGAAGCGAGAATCATACCACTAGACCAACGAGCCGATATCTAAACTGACCAACTCTCCTGGTGAATTGACTCAATCACAAATCATTGTCTTGCCAGAAACATGAGCTACTAGTTTACAAACAACAATAATCTTTATCGGCTTCAACAAGACATCTCTTGTACACTATTGACTGTTTAATGTAACTGGGTTCTAATAAGCAAGGACAAAGATTGCTAGCATAATGCAATTTGTGTTCTCAGTGATTGGCCGTTGATTAGTAAAGAAGAAAAGAAATCCCTTCCAATTTGCAAAATAGGGCTCGTCCGGGAGTCGAACCCGGGACCTCTCGCACCCGAAGCGAGAATCATACCACTAGACCAACGAGCCGATAGTAAAACATTAATCTGTATCTTGTATATAGTTGCCATTTACTTGACTCCATCACAAATCTTTGCTATGGAAGAATCAGGTATATTCTTTTATGATTGGACTCTTTATCGTCCTTAACTGCAAATTGTTTGTTTAACCATGAGTTGCTTGAGTTAACAGGATATTCATTTGCTTGAAAATAGTTGTTTGTATAATGAATGTGTGCTCTTAGGCAACGAGAGTGATTGGCAGTTGATTACTGAACAAGCTGAGCAGAAAAGAAATCCCTTCCAATTTGCAAAATAGGGCTCGTCCGGGAGTCGAACCCGGGACCTCTCGCACCCGAAGCGAGAATCATACCACTAGACCAACGAGCCGATATCTAAACTGACCAACTCTCCTGGTGAATTGACTCAATCACAAATCATTGTCTTGCCAGAAACATGAGCTACTAGTTTACAAACAACAATAATCTTTATCGGCTTCAACAAGACATCTCTTGTACACTATTGACTGTTTAATGTAACTGGGTTCTAATAAGCAAGGACAAAGATTGCTAGCATAATGCAATTTGTGTTCTCAGTGATTGGCCGTTGATTAGTAAAGAAGAAAAGAAATCCCTTCCAATTTGCAAAATAGGGCTCGTCCGGGAGTCGAACCCGGGACCTCTCGCACCCGAAGCGAGAATCATACCACTAGACCAACGAGCCGATATCTAAACTGACCAACTCTCCTGGTGAATTGACTCAATCACAAATCATTGTCTTGCCAGAAACATGAGCTACTAGTTTTACAAACAACAATAATCTTTATCGGCTTCAACAAGACTTCTCTTGTACACTATTGACTGTTTAATGTAACTGGGTTCTAATAAGCAAGGACAAAGATTGCTAGCATAATGCAATTTGTGTTCTCAGTGATTGGCCGTTGATTAGTAAAGAAGAAAAGAAATCCCTTCCAATTTGCAAAATAGGGCTCGTCCGGGAGTCGAACCCGGGACCTCTCGCACCCGAAGCGAGAATCATACCACTAGACCAACGAGCCGATATCTAAACTGACCAACTCTCCTGGTGAATTGACTCAATCACAAATCATTGTCTTGCCAGAAACATGAGCTACTAGTTTACAAACAACAATAATCTTTATCGGCTTCAACAAGACATCTTTTGTACACTATTGACTGTTTAATGTAACTGGGTTCTAATAAGCAAGGACAAAGATTGCTAGCATAATGCAATTTGTGTTCTCAGTGATTGGCCGTTGATTAGTAAAGAAGAAAAGAAATCCCTTCCAATTTGCAAAATAGGGCTCGTCCGGGAGTCGAACCCGGGACCTCTCGCACCCGAAGCGAGAATCATACCACTAGACCAACGAGCCGATATCTAAACTGACCAACTCTCCTGGTGAATTGACTCAATCACAAATCATTGTCTTGCCAGAAACATGAGCTACTAGTTTTACAAACAACAATAATCTTTATCGGCTTCAACAAGACTTCTCTTGTACACTATTGACTGTTTAATGTAACTGGGTTCTAATAAGCAAGGACAAAGATTGCTAGCATAATGCAATTTGTGTTCTCAGTGATTGGCCGTTGATTAGTAAAGAAGAAAAGAAATCCCTTCCAATTTGCAAAATAGGGCTCGTCCGGGAGTCGAACCCGGGACCTCTCGCACCCGAAGCGAGAATCATACCACTAGACCAACGAGCCGATAGTAAAACATTAATCTGTATCTTGTATATAGTTGCCATTTACTTGACTCCATCACAAATCTTTGCTATGGAAGAATCAGGTATATTCTTTTATGATTGGACTCTTTATCGTCCTTAACTGCAAATTGTTTGTTTAACCATGAGTTGCTTGAGTTAACAGGATATTCATTTGCTTGAAAATAGTTGTTTGTATAATGAATGTGTGCTCTTAGGCAACGAGAGTGATTGGCAGTTGATTACTGAACAAGCTGAGCAGAAAAGAAATCCCTTCCAATTTGCAAAATAGGGCTCGTCCGGGAGTCGAACCCGGGACCTCTCGCACCCGAAGCGAGAATCATACCACTAGACCAACGAGCCGATATCTAAACTGACCAACTCTCCTGGTGAATTGACTCAATCACAAATCATTGTCTTGCCAGAAACATGAGCTACTAGTTTACAAACAACAATAATCTTTATCGGCTTCAACAAGACATCTCTTGTACACTATTGACTGTTTAATGTAACTGGGTTCTAATAAGCAAGGACAAAGATTGCTAGCATAATGCAATTTGTGTTCTCAGTGATTGGCCGTTGATTAGTAAAGAAGAAAAGAAATCCCTTCCAATTTGCAAAATAGGGCTCGTCCGGGAGTCGAACCCGGGACCTCTCGCACCCGAAGCGAGAATCATACCACTAGACCAACGAGCCGATATCTAAACTGACCAACTCTCCTGGTGAATTGACTCAATCACAAATCATTGTCTTGCCAGAAACATGAGCTACTAGTTTTACAAACAACAATAATCTTTATCGGCTTCAACAAGACTTCTCTTGTACACTATTGACTGTTTAATGTAACTGGGTTCTAATAAGCAAGGACAAAGATTGCTAGCATAATGCAATTTGTGTTCTCAGTGATTGGCCGTTGATTAGTAAAGAAGAAAAGAAATCCCTTCCAATTTGCAAAATAGGGCTCGTCCGGGAGTCGAACCCGGGACCTCTCGCACACGAAGCGAGAATCATACCACTAGACCAACGAGCCGATAGTAAAACATTAATCTGTATCTTGTATATAGTTGCCATTTACTTGACTCCATCACAAATCTTTGCTATGGAAGAATCAGGTATATTCTTTTATGATTGGACTCTTTATCGTCCTTAACTGCAAATTGTTTGTTTAACCATGAGTTGCTTGAGTTAACAGGATATTCATTTGCTTGAAAATAGTTGTTTGTATAATGAATGTGTGCTCTTAGGCAACGAGAGTGATTGGCAGTTGATTACTGAACAAGCTGAGCAGAAAAGAAATCCCTTCCAATTTGCAAAATAGGGCTCGTCCGGGAGTCGAACCCGGGACCTCTCGCACCCGAAGCGAGAATCATACCACTAGACCAACGAGCCGATATCTAAACTGACCAACTCTCCTGGTGAATTGACTCAATCACAAATCATTGTCTTGCCAGAAACATGAGCTACTAGTTTACAAACAACAATAATCTTTATCGGCTTCAACAAGACATCTCTTGTACACTATTGACTGTTTAATGTAACTGGGTTCTAATAAGCAAGGACAAAGATTGCTAGCATAATGCAATTTGTGTTCTCAGTGATTGGCCGTTGATTAGTAAAGAAGAAAAGAAATCCCTTCCAATTTGCAAAATAGGGCTCGTCCGGGAGTCGAACCCGGGACCTCTCGCACCCGAAGCGAGAATCATACCACTAGACCAACGAGCCGATATCTAAACTGACCAACTCTCCTGGTGAATTGACTCAATCACAAATCATTGTCTTGCCAGAAACATGAGCTACTAGTTTTACAAACAACAATAATCTTTATCGGCTTCAACAAGACTTCTCTTGTACACTATTGACTGTTTAATGTAACTGGGTTCTAATAAGCAAGGACAAAGATTGCTAGCATAATGCAATTTGTGTTCTCAGTGATTGGCCGTTGATTAGTAAAGAAGAAAAGAAATCCCTTCCAATTTGCAAAATAGGGCTCGTCCGGGAGTCGAACCCGGGACCTCTCGCACACGAAGCGAGAATCATACCACTAGACCAACGAGCCGATAGTAAAACATTAATCTGTATCTTGTATATAGTTGCCATTTACTTGACTCCATCACAAATCTTTGCTATGGAAGAATCAGGTATATTCTTTTATGATTGGACTCTTTATCGTCCTTAACTGCAAATTGTTTGTTTAACCATGAGTTGCTTGAGTTAACAGGATATTCATTTGCTTGAAAATAGTTGTTTGTATAATGAATGTGTGCTCTTAGGCAACGAGAGTGATTGGCAGTTGATTACTGAACAAGCTGAGCAGAAAAGAAATCCCTTCCAATTTGCAAAATAGGGCTCGTCCGGGAGTCGAACCCGGGACCTCTCGCACCCGAAGCGAGAATCATACCACTAGACCAACGAGCCGATATCTAAACTGACCAACTCTCCTGGTGAATTGACTCAATCACAAATCATTGTCTTGCCAGAAACATGAGCTACTAGTTTACAAACAACAATAATCTTTATCGGCTTCAACAAGACATCTCTTGTACACTATTGACTGTTTAATGTAACTGGGTTCTAATAAGCAAGGACAAAGATTGCTAGCATAATGCAATTTGTGTTCTCAGTGATTGGCCGTTGATTAGTAAAGAAGAAAAGAAATCCCTTCCAATTTGCAAAATAGGGCTCGTCCGGGAGTCGAACCCGGGACCTCTCGCACCCGAAGCGAGAATCATACCACTAGACCAACGAGCCGATATCTAAACTGACCAACTCTCCTGGTGAATTGACTCAATCACAAATCATTGTCTTGCCAGAAACATGAGCTACTAGTTTTACAAACAACAATAATCTTTATCGGCTTCAACAAGACTTCTCTTGTACACTATTGACTGTTTAATGTAACTGGGTTCTAATAAGCAAGGACAAAGATTGCTAGCATAATGCAATTTGTGTTCTCAGTGATTGGCCGTTGATTAGTAAAGAAGAAAAGAAATCCCTTCCAATTTGCAAAATAGGGCTCGTCCGGGAGTCGAACCCGGGACCTCTCGCACACGAAGCGAGAATCATACCACTAGACCAACGAGCCGATAGTAAAACATTAATCTGTATCTTGTATATAGTTGCCATTTACTTGACTCCATCACAAATCTTTGCTATGGAAGAATCAGGTATATTCTTTTATGATTGGACTCTTTATCGTCCTTAACTGCAAATTGTTTGTTTAACCATGAGTTGCTTGAGTTAACAGGATATTCATTTGCTTGAAAATAGTTGTTTGTATAATGAATGTGTGCTCTTAGGCAACGAGAGTGATTGGCAGTTGATTACTGAACAAGCTGAGCAGAAAAGAAATCCCTTCCAATTTGCAAAATAGGGCTCGTCCGGGAGTCGAACCCGGGACCTCTCGCACCCGAAGCGAGAATCATACCACTAGACCAACGAGCCGATATCTAAACTGACCAACTCTCCTGGTGAAATGACTCAATCACAAATCATTGTCTTGCCAGAAACATGAGCTACTAGTTTACAAACAACAATAATCTTTATCGGCTTCAACAAGACATCTCTTGTACAGTATTGACTGTTTAATGTAACTGGGTTCTAATAAGCAAGGACAAAGATTGCTAGCATAATGCAATTTGTGTTCTCAGTGATTGGCCGTTGATTAGTAAAGAAGAAAAGAAATCCCTTCCAATTTGCAAAATAGGGCTCGTCCGGGAGTCGAACCCGGGACCTCTCGCACCCGAAGCGAGAATCATACCACTAGACCAACGAGCCGATATCTAAACTGACCAACTCTCCTGGTGAATTGACTCAATCACAAATCATTGTCTTGCCAGAAACATGAGCTACTAGTTTACAAACAACAATAATCTTTATCGGCTTCAACAAGACATCTCTTGTACACTATTGACTGTTTAATGTAACTGGGTTCTAATAAGCAAGGACAAAGATTGCTAGCATAATGCAATTTGTGTTCTCAGTGATTGGCCGTTGATTAGTAAAGAAGAAAAGAAATCCCTTCCAATTTGCAAAATAGGGCTCGTCCGGGAGTCGAACCCGGGACCTCTCGCACCCGAAGCGAGAATCATACCACTAGACCAACGAGCCGATAGTAAAACATTGATCTGTATCTTGTATATATACACAAAGAACTTAATTAAGCACCCCCCTATTTTGTAAAATGAATTTGGGTGCTCTTGGACTATTTGGATTAATTTGATGTATTGACCACTCCAGGTATAACACTCGCTTTTTAATTGACTATTTAATTGAACTAAAGATAGCTAATGAGCAAAAATAACGAAATTATGAGAAAAACTGTGAGACTACTGAAATTTTGCCAAATATAACTATTGTCATAGGGGGAAAACTACAAATTAAACTTTGGATGTTCTGAATCAAAAATAACAATTTTGATCCCTATTTGACATTCATACACAAAAAAACTTTTTATCATGCATGATAAGAGGTAAGCAAGACATTGAATTTTCAGTACTTTTTTCATCAAAAATTGATAAAATGCCTATAATCTTAACATCTGTGAGTAACTTTGAGATTCCTTGAGTTGAAATTGTTGACTAAACAGTTCTCCTTCCTTTAGATAAGCCATTTTCTTTGACAGTGGTCAATTAATGTCTTTGTGCAGTTTTAAAAAAAATCATTTTTTGATAATTTTGTAATTTTGAAGGTTCATCCTGCTTTAACGATTGACTGTTGCTATGAGGTTATTTACTAAAAAGTCATCAATTCACTCATGAGAATGATAATTATCACATTGCAGCAAAAAATATCGACTTTCATTTTCAATTTTAAAGTAACTTGGATTTTGACTAAAATATACCAAGTTTTTGTAAAACCAGTTACTCAGCGAAAGTGAATCATAAGCCAAACGAAATTTTTGTTTCAACAATGCTAGATGATCGTTCTATTTAAAAATCCTTATTGTTTGATTGTACATTTGTTTTGTTTATTATCAGCAGTGTTTTTCTGTTTGAAAAAGTGGGGGGTGCTTAATTAAGTTCTTTGTGTATAGTTGCCATTTACTTGACTCTATCACAAATCTTTGCTATGGAAGAATCAGGTATATTCTTTTATGATTGGACTCTTTATCGTCCTTAACTGCAAATTGATTGTTTAACCATGAGTTGCTTGAAAATAGTCGTTTGTATAATGAATGTGTGATCTTAGGCAACGAGAGTGATTGGCAGTTGATTACTGAACAAGCTGAGCAGAAAAGAAATCCCTTCCAATTTGCAAAATAGGGCTCGTCCGGGAGTCGAACCCGGGACCTCTCGCACCCGAAGCGAGAATCATACCACTAGACCAACGAGCCGACAGTAAAACATTAATCTGTATCTTGTATATAGTTGCCATTTACTTGACCCCATCACAAATCTTTGCTATGGAAGAATCAGGTATATTCTTTTATGATTGGACTCTTTATCGTCCTTAACTGCAAATTGTTTGTTTAACCATGAGTTGCTTGAGTTAACAGGATATTCATTTGCTTGAAAATAGTTGTTTGTATAATGAATGTGTGCTCTTAGGCAACGAGAGTGATTGGCAGTTGATTACTGAACAAGCTGAGCAGAAAAGAAATCCCTTCCAATTTGCAAAATAGGGCTCGTCCGGGAGTCGAACCCGGGACCTCTCGCACCCGAAGCGAGAATCATACCACTAGACCAACGAGCCGATATCTAAACTGACCAACTCTCCTGGTGAATTGACTCAATCACAAATCATTGTCTTGCCAGAAACATGAGCTACTAGTTTACAATCAACAATAATCTTTATCGGCTTCAACAAGACATCTCTTGTACACTATTGACTGTTTAATGTAACTGGGTTCTAATAAGCAAGGACAAAGATTGCTAGCATAATGCAATTTGTGTTCTCAGTGATTGGCCGTTGATTAGTAAAGAAGAAAAGAAATCCCTTCCAATTTGCAAAACAGGGCTCGTCCGGGAGTCGAACCCGGGACCTCTCGCACCCGAAGCGAGAATCAGACCACTAGACCAACGAGCCGATATCTAAACTGACCAACTCTCCTGGTGAATTGACTCAATCACAAATCATTGTCTTGCCAGAAACATGAGCTACTAGTTTACAAACAACAATAATCTTTATCGGCTTCAACAAGACATCTCTTGTACACTATTGACTGTTTAATGTAACTGGGTTCTAATAAGCAAGGACAAAGATTGCTAGCATAATGCAATTTGTGTTCTCAGTGATTGGCCGTTGATTAGTAAAGAAGAAAAGAAATCCCTTCCAATTTGCAAAATAGGGCTCGTCCGGGAGTCGAACCCGGGACCTCTCGCACCCGAAGCGAGAATCATACCACTAGACCAACGAGCCGATAGTAAAACATTAATCTGTATCTTGTATATAGTTGCCATTTACTTGACTCCATCACAAATCTTTGCTATGGAAGAATCAGGTATATTCTTTTATGGTTGGACTCTATATCGTCCTTAACTGCAAATTGATTGTTTAACCATGAGTTGCTTGAGCTAACAGGATATTCATTTGCTTGAAAATAGTCGTTTGTATAATGAATGTGTGATCTTAGGCAACGAGAGTGATTGGCAGTTGATTACTGAACAAGCTGAGCAGAAAAGAAATCCCTTCCAATTTGCAAAATAGGGCTCGTCCGGGAGTCGAACCCGGGACCTCTCGCACCCGAAGCGAGAATCATACCACTAGACCAACGAGCCGACAGTAAAACATTAATCTGTATCTTGTATATAGTTGCCATTTACTTGACCCCATCACAAATCTTTGCTATGGAAGAATCAGGTATATTCTTTTATGATTGGACTCTTTATCGTCCTTAACTGCAAATTGATTGTTTAACCATGAGTTGCTTGAAAATAGTCGTTTGTATAATGAATGTGTGATCTTAGGCAACGAGAGTGATTGGCAGTTGATTACTGAACAAGCTGAGCAGAAAAGAAATCCCTTCCAATTTGCAAAATAGGGCTCGTCCGGGAGTCGAACCCGGGACCTCTCGCACCCGAAGCGAGAATCATACCACTAGACCAACGAGCCGATATCTAAACTGACCAACTCTCCTGGTGAATTGACTCAATCACAAATCATTGTCTTGCCAGAAACATGAGCTACTAGTTTACAATCAACAATAATCTTTATCGGCTTCAACAAGACATCTCTTGTACACTATTGACTGTTTAATGTAACTGGGTTCTAATAAGCAAGGACAAAGATTGCTAGCATAATGCAATTTGTGTTCTCAGTGATTGGCCGTTGATTAGTAAAGAAGAAAAGAAATCCCTTCCAATTTGCAAAATAGGGCTCGTCCGGGAGTCGAACCCGGGACCTCTCGCACCCGAAGCGAGAATCATACCACTAGACCAACGAGCCGATAGTAAAACATTGATCTGTATCTTGTATATAGTTGCCATTTACTTGACTCCATCACAAATCTTTGCTATGGAAGAATCAGGTATATTCTTTTATGATTGGACTCTTTATCGTCCTTAACTGCAAATTGTTTGTTTAACCATGAGTTGCTTGAGTTAACAGGATATTCATTTGCTTGAAAATAGTTGTTTGTATAATGAATGTGTGCTCTTAGGCAACGAGAGTGATTGGCAGTTGATTACTGAACAAGCTGAGCAGAAAAGAAATCCCTTCCAATTTGCAAAATAGGGCTCGTCCAGGAGTCGAACCCGGGACCTCTCGCACCCGAAGCGAGAATCATACCACTAGACCAACGAGCCGATATCTAAACTGACCAACTCTCCTGGTGAATTGACTCAATCACAAATCATTGTCTTGCCAGAAACATGAGCTACTAGTTTACAAACAACAATAATCTTTATCGGCTTCAACAAGACATCTCTTGTACACTATTGACTGTTTAATGTAACTGGGTTCTAATAAGCAAGGACAAAGATTGCTAGCATAATGCAATTTGTGTTCTCAGTGATTGGCCGTTGATTAGTAAAGAAGAAAAGAAATCCCTTCCAATTTGCAAAATAGGGCTCGTCCGGGAGTCGAACCCGGGACCTCTCGCACCCGAAGCGAGAATCATACCACTAGACCAACGAGCCGATAGTAAAACATTGATCTGTATCTTGTATATAGTTGCCATTTACTTGACTCCATCACAAATCTTTGCTATGGAAGAATCAGGTATATTCTTTTATGATTGGACTCTTTATCGTCCTTAACTGCAAATTGATTGTTTAACCATGAGTTGCTTGAAAATAGTCGTTTGTATAATGAATGTGTGATCTTAGGCAACGAGAGTGATTGGCAGTTGATTACTGAACAAGCTGAGCAGAAAAGAAATCCCTTCCAATTTGCAAAATAGGGCTCGTCCGGGAGTCGAACCCGGGACCTCTCGCACCCGAAGCGAGAATCATACCACTAGACCAACGAGCCGATATCTAAACTGACCAACTCTCCTGGTGAATTGACTCAATCACAAATCATTGTCTTGCCAGAAACATGAGCTACTAGTTTACAAACAACAATAATCTTTATCGGCTTCAACAAGACATCTCTTGTACACTATTGACTGTTTAATGTAACTGGGTTCTAATAAGCAAGGACAAAGATTGCTAGCATAATGCAATTTGTGTTCTCAGTGATTGGCCGTTGATTAGTAAAGAAGAAAAGAAATCCCTTCCAATTTGCAAAATAGGGCTCGTCCGGGAGTCGAACCCGGGACCTCTCGCACCCGAAGCGAGAATCATACCACTAGACCAACGAGCCGATAGTAAAACATTAATCTGTATCTTGTATATAGTTGCCATTTACTTGACTCCATCACAAATCTTTGCTATGGAAGAATCAGGTATATTCTTTTATGATTGGACTCTTTATCGTCCTTAACTGCAAATTGTTTGTTTAACCATGAGTTGCTTGAGTTAACAGGATATTCATTTGCTTGAAAATAGTTGTTTGTATAATGAATGTGTGCTCTTAGGCAACGAGAGTGATTGGCAGTTGATTACTGAACAAGCTGAGCAGAAAAGAAATCCCTTCCAATTTGCAAAATAGGGCTCGTCCAGGAGTCGAACCCGGGACCTCTCGCACCCGAAGCGAGAATCATACCACTAGACCAACGAGCCGATATCTAAACTGACCAACTCTCCTGGTGAATTGACTCAATCACAAATCATTGTCTTGCCAGAAACATGAGCTACTAGTTTACAAACAACAATAATCTTTATCGGCTTCAACAAGACATCTCTTGTACACTATTGACTGTTTAATGTAACTGGGTTCTAATAAGCAAGGACAAAGATTGCTAGCATAATGCAATTTGTGTTCTCAGTGATTGGCCGTTGATTAGTAAAGAAGAAAAGAAATCCCTTCCAATTTGCAAAATAGGGCTCGTCCGGGAGTCGAACCCGGGACCTCTCGCACCCGAAGCGAGAATCATACCACTAGACCAACGAGCCGATATCTAAACTGACCAACTCTCCTGGTGAATTGACTCAATCACAAATCATTGTCTTGCCAGAAACATGAGCTACTAGTTTACAAACAACAATAATCTTTATCGGCTTCAACAAGACTTCTCTTGTACACTATTGACTGTTTAATGTAACTGGGTTCTAATAAGCAAGGACAAAGATTGCTAGCATAATGCAATTTGTGTTCTCAGTGATTGGCCGTTGATTAGTAAAGAAGAAAAGAAATCCCTTCCAATTTGCAAAATAGGGCTCGTCCGGGAGTCGAACCCGGGACCTCTCGCACCCGAAGCGAGAATCAGACCACTAGGCCAACGAGCCGATATCTAAACTGACCAACTCTCCTGGTGAAATGACTCAATCACAAATCATTGTCTTGCCAGAAACATGAGCTACTAGTTTACAAACAACAATAATCTTTATCGGCTTCAACAAGACATCTCTTGTACACTATTGACTGTTTAATGTAACTGGGTTCTAATAAGCAAGGACAAAGATTGCTAGCATAATGCAATTTGTGTTCTCAGTGATTGGCCGTTGATTAGTAAAGAAGAAAAGAAATCCCTTCCAATTTGCAAAATAGGGCTCGTCCGGGAGTCGAACCCGGGACCTCTCGCACCCGAAGCGAGAATCATACCACTAGACCAACGAGCCGATAGTAAAACATTAATCTGTATCTTGTATATAGTTGCCATTTACTTGACTCCATCACAAATCTTTGCTATGGAAGAATCAGGTATATTCTTTTATGGTTGGACTCTATATCGTCCTTAACTGCAAATTGATTGTTTAACCATGAGTTGCTTGAGCTAACAGGATATTCATTTGCTTGAAAATAGTCGTTTGTATAATGAATGTGTGATCTTAGGCAACGAGAGTGATTGGCAGTTGATTACTGAACAAGCTGAGCAGAAAAGAAATCCCTTCCAATTTGCAAAATAGGGCTCGTCCGGGAGTCGAACCCGGGACCTCTCGCACCCGAAGCGAGAATCATACCACTAGACCAACGAGCCGATATCTAAACTGACCAACTCTCCTGGTGAATTGACTCAATCACAAATCATTGTCTTGCCAGAAACATGAGCTACTAGTTTACAAACAACAATAATCTTTATCGGCTTCAACAAGACATCTCTTGTACACTATTGACTGTTTAATGTAACTGGGTTCTAATAAGCAAGGACAAAGATTGCTAGCATAATGCAATTTGTGTTCTCAGTGATTGGCCGTTGATTAGTAAAGAAGAAAAGAAATCCCTTCCAATTTGCAAAATAGGGCTCGTCCGGGAGTCGAACCCGGGACCTCTCGCACCCGAAGCGAGAATCATACCACTAGACCAACGAGCCGATAGTAAAACATTAATCTGTATCTTGTATATAGTTGCCATTTACTTGACTCCATCACAAATCTTTGCTATGGAAGAATCAGGTATATTCTTTTATGATTGGACTCTTTATCGTCCTTAACTGCAAATTGTTTGTTTAACCATGAGTTGCTTGAGTTAACAGGATATTCATTTGCTTGAAAATAGTTGTTTGTATAATGAATGTGTGCTCTTAGGCAACGAGAGTGATTGGCAGTTGATTACTGAACAAGCTGAGCAGAAAAGAAATCCCTTCCAATTTGCAAAATAGGGCTCGTCCGGGAGTCGAACCCGGGACCTCTCGCACCCGAAGCGAGAATCATACCACTAGACCAACGAGCCGATATCTAAACTGACCAACTCTCCTGGTGAATTGACTCAATCACAAATCATTGTCTTGCCAGAAACATGAGCTACTAGTTTACAAACAACAATAATCTTTATCGGCTTCAACAAGACTTCTCTTGTACACTATTGACTGTTTAATGTAACTGGGTTCTAATAAGCAAGGACAAAGATTGCTAGCATAATGCAATTTGTGTTCTCAGTGATTGGCCGTTGATTAGTAAAGAAGAAAAGAAATCCCTTCCAATTTGCAAAATAGGGCTCGTCCGGGAGTCGAACCCGGGACCTCTCGCACCCGAAGCGAGAATCAGACCACTAGGCCAACGAGCCGATATCTAAACTGACCAACTCTCCTGGTGAAATGACTCAATCACAAATCATTGTCTTGCCAGAAACATGAGCTACTAGTTTACAAACAACAATAATCTTTATCGGCTTCAACAAGACATCTCTTGTACACTATTGACTGTTTAATGTAACTGGGTTCTAATAAGCAAGGACAAAGATTGCTAGCATAATGCAATTTGTGTTCTCAGTGATTGGCCGTTGATTAGTAAAGAAGAAAAGAAATCCCTTCCAATTTGCAAAATAGGGCTCGTCCGGGAGTCGAACCCGGGACCTCTCGCACCCGAAGCGAGAATCATACCACTAGACCAACGAGCCGATAGTAAAACATTAATCTGTATCTTGTATATAGTTGCCATTTACTTGACTCCATCACAAATCTTTGCTATGGAAGAATCAGGTATATTCTTTTATGGTTGGACTCTATATCGTCCTTAACTGCAAATTGATTGTTTAACCATGAGTTGCTTGAGCTAACAGGATATTCATTTGCTTGAAAATAGTCGTTTGTATAATGAATGTGTGATCTTAGGCAACGAGAGTGATTGGCAGTTGATTACTGAACAAGCTGAGCAGAAAAGAAATCCCTTCCAATTTGCAAAATAGGGCTCGTCCGGGAGTCGAACCCGGGACCTCTCGCACCCGAAGCGAGAATCATACCACTAGACCAACGAGCCGATATCTAAACTGACCAACTCTCCTGGTGAATTGACTCAATCACAAATCATTGTCTTGCCAGAAACATGAGCTACTAGTTTACAAACAACAATAATCTTTATCGGCTTCAACAAGACATCTCTTGTACACTATTGACTGTTTAATGTAACTGG
The DNA here is from genome assembly GCA_916613615.1 of Steromphala cineraria. Classification (NCBI taxonomy): domain Eukaryota; kingdom Metazoa; phylum Mollusca; class Gastropoda; order Trochida; family Trochidae; genus Steromphala; species Steromphala cineraria. Next base: position 24,382,796 of record OU744733.1, read on the forward strand.
GTTCTAATAAGAAAGGACAAAGATTGCTAGCATAATGCAATTTGTGTTCTCAGTGATTGGCCGTTGATTAGTAAAGAAGAAAAGAAATCCCTTCCAATTTGCAAAATAGGGCTCGTCCGGGAGTCGAACCCGGGACCTCTCGCACCCGAAGCGAGAATCATACCACTAGACCAACGAGCCGATAGTAAAACATTAATCTGTATCTTGTATATAGTTGCCATTTACTTGACTCCATCACAAATCTTTGCTATGGAAGAATCAGGTATATTCTTTTATGATTGGACTCTTTATCGTCCTTAACTGCAAATTGTTTGTTTAACCATGAGTTGCTTGAGTTAACAGGATATTCATTTGCTTGAAAATAGTTGTTTGTATAATGAATGTGTGCTCTTAGGCAACGAGAGTGATTGGCAGTTGATTACTGAACAAGCTGAGCAGAAAAGAAATCCCTTCCAATTTGCAAAATAGGGCGCGTCCGGGAGTCGAACCCGGGACCTCTCGCACCCGAAGCGAGAATCATACCACTAGACCAACGAGCCGATATCTAAACTGTCCAACTCACCTGGTGAATTGACTCAATCACAAATCATTGTCTTGCCAGAAACATGAGCTACTAGTTTACAATCAACAATAATCTTTATCGGCTTCAACAAGACATCTCTTGTACACTATTGACTGTTTAATGTAACTGGGTTCTAATAAGCAAGGACAAAGATTGCTAGCATAATGCAATTTGTGTTCTCAGTGATTGGCCGTTGATTAGTAAAGAAGAAAAGAAATCCCTTCCAATTTGCAAAATAGGGCTCGTCCGGGAGTCGAACCCGGGACCTCTCGCACCCGAAGCGAGAATCAGACCACTAGACCAACGAGCCGATATCTAAACTGACCAACTCTCCTGGTGAATTGACTCAATCACAAATCATTGTCTTGCCAGAAACATGAGCTACTAGTTTACAAACAACAATAATCTTTATCGGCTTCAACAAGACATCTCTTGTACACTATTGACTGTTTAATGTAACTGGGTTCTAATAAGAAAGGACAAAGATTGCTAGCATAATGCAATTTGTGTTCTCAGTGATTGGCCGTTGATTAGTAAAGAAGAAAAGAAATCCCTTCCAATTTGCAAAATAGGGCTCGTCCGGGAGTCGAACCCGGGACCTCTCGCACCCGAAGCGAGAATCATACCACTAGACCAACGAGCCGATAGTAAAACATTAATCTGTATCTTGTATATAGTTGCCATTTACTTGACTCCATCACAAATCTTTGCTATGGAAGAATCAGGTATATTCTTTTATGGTTGGACTCTATATCGTCCTTAACTGCAAATTGATTGTTTAACCATGAGTTGCTTGAGCTAACAGGATATTCATTTGCTTGAAAATAGTCGTTTGTATAATGAATGTGTGATCTTAGGCAACGAGAGTGATTGGCAGTTGATTACTGAACAAGCTGAGCAGAAAAGAAATCCCTTCCAATTTGCAAAATAGGGCTCGTCCGGGAGTCGAACCCGGGACCTCTCGCACCCGAAGCGAGAATCATACCACTAGACCAACGAGCCGACAGTAAAACATTAATCTGTATCTTGTATATAGTTGCCATTTACTTGACCCCATCACAAATCTTTGCTATGGAAGAATCAGGTATATTCTTTTATGATTGGACTCTTTATCGTCCTTAACTGCAAATTGATTGTTTAACCATGAGTTGCTTGAAAATAGTCCTTTGTATAATGAATGTGTGATCTTAGGCAACGAGAGTGATTGGCAGTTGATTACTGAACAAGCTGAGCAGAAAAGAAATCCCTTCCAATTTGCAAAATAGGGCTCGTCCGGGAGTCGAACCCGGGACCTCTCGCACCCGAAGCGAGAATCATACCACTAGACCAACGAGCCGATATCTAAACTGACCAACTCTCCTGGTGAATTGACTCAATCACAAATCATTGTCTTGCCAGAAACATGAGCTACTAGTTTACAATCAACAATAATCTTTATCGGCTTCAACAAGACATCTCTTGTACACTATTGACTGTTTAATGTAACTGGGTTCTAATAAGCAAGGACAAAGATTGCTAGCATAATGCAATTTGTGTTCTCAGTGATTGGCCGTTGATTAGTAAAGAAGAAAAGAAATCCCTTCCAATTTGCAAAATAGGGCTCGTCCGGGAGTCGAACCCGGGACCTCTCGCACCCGAAGCGAGAATCATACCACTAGACCAACGAGCCGATAGTAAAACATTGATCTGTATCTTGTATATAGTTGCCATTTACTTGACTCCATCACAAATCTTTGCTATGGAAGAATCAGGTATATTCTTTTATGATTGGACTCTTTATCGTCCTTAACTGCAAATTGATTGTTTAACCATGAGTTGCTTGAAAATAGTCGTTTGTATAATGAATGTGTGATCTTAGGCAACGAGAGTGATTGGCAGTTGATTACTGAACAAGCTGAGCAGAAAAGAAATCCCTTCCAATTTGCAAAATAGGGCTCGTCCGGGAGTCGAACCCGGGACCTCTCGCACCCGAAGCGAGAATCATACCACTAGACCAACGAGCCGACAGTAAAACATTAATCTGTATCTTGTATATAGTTGCCATTTACTTGACCCCATCACAAATCTTTGCTATGGAAGAATCAGGTATATTCTTTTATGATTGGACTCTTTATCGTCCTTAACTGCAAATTGTTTGTTTAACCATGAGTTGCTTGAGTTAACAGGATATTCATTTGCTTGAAAATAGTTGTTTGTATAATGAATGTGTGCTCTTAGGCAACGAGAGTGATTGGCAGTTGATTACTGAACAAGCTGAGCAGAAAAGAAATCCCTTCCAATTTGCAAAATAGGGCTCGTCCGGGAGTCGAACCCGGGACCTCTCGCACCCGAAGCGAGAATCATACCACTAGACCAACGAGCCGATATCTAAACTGACCAACTCTCCTGGTGAATTGACTCAATCACAAATCATTGTCTTGCCAGAAACATGAGCTACTAGTTTACAAACAACAATAATCTTTATCGGCTTCAACAAGACATCTCTTGTACACTATTGACTGTTTAATGTAACTGGGTTCTAATAAGCAAGGACAAAGATTGCTAGCATAATGCAATTTGTGTTCTCAGTGATTGGCCGTTGATTAGTAAAGAAGAAAAGAAATCCCTTCCAATTTGCAAAATAGGGCTCGTCAGGGAGTCGAACCCGGGACCTCTCGCACCCGAAGCGAGAATCAGACCACTAGACCAACGAGCCGATATCTAAACTGACCAACTCTCCTGGTGAATTGACTCAATCACAAATCATTGTCTTGCCAGAAACATGAGCTACTAGTTTACAAACAACAATAATCTTTATCGGCTTCAACAAGACATCTCTTGTACACTATTGACTGTTTAATGTAACTGGGTTCTAATAAGCAAGGACAAAGATTGCTAGCATAATGCAATTTGTGTTCTCAGTGATTGGCCGTTGATTAGTAAAGAAGAAAAGAAATCCCTTCCAATTTGCAAAATAGGGCTCGTCCGGGAGTCGAACCCGGGACCTCTCGCACCCGAAGCGAGAATCATACCACTAGACCAACGAGCCGATAGTAAAACATTAATCTGTATCTTGTATATAGTTGCCATTTACTTGACTCCATCACAAATATTTGCTATGGAAGAATCAGGTATATTCTTTTATGGTTGGACTCTATATCGTCCTTAACTGCAAATTGATTGTTTAACCATGAGTTGCTTGAGCTAACAGGATATTCATTTGCTTGAAAATAGTCGTTTGTATAATGAATGTGTGATCTTAGGCAACGAGAGTGATTGGCAGTTGATTACTGAACAAGCTGAGCAGAAAAGAAATCCCTTCCAATTTGCAAAATAGGGCTCGTCCGGGAGTCGAACCCGGGACCTCTCGCACCCGAAGCGAGAATCATACCACTAGACCAACGAGCCGACAGTAAAACATTAATCTGTATCTTGTATATAGTTGCCATTTACTTGACCCCATCACAAATCTTTGCTATGGAAGAATCAGGTATATTCTTTTATGATTGGACTCTTTATCGTCCTTAACTGCAAATTGATTGTTTAACCATGAGTTGCTTGAAAATAGTCGTTTGTATAATGAATGTGTGATCTTAGGCAACGAGAGTGATTGGCAGTTGATTACTGAACAAGCTGAGCAGAAAAGAAATCCCTTCCAATTTGCAAAATAGGGCTCGTCCGGGAGTCGAACCCGGGACCTCTCGCACCCGAAGCGAGAATCATACCACTAGACCAACGAGCCGATATCTAAACTGACCAACTCTCCTGGTGAATTGACTCAATCACAAATCATTGTCTTGCCAGAAACATGAGCTACTAGTTTACAATCAACAATAATCTTTATCGGGTTCAACAAGACATCTCTTGTACACTATTGACTGTTTAATGTAACTGGGTTCTAATAAGCAAGGACAAAGATTGCTAGCATAATTCAATTTGTGTTCTCAGTGATTGGCCGTTGATTAGTAAAGAAGAAAAGAAATCCCTTCCAATTTGCAAAATAGGGCTCGTCCGGGAGTCGAACCCGGGACCTCTCGCACCCGAAGCGAGAATCATACCACTAGACCAACGAGCCGACAGTAAAACATTAATCTGTATCTTGTATATAGTTGCCATTTACTTGACCCCATCACAAATCTTTGCTATGGAAGAATCAGGTATATTCTTTTATGATTGGACTCTTTATCGTCCTTAACTGCAAATTGTTTGTTTAACCATGAGTTGCTTGAGTTAACAGGATATTCATTTGCTTGAAAATAGTTGTTTGTATAATGAATGTGTGCTCTTAGGCAACGAGAGTGATTGGCAGTTGATTACTGAACAAGCTGAGCAGAAAAGAAATCCCTTCCAATTTGCAAAATAGGGCTCGTCCGGGAGTCGAACCCGGGACCTCTCGCACCCGAAGCGAGAATCATACCACTAGACCAACGAGCCGATATCTAAACTGACCAACTCTCCTGGTGAATTGACTCAATCACAAATCATTGTCTTGCCAGAAACATGAGCTACTAGTTTACAATCAACAATAATCTTTATCGGCTTCAACAAGACATCTCTTGTACACTATTGACTGTTTAATGTAACTGGGTTCTAATAAGCAAGGACAAAGATTGCTAGCATAATGCAATTTGTGTTCTCAGTGATTGGCCGTTGATTAGTAAAGAAGAAAAGAAATCCCTTCCAATTTGCAAAATAGGGCTCGTCCGGGAGTCGAACCCGGGACCTCTCGCACCCGAAGCGAGAATCAGACCACTAGACCAACGAGCCGATATCTAAACTGACCAACTCTCCTGGTGAATTGACTCAATCACAAATCATTGTCTTGCCAGAAACATGAGCTACTAGTTTACAAACAACAATAATCTTTATCGGCTTCAACAAGACATCTCTTGTACACTATTGACTGTTTAATGTAACTGGGTTCTAATAAGCAAGGACAAAGATTGCTAGCATAATGCAATTTGTGTTCTCAGTGATTGGCCGTTGATTAGTAAAGAAGAAAAGAAATCCCTTCCAATTTGCAAAATAGGGCTCGTCCGGGAGTCGAACCCGGGACCTCTCGCACCCGAAGCGAGAATCATACCACTAGACCAACGAGCCGATAGTAAAACATTAATCTGTATCTTGTATATAGTTGCCATTTACTTGACTCCATCACAAATCTTTGCTATGGAAGAATCAGGTATATTCTTTTATGGTTGGACTCTATATCGTCCTTAACTGCAAATTGATTGTTTAACCATGAGTTGCTTGAGCTAACAGGATATTCATTTGCTTGAAAATAGTCGTTTGTATAATGAATGTGTGATCTTAGGCAACGAGAGTGATTGGCAGTTGATTACTGAACAAGCTGAGCAGAAAAGAAATCCCTTCCAATTTGCAAAATAGGGCTCGTCCGGGAGTCGAACCCGGGACCTCTCGCACCCGAAGCGAGAATCATACCACTAGACCAACGAGCCGACAGTAAAACATTAATCTGTATCTTGTATATAGTTGCCATTTACTTGACCCCATCACAAATCTTTGCTATGGAAGAATCAGGTATATTCTTTTATGATTGGACTCTTTATCGTCCTTAACTGCAAATTGATTGTTTAACCATGAGTTGCTTGAAAATAGTCGTTTGTATAATGAATGTGTGATCTTAGGCAACGAGAGTGATTGGCAGTTGATTACTGAACAAGCTGAGCAGAAAAGAAATCCCTTCCAATTTGCAAAATAGGGCTCGTCCGGGAGTCGAACCCGGGACCTCTCGCACCCGAAGCGAGAATCATACCACTAGACCAACGAGCCGATATCTAAACTGACCAACTCTCCTGGTGAATTGACTCAATCACAAATCATTGTCTTGCCAGAAACATGAGCTACTAGTTTACAATCAACAATAATCTTTATCGGGTTCAACAAGACATCTCTTGTACACTATTGACTGTTTAATGTAACTGGGTTCTAATAAGCAAGGACAAAGATTGCTAGCATAATGCAATTTGTGTTCTCAGTGATTGGCCGTTGATTAGTAAAGAAGAAAAGAAATCCCTTCCAATTTGCAAAATAGGGCTCGTCCGGGAATCGAACCCGGGACCTCTCGCACCCGAAGCGAGAATCATACCACTAGACCAACGAGCCGACAGTAAAACATTAATCTGTATCTTGTATATAGTTGCCATTTACTTGACCCCATCACAAATCTTTGCTATGGAAGAATCAGGTATATTCTTTTATGATTGGACTCTTTATCGTCCTTAACTGCAAATTGTTTGTTTAACCATGAGTTGCTTGAGTTAACAGGATATTCATTTGCTTGAAAATAGTTGTTTGTATAATGAATGTGTGCTCTTAGGCAACGAGAGTGATTGGCAGTTGATTACTGAACAAGCTGAGCAGAAAAGAAATCCCTTCCAATTTGCAAAATAGGGCTCGTCCGGGAGTCGAACCCGGGACCTCTCGCACCCGAAGCGAGAATCATACCACTAGACCAACGAGCCGATATCTAAACTGACCAACTCTCCTGGTGAATTGACTCAATCACAAATCATTGTCTTGCCAGAAACATGAGCTACTAGTTTACAATCAACAATAATCTTTATCGGCTTCAACAAGACATCTCTTGTACACTATTGACTGTTTAATGTAACTGGGTTCTAATAAGCAAGGACAAAGATTGCTAGCATAATGCAATTTGTGTTCTCAGTGATTGGCCGTTGATTAGTAAAGAAGAAAAGAAATCCCTTCCAATTTGCAAAATAGGGCTCGTCCGGGAGTCGAACCCGGGACCTCTCGCACCCGAAGCGAGAATCATACCACTAGACCAACGAGCCGATATCTAAACTGACCAACTCTCCTGGTGAATTGACTCAATCACAAATCATTGTCTTGCCAGAAACATGAGCTACTAGTTTACAAACAACAATAATCTTTATCGGCTTCAACAAGACATCTCTTGTACACTATTGACTGTTTAATGTAACTGGGTTCTAATAAGCAAGGACAAAGATTGCTAGCATAATGCAATTTGTGTTCTCAGTGATTGGCCGTTGATTAGTAAAGAAGAAAAGAAATCCCTTCCAATTTGCAAAATAGGGCTCGTCCGGGAGTCGAACCCGGGACCTCTCGCACCCGAAGCGAGAATCATACCACTAGACCAACGAGCCGATAGTAAAACATTAATCTGTATCTTGTATATAGTTGCCATTTACTTGACTCCATCACAAATCTTTGCTATGGAAGAATCAGGTATATTCTTTTATGGTTGGACTCTATATCGTCCTTAACTGCAAATTGATTGTTTAACCATGAGTTGCTTGAGCTAACAGGATATTCATTTGCTTGAAAATAGTCGTTTGTATAATGAATGTGTGATCTTAGGCAACGAGAGTGATTGGCAGTTGATTACTGAACAAGCTGAGCAGAAAAGAAATCCCTTCCAATTTGCAAAATAGGGCTCGTCCGGGAGTCGAACCCGGGACCTCTCGCACCCGAAGCGAGAATCATACCACTAGACCAACGAGCCGACAGTAAAACATTAATCTGTATCTTGTATATAGTTGCCATTTACTTGACCCCATCACAAATCTTTGCTATGGAAGAATCAGGTATATTCTTTTATGATTGGACTCTTTATCGTCCTTAACTGCAAATTGTTTGTTTAACCATGAGTTGCTTGAGTTAACAGGATATTCATTTGCTTGAAAATAGTTGTTTGTATAATGAATGTGTGCTCTTAGGCAACGAGAGTGATTGGCAGTTGATTACTGAACAAGCTGAGCAGAAAAGAAATCCCTTCCAATTTGCAAAATAGGGCTCGTCCGGGAGTCGAACCCGGGACCTCTCGCACCCGAAGCGAGAATCATACCACTAGACCAACGAGCCGATATCTAAACTGACCAACTCTCCTGGTGAATTGACTCAATCACAAATCATTGTCTTGCCAGAAACATGAGCTACTAGTTTTACAAACAACAATAATCTTTATCGGCTTCAACAAGACTTCTCTTGTACACTATTGACTGTTTAATGTAACTGGGTTCTAATAAGCAAGGACAAAGATTGCTAGCATAATGCAATTTGTGTTCTCAGTGATTGGCCGTTGATTAGTAAAGAAGAAAAGAAATCCCTTCCAATTTGCAAAATAGGGCTCGTCCGGGAGTCGAACCCGGGACCTCTCGCACCCGAAGCGAGAATCATACCACTAGACCAACGAGCCGATAGTAAAACATTGATCTGTATCTTGTATATAGTTGCCATTTACTTGACTCCATCACAAATCTTTGCTATGGAAGAATCAGGTATATTCTTTTATGATTGGACTCTTTATCGTCCTTAACTGCAAATTGATTGTTTAACCATGAGTTGCTTGAAAATAGTCGTTTGTATAATGAATGTGTGATCTTAGGCAACGAGAGTGATTGGCAGTTGATTACTGAACAAGCTGAGCAGAAAAGAAATCCCTTCCAATTTGCAAAATAGGGCTCGTCCGGGAGTCGAACCCGGGACCTCTCGCACCCGAAGCGAGAATCATACCACTAGACCAACGAGCCGATATCTAAACTGTCCAACTCTCCTGGTGAATTGACTCAATCACAAATCATTGTCTTGCCAGAAACATGAGCTACTAGTTTACAATCAACAATAATATTTATCGGCTTCAACAAGACATCTCTTGTACACTATTGGCTGTTTAATGTAACTGGGTTCTAATAAGCAAGGACAAAGATTGCTAGCATAATGCAATTTGTGTTCTCAGTGATTGGCCGTTGATTAGTAAAGAAGAAAAGAAATCTCTTCCAATTTGCAAAATAGGGCTCGTCCGGGAGTCGAACCCGGGACCTCTCGCACCCGAAGCGAGAATCATACCACTAGACCAACGAGCCGACCTAGTTTCGTTCTGTACTATCAGTATAGTGTATTTCAATTAATACCTGAAATGTGCAATTCACCTCTTTTTGTAAGGTTCAGCAGATTCTTGATATTTTTTTTTTAATTTTAATTTTGATTAATTGATGTATTTATTTTGATTTTAATTTTAAAAAAATTTAATTTTATAAAATTTTAATTTTAATTTTTATAAAATTTTAATTTTAATTTTATAAAAATTTAACTTTAATTGTATACAATTTTAACTTTAATTGTATATAATTTTAATTTGATCATTTTCTTCTATTTTTTATTCTTATTTTCCTCTTTTTATTCTTTCATTCTGTTTAATTATCTCATTCGGTTTTATTCTACATGATGTTTATATATTCGAATTTGAATGAATATTTATATAAACGCTTACGCTATCGTTTGACGATCTCAATCTGGTAACAATGTGTTTCACTTTTCATCTTTTGAGGAAATATGTGTAAAATTTCAAACCCTTTTAAATCAACGTTCATTTCCTTATGTTGACCAAACCAGTTGTCTCCCTTATGTTGCAAACATTTATATGCAACAGGTGCGCCTTGCTGACATACGAATACATAGTCGCGTGTGTCATTAAATCAATACGCGCCCTGAACATGTACAAGAATCACCCAGTGAGAGTGTGCGGCTCTCTATATAGGTCCGCGTGCTGTCTCTAAAAGCAACTTACAAGGGAAAGTGAGGCAAATCGCCTTTATGGAGCTGTGGATATAACACATCTATAAGGTACGTCCCAGTTTGCTTATATGTGTAGTATTGTTTCAAGTACAGGCATACCAAGGATATTAGTAAACTTGGAGTATGTTGTTATAACAGTAACACCTAATTCATGTGACTAGTTGAGCACGGTGTTATTTGCTGTGACACTACCTTCTGAAAGTAATGTGTTTGATTATGCATACCGGTTTCAGATAAATACACTTAGTACTTTAATATATGAATTATCGTGATTGATTTAACAAGTCAGAGTTGCTAAACGTTTCTTTGTTATATAAATTGAAAAACTCAATATATATAAAATGTCATCTCGCTAAGACCAAGAAGGCGTAGTTGCAGTCTTGATTCATTTAATTATTCTTTTAAAATCGATTTGAATAAAAAATTCAATTTTAAATAGCAGACCAACGCTGACACCGTTAACAAATGAAAGTAAATATTTCAGTAGCCGTGTTATGCTCACCAACTTAATAATCCACAATAAGTTGTATGGTGACTATCAACGAAAAGCAAATTTGTTGTCATCGTAAGTTCTGTTATAATTCACACACAATATCAAATCATAAGGCAATGATCGATGTACATGAAAATTTACACTACCTTCATCAAGAAAGTTATAGCATATTTTTCTCAGTACAATATGATTACGTTGAACATGTCCATATCTTCTAAGTCGTCCTAAGTAGGTATAAATGAAACCTACTTCCTTGAATAAGAGTTCTATTTCGTGTGGTATGTTACTGCCCGTTTCTCTTTCATACCATGAAAATAAGTTTCAGACGGGGCTTAACGTATTCTCGTACAGACTACAGAATGTAGAAATACATGTTCTTGGTTGTTAGCCTAATTCGTATTACGACGGGCGACATGTATAAACATCAAATGACCCCCTTTAACAACCCACTCGTTTTACACTTGAAGTGGATAGTTATTTCAACTTTAAGTCAATTAAAGGGATTGAGAATGTGAAAGAAGTAAAGTGAATTCACATCAAAACGAAATGCTACTTCTACAGACTTCAACTGACCCCTCTTAATAACCCACTTCTTTTTCACTAATAGTGGATGGTTGTTTCAACTTTATGTCAATTAAAGGGGTTGTGATGAGGTGAGGTGATATGTGGTTTAACGCCGCTTTCAAGAGTATTTGGGAGAAAGCCCGCAACACTATTGTGGCTAGGCATTGCGGTGAAACCTGCGAGCATCGACTGGAACCGTTGAGAACGTTTAAGAAGTGAATTTATACCACACCGCAATGCTACTACTTCAAACGATATATATATAGACTTCAACTGACCTCTCTTAATGACCCACTTCGTTTACACTTTAGGTGGAGTGCTATTTAAACCTTTAGTCTAAAGGTCGAGCATTTGATGTTCAAATTCTCAATGTAAACAATATCTTTTAAAATCTCTTTCTAACAAGTGGTATTTTTAAACCTTTATGGTCCTAACATGTTTACTGTAGGCGAAATAAGGCATAATGCGTTGAAGTCCTAAGTAAGAGGGAAGGTTATCACATTTCAATAATTAGATAACAGTAACAACCAGACCAGGATATAACAAAGTGAAAAATGTACAGAAAGGGAATTTTACGATATAGAAAGAATAACAATTGGCTCCAAAAAGGAAGTTGTTCAAAAAAGCACAATCGTTTTTCGTTTTAACATGTTTACTGTAGGCGAAATAAGGCGTAACGCGTTGAAGTCCTAAGTAAGAGGGAAGGTTATCACATTTCAATAATTAGATAACAGTAACAACGAGACCAGGATATAACAAAGTGAAAGATGTACAGAAAGGGAATTTTACGATATAGAAAGAATAACAATTGGCTCCAAAAAGGAAGTTGTTCAAAAAAGCACAATCGTTTTTCGTTTTAAAAGGCGTGATGGGTTTCAGAAGGGCGTTGGCCCGACTATATGTACGTTGAATGAATATCCTAAGGCAATATGAGGTATATGCGTATCATGTAAATACGCATTTCTTGTACACACCGGCGACCTTGTGGTATTTGAAAAATGTGACAAAGAAGAATTCATTTTAAAGATTCCTCTATTCATGAACATTAAATCATATAGTATTACTTGGCTGAGATTTATTGATACAGACCGAAATTTTATTCAGTAAAAGACTATCTAATTCACTGAAGATACATATAACATGATCTTTACAAGAATACAATATGATTTCTTTATTTCAGAAAAGGCATAACGTTTTTTTTATAACAATTATATCTGTTGAAGACATAATATTTACAAAAGTGTACTGTTATAAATTTGGGATAAACTTATTGCAATAGTACAAATTAATGTACTCCTTCGGGTCGAGTCTCTTACGGGATTCGAACCCACACCCTCAGGGTCAGGCAACACTACAAGCACTGGATGACTTTATAACTCGCCAATCTCGCCTCGACAAATACATTATTCAACGATGATTTTTTGCATCAACTTTATAACATTTATCAAACAATCCTCTTAAAGAATAACACCAAGGCTGGTATATTATTTGAACAAAGAGACCCGTATGTAGCCATTTACAATTATGATGAATTGAAGCTGAAAAGCTATACATCCATATTAAAGGCATACAGCCATATAAGGATATTTAGAACCACAATAACGTTATTCTTAAGGGAATATGTCATGTTCCTATGCTGCAGTATCCTATCCCAGGGAAAAATATGACACTGAATTAGAGTAAACCTCCCAGTTCCTATTGTGATATAACGATAACCCCGTCTCCCCGACAAGTGCAAGCCATAACGCCACGGTGTGAGGGGACACGGGTGAATGAACTGGTTGAAAGCTATAGGGCGGGACCAACGGGTTCTCTGTGAGATATGACATCAAAACGTTAGTGCACTTTCGAACACAATGTGAATATTTTAATACTTGCATGTTATGGAGGAGCGGTTCAGAGGAAATGACGTCATCTATGAGTTTTTTTGAAAGAACAAATATTCAAAAGTCGTAAAATATAGCATTCATACGCGCAAACTTTAATAATTTTTGTATGACAGGATAATATAAATTACCAAAAGGGGATTGTTTATATCAATGGTACAAGCGTTACGTATATCATCCTTTTAGCATGATTTTATATACAATGTGATGTTCATCCCCTCCCCTTTTAACTGATTTTGCTTCGGACTGAACACACATATTTGGATGTGGATGGCGCTTGAGCTAGAGGGTTGCCTGATGCTCTAATACAAAATGCGTAAGTTTTCAATGATAATACAAATTGAATCGTTCACTTTCAAGGGTCAAAATTGAATCGTACACTTTCAAGGGTCAAAATTGAATCGTACACTTTCAAGAGTCAAAATTGAATCGTACACTTTCAAGGGTCAAAATTGAATCGTACACTTTCAAGAGTCAAAATTTAATCGTACACTTTCAAGAGTCAAAATTTATGTACATCAGGTGATGCATTTGTCAATGGAGCATTTAAAACACATATTTAAACGATATTTGTTGATATTTGTAAGCTTGGACATACTATAAACCCATTTGTTTATTGCATATTTTACCATTTCTATATATCAACGTATTACGTGTACAGACCATTTAACACAAATATTTAACAGATATTTGTTGATATTTGTAAGCTTTGACACACTATAAACCCATTTGTGTATTGCATATTTTACCATGTCTATATACCGACGCTTTACGTGTACAAACCATTTAACACAAATATTTAACATATACACAAAGAACTTAATTAAGCACCCCCCTATTTTGTAAAATGAATTTGGGTGCTCTTGGACTATTTGGATTAATTTGATGTATATACCACTCCAGATATAACAATTGCTTTTTTATTGACTATTTAATTGAACTTAAGATCGCTAATGAGCAAAAATAACGAAAATATGAGAAAAACTGTGAGACTACTGAAATTTGGCCAAATAGAACTATTGTCATAGGGGGAAAACTACACATTAAACTTTGGATGTTATGAAAAAAAAATAACAATTTTGATCCCTAGTTGACATTAATACACAAAAACCCTTTTTATCATGCATGATAAGAGGCTAGCAAGACATTGAATTTTCAGTACTTTTTTCATCAAAAATTGATAAAATGCCTATAATCTTAACATCTGTAAGTAAATTTGAGATTCCTTGAGTTGAAATTGTTGACCAAACAGTTATCCTTCCTTCAGATAATCCATTTTCTTTGACAGTGGCCAATTAATGTCTTTGTGCAGTTTTCTTTAAATTCATTTTTTGATAATTTTGTGATTTTGAAGGTTCATACTGCTTTAATGATTGACTTTTGCTATGAGGTTAATTACCAAAAAGTCATCAATTCACTCAAGAGAATGAAAATAATCACATTGCAGCAAAAAATATTGACTTTCATTTTCAATTTTAAAGTAACTTGGATTTTGACTAAAAAATACCAAGTTTTTGTAAAACCAGTTATTCAGCGACAGTGAATCATGAGCCGAATGAAGTTTTTGTTTCCACAATGCTAGATGATCGTTCTATTTTAAAATCCTTATTGTTTGCCTGTACATTTGTTTTGTTTATTATCAGCAGTGTTTTTCTGTTTGAAAAAGTGGGGGGTGCTTAATTAAGTTCTTTGTGTATATATTTGTTGATATTTGTAAGCTTGGACATACTATATACCCAACTGTGTATTTCATATTTTACCATGTCTATATATCGACGCATTACGTGTACTGACCATTTAACACACATATTTAACAGATATGTGTTGATATTTGTAAGCTTGGACATACTATATACCCAACTGTGTATTTCATATTTTACCATGTCTACATATCGACGCATTACGTGTACTGACCATTTAACACACATATTTAACAGATATTTGTTGATGTCTGTAAGCTTGGACATACATTATAGGCTATAGCCATTTGTTTATTACATATATTACCATCTGTATATGTCATAGTACGTGTACAGACAAAATGCTTACTAAGCATGAATTAACATAACCGAGTGTCAGGAAATATCACAATTGAGGGTTCTCCTTACGATACCATGAGATGTCAACTAACATCTGTCATCCCGGAAACTTAGTTGTCAAGTCACTCAGGCTTTATTTGAACGTGTCTAACAAATAATTCAAACACCGGTTTCTCTTCATTCGGGCGGAAATTCGGATATCCCACGTGTAGACTGGGGTTGAGTTTCTGAATAAATATAACTTTAAATTATTTATTCTTCAAAATATTTGATTTGATAAATACCATTCGACAAAAGTTGAGACTCTGTGCTGGATGTAATGTGATATGTTTTAGCGAAGAATATGTATAGACTCTTGAGCATAGATAAATGAAAAATGTCCCCGATACAAGGGAGTTTTACGTATTACATTTTCAATGGACTTTTGAGAATTTGACTCCCAAGGTAATGCACGTGTTTATCAAGATCCGTAAATGTCATATGTATCATGTATGACACTTGGGTATCAAGTTAAGAGCTGACCGAGTATGAATTTGTTTTACAATGTCCCCAACTGCTACAATCTTTTAGTCTCACATGGTAGTGGACCTAAACTTTTGTCGATTAGTATATATTGGAAAGAGGGCCGCGAAGAACTTCAGAGCTTTTCAAGAGGTGTTCAGTCATATGGACTATACCAAAGGAAGCAGAAAGAGACAGGAAATTCTATGGTCAAGGAATTGTTCAATTGCTGGAAAGTGACGATAGAAACGAATATATAAATCCGTCGCCCTCTTTTAAACTGTACAAAAACCTAAATAGTAATAATTACCCATAACGCTTAACACCTTTAACTCCCGGAATTGTCATAAGATAACATAACATACAATGCAAACTCAACATCGGTCCATGACCGGAAGTGAGTGTCACGTGCTCTAATGAAAAAAGGATACATCAATCAGAATGACAACATCTCGCAAAGTTTAATGTCATAAGGTCAAACAGGAACAGGGTGACATTTGTTGGGTATCCGATGTTGTGAAAAGTTTTGAAAACAAATGTGCTGGGTTTATTGTTACTGTTATATTCTTATATAAATATTATTATATAAATGCCTCATTTTATTTTCTGATATATCTGTCCTATAATATAATAGATATAATATTTGTATTTTACTTTACTTACATCAGCTCTGGTACCTGTGGAAATTCGCTTAAACATTTAATCATGAGGTACAAGTAATTTTCATCCAAGAAGGTCAAATCATGTTAAATGTATTATACTCACATTTAATCGATGTTCTTCTAAGTAACATCTACGGCCATTCTACATGTTGTGGATCTCGCTCTCTGGCACAAATAGAGCACCTATCTCTCTATGGTTATATTTATGACCTACTCCTATGCTTATTTGTTGTTATCCATTCATAATTATTTCCATTCTCTCCCCACAGAGGCAGATCAAGTCATGAAATGTTGATACAGCTCCTGTTCTGTTACGCCGAAATCCGTGGGTTCTGGCAGTTTCCCCTGGCGGGGGATTGCACCACATGATTGCACCAAAATGATGATTTTAGAACAGCGACGCTGATTGCACAACTAACGTTGTTTGCCTCCAATCAGGCATCTCCCATTCTGTCCCACAAAATCGGCGTAATATAACAGAGGCTAAATCAACATGACTTGATCTGCCTCTGTGGGGAGAGGATGCGAATGCATGGAAAGAGCCTTGATTCAGTAGCCAAACCGATGATCTAAGAACAACGTCGCTGATTGCACAACTGATTTTGATTGCCTCCAATCAGGCATCTCCCATTCTATCTGACAAACTCGTCGTAATAGAACAGAGGCTGTATCGACATTTCATGACTTGATCTGCCTCTGTGGGGAGAGGATGAACTGTTTCTTATCTTATCATTTTTCTGATCGGTTCTGCCTAACCATGTGATGATGTCATAGAGCGAATACTCTCCCTAAAATATTGATAGGTAATAGATCAATAACATAATTAAAGCATTTTGCTTGCCATCAGCAACATCAGACATGTTCTGCCCTTACTTACAGGTTCTCTCAGATACAAAGCCGAGCATTTACTAATCATTCTTTTCCTTTTTCCTGTTATTTCTTTTCACTACACAGCGATACTGTGTTGCTTAGTTCGTCTTATCTACCGAGAAAGTCAATACCTGTACGTTCACTTCACTTGTCACACTATTTATGTTAGTCTAGCAATTAGATTCTGCGATTTTTTTCAATAAATCTAAAATTTGACAAAAATTAGTTTAATATAATGAAAAGGAGACTGAGATTTGAAATTGAAAATTGAACTCCCAAGTCCTATTAAAGACTTGCTAATGCTTTCATTTTATTTTAGGATTCAGCTGACAGAATATTCAATTGTACGAAATAAGCATGTAGTAATTACATGATTGACACGTGGACAGGCTGTTCGATCAGCGTTCTGTATGTAACTGTGACCATGTATATGTCGACCCATATACGTACATAAGGGTTACTTACATTCATAGACCCTTTAGTGTTCAGTAATTACACAGACGGACGGGCGGATAGACATTTTCGGTGTTCAGTAGAGAGACAGACGGACGGACAGATACAAGGATAAACGATGTATTTGCTACAAACGTGTTTTGTGGGTTCATGACAACCAACAAATGTAGAGCTTGACAAGTTACTTCCTTATCTAATCAACTCTTAATCAATATTTATCAACAAATAATATTCTTGGTTTTGAAAAACGAGACATAAAAACAGCTAAATTAAAATGTTTATTCCAAATTCAAGCGGTCAATAACGATAAGTTTTATAGAATTTGCAATGTTTTAAAGATAATTGAATAATAATGCATATCATATCTAAACCATTTATTATAGGCTCTTAATATTTAATTGTTTACTGTAAAAAATTAATAGGAAACTCAGGAAACGAGGTTTTTCACGGACAGACGGACAGACGGACAAGCAGACATATGGCAGATCGTGTGGATAAACCAACATACAGAAAAAAAGAGTTAATGAAAGAATATTTCAAGGTTTTAAAATGTATGTATATATATGATATGAATAGTCAAAAGCATTTATCAATATTTATGATTCATTACAAAGATATGGCTCTGGTCCAATAAGCATATGTAAGGGAATTACAAACGTATCCCACGTGAAAACTTTATTGGTGGTATTATTGATACTTCAATTATCATATATATACCAGGTAGATTTGGGCCATTAGCGTACCTGGGAGTCTCGCTATACCTACATTGTCACACCTGGACGGCAGTTTGATATTGACACGACCCATTAGTGGCCAGGTAGATATTATTAATATCTACCTATAGGTGTAACAATCATGGCGTGACAGACATCAGGCAGAATGATAGCATGGGAATATGACTGACCTAGATGGGAAAGGTTATTCGATTTAAAGGGGCAGTAGCACGTTTTTTGATAATTTTATATTTCAAAATTTTCTCTGATAATTGTAAGTTCATGTTAAATGTATTATATTGACAGTGTCAAAAATCTCATTACACAAGTAAATCATCCATAGTCAGAGGACAAAGTTTGAAGATTCACTTAAAATCCATTGGCGACCATTTTTTTGTGAACACCTTTAATTCATTTTTGTAAGAAAAAGGAATGGCATTGCTAAACTGAACGTTACATATTTGATTTTACACATTTTATTACTGCTCCATTTAGTTAAAATACATTGTCTTTCAGTTGGAACCATTAATTTTCATTTTCCTGACGTCACCTTATATTCCCCCTAAAAACGTGCTACTGCCCCTTTAAAGAGCCCCTCTCTGATTTTCATCATTTATAGTTTTGTTTTGATACGAACATAAATGGCAAAATATATTATGACCATCAAAGAGATCCCATTAACTATTCTCTAAATGGCAAATACAAGGTAAATACTTGTTTTCAATGGAAATCTAAAAACAATCATATATTTTTTAAGAAAGCTTATTTAAACGTCCAATTTACATGGATAATAGTTATTTTACTCTTTTGAACAATATGATCTTGTAAATATCATTCTGAATGCTTTCGATAAGTTTATAAATTACGTTTGACTGATTTTTCGATCACAATCGCGACTTCAAATTAATGAATGTTGCGACTGGAAAATAGTGCATGGGTTAATCTTGAAAAAAAAATGTATTCCCACTCCTCAAATTACTTTTGATGCAATAAACGCTATCTTACCTTTATTTCACCACTTAAGTATAAGAATTATTGTCCCGTTCACAATGAAAACACTGACATACATTATATACCGAAACGATATTCTCAAATTTGAACCGCTCCTCATATCATGTTAACAAACTGTGTACAGAGATAATTCAGAAACCCGTGTTCATTGCAATATCATATTATCTAGGCGAGGTATCGATAGTTGAATGGTTAGGCTGTTGGGGCAATATGGCAATGCAGACAATATGAGTCTATATATTAGAGTACCTTTTAAGTATCCAAAAAACTCTTAACTCGTAGGTAAAACTTTTAAATAACTTTCTGGGAAAGCTCCGCCAGTTATACAAGTTTAACTTACGAGTTTCATACAGGTTATACCGTGTAAATCATTTCTTTAAGCAAAACCTGTTATTGCTAGTGTGATTATAGATGTCATTTATCACTACAAGGAGCATTAACAGAGACGGCAATTTCACACAGTTTAAAGGTAACAGACATACATGTAAACTGATGTAAAAAAAAACGTTACCATTTTTAAACTGAAATATCGAAATCAATCTTATATTGATATTGTCTGTTCAGTTGACAATGACATGGTCGAAATCGAAACTTGTATGTTTAAAACTTTTAATTGAGCAATAGTCATGTATGTTTGCAAAAATAGCAAAGGGGCCATAATCACGTACCGAAAACGTTTAATAACTGACCTACCTACATACCCTATACAGTGTATATCTAACACCAAATATTTAAAAAAATTCCCTTTGAAATAAGTCATTAGGTTATTGTTCTGTGTGGACTCAAAAGGTTCCAATGCTTTATAGTAAACAAAGAACACCGTCAACAACCTGTTATAAATGGCTAAGGCGATCTATTCGACAGTGGATATAACACTTTCAGCTTTAGTGAGGAATAACATCACTCCGTGTGTCCAAAATGTCACTTGGGTATGTTGGTCATCTGCAGAGCGGTCAACACTTAAAGGGGCAGTCCTATCGGCGCAGTTATTGTGGAAACGAAATTCAAGGGGACATTTCAATTTATGCATATAATGCTTTTACTACATGATTAAAACACAACGAAGTTGAAACATGTTACTGGGGATAACATTTCTGTTGATATATATCTGACAATTTGATGAAGAGGGGCGCATAAACAACTTT
The DNA here is from genome assembly GCA_916613615.1 of Steromphala cineraria. Classification (NCBI taxonomy): domain Eukaryota; kingdom Metazoa; phylum Mollusca; class Gastropoda; order Trochida; family Trochidae; genus Steromphala; species Steromphala cineraria. The sequence continues at coordinate 24,403,256 of OU744733.1, forward strand.
CGTTTCCACAAAAATAACCCGATAGGGCTGTCCCTTTAACTCGATGCTTTCTGGTTGTGTAATGATTTGTGTGGCTTGATTCTGGGGTTTTAAACCTACTCGGGCTGAAGCAAGAAACAAAATACCCTTTTTTCTAGGCCTTGAAATATTGAAAGTGTATCAAACCCTACTCACCCACTCTGTAGAATGGAGAGAGATGGATGATGGGAGGATAGAGAGAGTGTATTTCTTTGACTGTAGGTGGTCTGTCCAGAAGACCCTACGGCAGTTTTAACAATAACTCATATTTAGTCAGATAACCAAGATAGCCTAACCTTGTTATTTATGATAATTATCATACATATCATTAATCTCTAAAAAAAAGGTAAAAACTAGGACAATATGTACATGACAAATACGCCCCCGCACCCATGTGGAAGAAGCCGACCGGCCGGTCCTAAATTGGCGACCCTTGGATGGGCGTTTCTGATTAAACCACCTGTAAGGGGGAGAGGGGGGGGGGGGGGGGGTAAGGAGGGAGGGTGAGGGCTCGGCTAGCGTTCCCAGCCCCTGAGTCACACAACAGGCGATGTATATGGACCTGTGGTTTTATTGGAGTTTCATACAGGTTAGTAGACTAAATTTTAGTCTCTGAAAGGAAAATAAATCTGATATCAATATTATAGTGTATAGGAGAAAGGAGCCCCGTGAAGCATTTTCTGTAACAGTGATCTAGACTTGCTACAACAATGTAGACTTGTGTGCGTCTCTATAGATTTTTTGTTTCATGGGCTCTTAGACAGACTGACCGGTAAATAGAACTCAGTCGTCATATATGATAATTACCTGTTTAGGCTTACTTAGATTCTGTAAATTGTCTTCAGATTTTTCGTGTATCAAAAATGTTTCAAATTCAAATATACTCTAGTGATAGCAAGTTCCAGTGACAAGCATTTTTTTTATGAAATATTAGGATTTCAAAATTACCTTTAATTTTATTCTTGAGAAATAGAACTTGCTTTCACTTGAAATACTTGAGCACGGGGACAATATCATCCATCATAAATACTATCGAATTGTCAAGCCGTTTTAACCACATTTATATTAATCGGCGCATTATATTCACTTTCCCAGCTAATCATAAAGTTCACACAGTATTGACGCTGACATGTTTACTAGTATATAAATCAGGCCTGTACATTAACATAATAACCTCATGTTGACAGACAAACAATACATATGATAGTGAATATGTTTACAACACTACAGGGTATAGAAGTAAGATGATTTGGATAGTCCAGCTTCAGGACTGTAAATAAAAAGGAGCCTTTAATACAGTCTAGGTTCTCCTTCAGCAAGTCTAGGCTACAGCATGAGGTGACCAAGAAAATGTTGAAAAGCATGTAATTATTTCAAATATAATATATTTCATAGACTAAATTTTAGTCTATGATTTGGAGTACAACGTCGCTTTCAAACGTATTCTGCTTGTATCACGGCTGATAGTATTATTGCGGGGGAACCTCCCGCAACTCTTAAGTGGCTATGCATTGCTGTGAAACCTGTTAGCAACGGCTGGAACTAGCGAACCATGGGTGTTCCCGAAATTCAGTGTAGAATTGAACCAAACGTTATTACGTGTAGAACAGTTCTCTACTGCAGACAGACAGGGTATTGAAGTGAAATTTACAGATTCGTGAATCCATGTAGCAGTCATAAGTACATTTACCGATGGCTCCATTCTTAGTCTAACAATGAGACTGTCGTTAGTCCGTCTAAAAGCAAGTCTAGATCTGAAGGGAACTGATCTGAAATAATCATTTGTCTGAGGCTCCTTTATTATTATATGTAAAATGTTTATTTTATAGAATTATTTTTCATTGATTGAACTTAAGTCTACCCTTTTCTCCTTTTCTTCTTCTTCTTCTTTTTCTTGTATTTCTTCTTCTTCTTTTTCTTGTCTTTCTTCTTCTTCTTCTTCTTCTTCTTCTTTTTCTCATTCTTTTATTTCTTCTTCTCCTTCTTCTCCTTCTTCTTCTTCTTCTTCTTCTTCTTCTTCTTCTTCTTCTTCTCATTCTTTTATTTCTTCTTCTCCTTCTTCTTCTTTAGGAAAAACACGGTTACTGAAATGGCATACATAGATCCAGTGAATACTTTACTATCTTACTTCATTTCGAAAATTAATTAACCTTTTTGGTACCCTTCTAAATTCATAACCGTGGAGTTTTTAAGATGCGGTGTTGTCAAAGGGCTAAACCGTTGCTTACTGCAGGATAGGTGTAAAAAACAAAAGAAACGAAGAGGTATATTTTTCAAATCGTCTCCATCTAGTGTCATAGATTCATTAGAGACTATTTTTCTTCTCAGCATTGAATTCCCTTTTTTTCATTTAAATCCCCATACCGCCGAGCAATATGTGAAATTTGCATCAATATAAATATTCATGTTAAATTTATAAATGTTAATGCTTTACATTTATTCACGGACAGTTCAAGTGCCTTTTAAGCATTGTGATGTGTTTATTATTGTAATGTCAAAATCCAATAAATCTTTCAGATGAGGATAGGCTTTCTACATAAAATCGTTCGGTAAAAAAATTCTCTTTTCAAAGTTACCGGCAGTTTGGTAATGAATTTACATTTTCATATAACAAAACGCGAGATATGGGGTGCATAGATATAAACTGAACCTTCTTATTCTGAATTCACATAGTCATAGTTCATTGCGTTTCCCAAACGACTCAGCAAAATTGAAAAATGAAAAATCCCTCTTTGTTCAAAATATGAAAAGAAACATCCTAGTTATGTAGGCTGCAGGGCAAAATTTCGTTCATTTGTAAATTTAAGAACGATAAGACTTTTCCTTATTGAGTACTAAGAGGTAAAGATTTATGAGTTTATGGTGAGTTCCATACATATGGGTAAATGATAAAATATGGTCCTAAAATTTCGGCAGAGGTTACCGACAGACAGACAGACAGATGTAGTTTATTATAGTGTCACAAGTTAAGTATACAGAGTTAAAACATATGTAAGAGTCATAAAAGACCAGCCATTTTTTGGCTTACGAGACACTTTACAATATAAAAGCTAAGATATAGTATTTACATAAAGCATACAGGTAAAAAGGTATAAAAAGTAGAATTTATAAAAAATAATTGCCGTCTACAATACATAATTTTATGATAATGCGGATAGATTTGATACATTTTGGATTATTTTCCATGAAAAGTTGTGTAAAAAGATCCACGGGGTCCTTTGCATTGTAAAGTCTACATTAAGATTACTTCTTAGATCTTCATAAAAGTAACATTCTGTAATAAAATGAACTTCTGTTTCAATGCTATTACAGAATAAACACAATCTCTGCTCTAATGGGGTGGGGGGTCTGCTGTGACGACCTGTTACAATAAGTGTATTTCTTTATGTTCTTATATATTCAGTTACAGTTTCAATGAAAATTTAACTGTAAAAGAACAATATAACGTTCAATAATTTTAATTAACTTACAGATAAAGGTGCAGTGCACGTATTTACGGTGAATATAAGGTGATGTCAGGAAAATGAGAAAAATATTCTTGCATTGAAAGACAATATATTTTAACTAAATGAAGCAGTAATAAATCAAATATAATGTTACGTTTAGCCATACCATTCCTTTTCCGTACACGAAATGAATAAAAGGTGTTCATTCAAAAATGGACTCTTGTGATTCTTTATAATTTATTCTCTCATTATGGATAATTGGTTTGTGTAATGAGATTTTCGACACTATCAAAAAATACATTTAGCATGTATGTACAATTATCAATGAATAATGGAAAATATAAATTTTGAAAGCTATATACTGCACCTTTAAAGTAACTACCTATATATGATGTCTTATATTCAATCACGACTGTCACACCTTTATAGATTATTGGCTAACAACTAAGTCAAGTTAACCCTGTGAAGTCGTAAAGTTGTCCCCGACGGTTTAAGCCTTTCTAATGTCTGTTGTTTCCTCAATAAAGTTCAGGACGCCCCTGTCCCCCTCCCTTCCCCTCACCCCCTCACCCCCTCACTCCCCTTCCGTCCGTCTCTTATCGACAACACACGAGCTATAGCTGGCGGGAATTGGAAGGCGCTATTAAGGTCGGTCGTATTTGATACACACATGCATTATACAATGCTACGATATGAGAAATATCTTTTAATGCAGTGGGCTTTTATTTAACTTCTTAGTTAGTTTTTGCATCTGTGGTGAATTGGAATCTCGATTATTCTGATCGAATATCGTTGCCAAATGTAGATATATTTACCGGTAGTTGCGTTGTAGATCAAGTTACCTTTACTTTCGCATGTGTCAACAGTCGTAAAAAAGGCCCATTTACGCTTAGATCACTTTTACTCTTCGTGAAGCTTTAGATAATTTCAAAGTATGTATATATTATTTTTGCAAAAAGACCATGACTTTGTTCATAAAACAATATGTTGTCATCATTACATTTGAATTTTGAGTTTGTAAATGTGCTGATGTCGCCATATCATTTATGATCTGGCGGACAACGCTGGAAAGATCAACTCTTAATGCATACTTAAGCGTATATTGGATGAAAGATGAATTGACGTAGAAAAAGCATGCATGGTGACATTAGATAATATCATATTTGTAATAGTATTTCTATTTTATTTCAAAGTGGATATCTTATTGGTTAGAGTACTCATACCTTAACAGAAAAATATTTCCAATTTGTAAGACTTTTATTTCTCGATGTTGATGATTACTTGGAAATGATGGTTATTTAAGGGCTTGCTAGACGGACACCAAACCAGTGACAATTCACTTGGTGGATCGACATTCCTAACTTCCTCGATGTAATGAGGTCACGCTTGGGAAGAGTAGACTGTCTTCAAGTCTCCGTGACACAAAAATCCATACTTACCTTTAAAGGGGCAGTAGCACGTTTTTTTGATAATTTTATATTTCAAATGTTTCACTGATAATTGTAAGTTAATTATGAATGTATTATTTTGAAAGTGTCAGAAATCTCATCACACAAGCCAATCACCCATAGTCAGAGGACAAAGTATGAAGATTCACATAAATTATTTTTGTGAACACCTTTAATTCATTTTCTGTAGAAAAAGGACTCGCATGGCTAAACTTTACATTAAATATTTGAATTATTACTGCTCCATTTAGTTTTAATACATTGTCTTTCAATTGGAACCATTAATTTTCATTTTCCTGACATCACCTTATATTCCCCCTAAAAACGTGCTACTGCCCCTTTAAATGTTGAAAAATGGAAATGCAAGTTAGTTTCAAAACTAATATCTTTATCTAGAACATGACTGATGGTCAGTGTCAATCAGTGATTTGAAAATTAACAGGAAATCACAAAATAAGTTTTAAACTTGAAATAACATCCAATTGTGTAGGCCTAAATGATTTCCCTTACATAGCAAAATACGACCTATGAAGGAAACAAAAAGCTTATTGGTAGGTAAATAAGTTATTAGTAACCACAAGACAGTAATATTAGTATAAGATAAATAATATGGGACGTTGACCTTAGATTTTAAGTCACGGAAATGTTCATAAATTATACAGCCAACTGAGAATATGTATATTCAAATATTCTTTTTCAAATTATCAATCAATCAATTATCAATATTATATTGTTAATAATACTGAAAATTCCGTAGCGAATTATTGGACGTTGACCTTAGATTTTAAGTGAAATGTTCATAAATTATACAGCCAGCTGAGAATATATACATTCAATTTTATTTTCAAATTATCAATCAATCAATTATCAATATTATATTGTTAATAATACTGAAAAATCCGTAGCGAATTATTGGACGTTGACCTTAGATTTTAAGTGAAATGTTCATAAATTATACAGCCACCTGAGAATATATATATTCAATTTTATTTTCAAATTATCAATCAATCACTTATCAATATTATATTGTTAATAATACTGAATAATCCGTAGCGAATTATTGGTTAAGATGACTGACAGAAGTCTAGTATAGGACACCAGGATACGGCTAAAAGCGAAGACAGATTTTAATATATCGCATTTCGTTTATTGAGTGAACAGTCCCATGCTTTGTCCAGACCCTCGTGATACTTCACACAAATCATATGTTGAACCAGTTCGCTCCCCGCAATGAATGTGTTGCGGTCATTATAGGCGTAGTGCAAGTAAATATTAGACGCAATACTGAATAGAGTTCAAACTGCGTTCAAATGGCTACCGTAAAACATAATATACTACTTTTTAAAGCAGCAGTAGCATTGGTTTTTAAATTCAATTTCTTCACGTTTCACAAATGGGATATAGCCGTAAGGAACCCGACCTTTAGTTGTGAGAGGCGATATGCTAAACATTACCACTGCGCTTCACAACCATACATCAGAGTTGCTTTGAAGGAACAGTAGCACGTCTTTTTAAGTTGTATTTCTTCATATTCCCGATCAGATATTGTTTTTTTTCCAAATATGTTATCTTCAGATGGCAAAGCTTCTCATAAATCAACCCTATTATCTGTTGGTGCAAAAAAAGTATCGAGTTTCGAAACTGTTGGCGGCCATTTTTGTGTGAACACCTTTTAACGTTTGAGATAGGGATATATTTAAGTAACCTCAACGAACATGTTACGTTTGTATCAGAGATGCACCTTTGGTATTAAAATTCTTTTGCATTTGGTAACATTTATTATTGCAATTCTGAGATCCCTCCACATAAAAACATGTTGCTGCGCCTTTATATAGATAAACGGCACAAGCATTAATAACTCAAGAAGATTGACTGGTAAGCGCAAACGCTGCCCGCTTCTCCTGGTCCTTGATATAGGGGCCCTTATGATACTAAGTCCTTATTTAGTAAGTGTAGGATGCAAGATAAAGAAATTGATTTTAGGAAAAGTGTCCATCATCTCTGAAACAATATTTTCATGGGTCATTATTTCGTTTATAATCTAATCGACATTTCAATATATTTAACTGTAGCCTAAAACAATCTTTGGAAGATCTAGAAAATCTAGACTTGCCATGAGAAGACTCCTTGGCTTATTAAAAATATTTGATAACATTGTAAGCTGAATTTCAGAGATTTATTGTCATGTATTTAACATTTTACCATGAATTATCATGTTTGTTGTTACAAAAAACGTTCATCTAAAATCGTATGAACTTGTCTTTGAAATTCTATGATTTGCATTTCTAATCAAGTTCATTTAATCTCTATCATAATAGCCTTTACTTTATAATATTGTAGGCTAGAATGTTTTCCCTTGAATCTTCAAAGGGATCGACACATGTTTAATTGGAACGAGGTGATCTCATGGATAAATAATTCTTACGAAATGCAAGACAAGATTTAAATTCCCATTATGAAGTTCTGAAATGAATATACCATTTTCAGTCATTCTAAACAATTACATTTTCTTTTGTGTTCACACGAATATGGCCGCCAGCAGTTTTTGCTAAATAGCTGATAATATCTTCTACAACTACGGATAATTGGGTTGAGCAATGATGCGTTTGGCATAAACTATTATTCATTGTTGAGAATTTGAAGAAAAAAATGTTTTATAAATGTGCTATTGTCCCTTGAAGCAAAAGCTTTTACCTCCTAGTTTTGCTTAAAGATATCTCTGATTTTTAACCGTGACACCTGTCACAACTAGCCTTTCATATACTTTCACAAGTAACGTGCCAAATTCATAAATACGTCAATAAAGTTTTATGGACACGTTCCCGAATTGTTGCTTTCATAATGTTATGATGAATCGAGTTTTATCATTATGTATAACCGTTAAACATGCGTTAACGTGTTACACGTTAAACGTCAAAGGACGAAGCAAAATAGCTATAAAAGGCTGTTAAAGTGGTTGAATATTCTTCAAAGGATCAAAACTTGCGTCTTTGCTGTTAAGGTGTTTGATTTTGAATGGTAGTTAAGTTATGGAATGAAAATAAAACAACCATTTTGTAATATTAAACTTAGCATTATGTTTGGGGCTGTTGTTGTGTTTGATGTTATAAGTGCATCGGTTTTGTGTTTAAAGATACACTTCAACTGAAAATCAAAAAGAAAAAAGTATTTTTATTTTATGTAGTTAGCTGAACTCATTTTAGTTTACAATGTTTTTACCTGATTCGTTTATCATAAATGAAGTACGCTCCTGTAAGTTTACATTCTGTGTTGATTCGTTTATCGTAATTGAAGTAAGTTCGTATATATATTTGTTTCCAAATTAGTATGAAAATTGTTTTTGTAAAGGGTTTTGAAGAGAAGATGAATTTTGTAACATGCTGAAAGACAGTAAAGTTATATTTTCATAAGGCAACCAACGTACGATTACATTTGATTTATCTAAATTCTGTGTCACTGTTACGTTGACTTCTTCGATACAAAAGTTGAACAGCTAAGCACACAAAAATTTGTTCTCTTTCAATCAGAAAATAGTAAAATCAAAATTAAAACAAATTAAACAAATTAAACAAATTATCGCAGTTTTTCACTTTGACGTTAATAACATGTCACATTTTTAAAGGGCAATTTAATCTTTTCTTAATGTAAAGCTTTTAAACTTTCTATTGTTTGTAGAGGGAAAGACGTGACTCAAATGTGTGGCTGGGACTTGCTTCATTTCAGATAATGTGATATATCCATTTTTAAAATATACTTCTTATGTCTATAACATGATCATAAAAGAACAATTTCATGACTCTTTGAAATTTCAAACTGGGGCGTTATCAAGTAACAATGTAAATAAACTGAATGTTCAAAACGTGAAATTTTCGACTCCACCATTTAGCCATTGTTTGCTTTCCTCACCAAAAGAGCTGGGAAAGCCTCTTTGGGGAGTAAAACAAACTTTAAGATTCAAATATGCAAATAACAGTACACTCTCAACTTTCCTGTCTTGCAAGGAAATCGTACAATGTACATAAATATACTTAGTTGCAATAAGAGATACAGAATAATAAAGAACGGAGAAATATATGGAGGACAACTTCTTTATTCATTGTATGCAACGTTTCGAGTTCTAGTGTCGTTCACAAAAGTATTAAAGATATATTTATTCATTTTTTTTATTTAATTTATATATCTTGAACTTTTGACACTAGTGTTGAATTGTTATCATATTGATGCAATTTCAGCACAGGCTTACAATGCAAATTTAAGCGGTTATATTACGTAAACTATAGTTTTTACGGTACTATAAAACTCATTTTATGAGGGAATGCCTTTAGACAATCTGTAATTGTTATCTATTTATTAGAAATGCCTCCGCGGTATTGTACATATAATATACGGTATTGTTTCATTAAAACCAAATCTCATTTAAACTCATCACTCGTACTTCGCTGTGAATCTGATTTGAGTACTTTTCTTAAAGGGTTTATTGTCATGTGGTATCGCCCATACCTTCCGGCTTCAAAAAAAGAAGAGGAATTCTAAAATTCTTTAATTGTGCCGATGACGTGTTAGCGTTGTCGTGTATTGACTTGAAAGAATACTGTCTATCCTGATCTAAATTGGTATTATCCATTTTAAGCCAAAATGTCAGGGAATTTTTTTTATTCTTTTCCCATAGAATACAGGCATCTTTGCGCATGTGCAATGGTGGTTTATCAAATTGATAGATAAATATATAGATATAACAATGAACTCTGATAACATTAAGGCATATGATTAAGGCATAAATGAATATTATTCCTTCTGGTATGAATTTTTCTACCGTTCAGCGTTTGAAAGAAATTTGTAAAAGTTTGGAATCGGTTTCTTCAATGAGCAACTATTAATATATCTTTTAGCTGAAAATACTATGTGAATTATTATTAGAAGAACTACGGTAGCTACTTATACGGAGACTCTGTTTACAATAGGTACTTGTGCATTCACTTCGAGGCAAATTGCTCATGTAACGTTATACATTTCGGTAAGTATTGGTAGATGTGTAGTTTACTTATAGCCCATCCATGTGTTTACCTAACGCCCGTTGGCCGTGTTGAATTTGACCCGTGCCGCTCCATATGTATGAAATGGTTTAATCCATTAAGGCTAGGATGTTAAACTATTCTGTTCAGGTAAGATGCATTGTATGAAGGTGGGGTATCTGTTTGGTTAAACGGAAGAGAAAGGATCGATTGTTCATTTGGACATTGCCATCTCAAATGAAATTATTAAATAAATATTACATGTTAGTATAATGAATATATTTGAGACAAGACTATTGTACTGTTGTTCCTATGCGGGTCCACCTTACTTGGTCAACTAAAGTAAGAGATCGCAGAAGAAGGGTAAAGTCGAATACCATTCACATTGTAATACAAAATTCATTTCCCTGAAAGAACCTAATGAAGTTAGTGTCCCATGTCACTATATAGAGGCTAATTGTAAGTGTTTATCAAACATAATTAATGAAATCTTATGCTTTAAAAATATTAATCAAGCATAGTAATATTTGTTGGGTTGCAGGTCAGAAAAAATGTATTGACACGAGGCGAAGCCGAGCTTCACTATGTTAAGCCAGTGCAGCTTGCTCGTCCCTGCATACTGTTTATGAACTAAGTATTAATTAAAGGGGCAGTAGCACGTTTTAAGGGGGAATATAAGGTGATGTCAGGAAAATGAAAATAAATGGTTCCAATCTTTAGACAATGTATAAAAACTAAATGGAGCAGTAATAAATCAAATATACAATGTAAAGTTAAGCCATGCGATTCCTTTTCTTACACAAAATGAATTAAAGGTGTTCACACAAAAATGGCTGCCAATGGATTTTATGTGAATCCTCATACTTTGTTCTCTGACTACGGATGATTGGTTTGTGTTGTGAGATTTATGATACTATCAAAGTAATACATTTAGCATTAACTTATAGTTATCAGTGAAAATTTTAAAATATAAAATTGTCAAAAAACGTGCTACTGCCCCTTTAAGCAGTAATAGTAAGACTTGCCTACGTTTCTGAAACATTTCGATCAAAATTATTATTAAGAGTGGGATACGGTTTTGAAGCCAATCTGTCAGTTTTTACACTGAATTAAGAATTAATCTAAATAAACAATATTTAATACTATACTATATACTATATATATACTACAAATATAATAATATATACAATAATGTTTAGTAAAATTGAATGAGATTGCCTCAGTGAAAGATAATTTATACTTAATGATAATTGTTTATTCAAGAGTAAATAAGGCCACCGGCCCATATTACAATATTTATACTTAATAACAACCATGGACAATTCGCAAATGAGTCTTCTTCCCCATTTCGAACAAAACTCTGCCCATCTGTCAATCTGTCCAAATACCGATGTAGTGTTTGTAAACTGCGAGACAGACAAACATGTTGAACACGAGTCGAGAAGTCCACATCTCATTAATACTGGAGTACCTGACAGACTAGTCATGACTCGAGAGAGGGACACATGCTGTTAGTTTATAGTGAGGATTTCATATAAGGTGGGTGGAAGCAGGCAAATTGTTATAATTTACGTAGATTTCATTAGTATTTAACGTGTTCATGGTACTTGACGGACTAGTCATAACTCGAGAGAGGGACACATGCTGTCAGCTTATAGTGAGGATTTCATATAAGGTGGGTGGAAACAGATAAGTTGTTATAACTTACGTAGATTTCATTAGTATTTAACGTGTTCATAGTACTTGACGGACTAGTCATGACTCGAGAGAGGGACACATGCTGTTAGTTTATAGTGAGGATTGTATGTATAAGCTGGGTGGAAACAGATAAACTGTTAAATGTTTTCGTTGAATTTATACTTTTTGCTGAACATTAGTATTCAACTTGTTGATAGAACCTTGAGTCGAGAGATGGGCACATGCTGATGTTAATAGTGAGGATTGTATGTATAAGGTGGATGGAAACAGATAAATTGTTATAAATCTACGTAGATTTCATACTTCTTGATATTTATACTTCTAGTATTTAACGTGTTAATAGTACTTGACGGAGTGAGGGGCACATGCTGATGTTTATGAGGATTGTATGTATTTAAGGTTGGTGGAAACAGATAAATTGTTCTATATTTCCGTTGATTATATACTCTGTGATGAACACTAGTATTTAAAGGGGCAGTAGCACGTTTTTAGGGGGAATATAAGGTGATGTCAGGAAAATGAAAATAAATGGTTCCAATCTTTAGACAATGTATAAAAACTAAATGTAGCAGTAATAAATCAAATATACAATGTAAAGTTAAGCCATGCGATTCCTTTTCTTACACAAAATGAATTAAAGGTGTTCACACAAAAATGGCTGCCAATGGATTTTATGTGAATCCTCATACTTTGTTCTCTGACTACGGATGATTGGTTTGTGTTATGAGATTTATGATACTATCAAAGTAATACATTTAGCATTAACTTATAGTTATCAGTGAAAAATTGAAAATATAAAATTGTCAAAAAACGTGCTACTGCCCCTTTAATGTGTTGATATGCTTGACGGACTAGTCATGCGTTGAGTGAGGGGCATATGCTGTTAGTTTAAAGGGAAGATTTTATACAAGGTGGGTGGAAACAGATATTGTGGTGAATAAACGTTGATTTAATACTTTTTGATGAACACTAGTATTTAACGTTTTGATAGTACTTGACGGACTAGTTATACGTTGCTGTTGATTTATAGAGAGGATTTCATATAAGGTGGGTTGAAACAGATGAATTACTATAAATATGTTTACTATATTCTCAGTTATAAACACTAGTACTTAAAGGTTAGTAACTTGTTGATAGAGTTGTGATTTTGTATTATTTTTACTGTGGATTCTGTATATTAGGTAGGTGGGATCAAATAAATACCTAAAACAATGTGTTTATTATATACTTAGTGATAAAAACTAGTACTGAAAGGTTATTCAGTAGTTGAGTGAGTTTTTGCATACATTTATAGTGCGGGTTCTTTAAGGTGGGTGGGATCAAATAAATTGCTATAGGTATACGTTGTTTATATACTCAGTGTCTGATACTAATACTTAAAGGTTAGTCACTTGTTGAGAGAGTTGTTATTTTGTTATTTACTTTATACTGTGGATTCTGTATAAAAAAGGGTGGGATCAAATAAATTACAATAAATATGTTGAGTATATACTTAGTGATTGACACTAGTACTTAACTGTTTGTCAACTATTGGGAGAGTTGTGATTTTGTATTACTTTATAGTGTGGGTTCTGTATTTAAGGTGGGTGGGATCAAATAAATAGATATAAATGTATGTTGAAGATATACTTTGGGATTGACACTGGTACTAAAGGTTAATCATTTTTTTGAGTGGTACGGGACACTTTCTCTACTGACGGTGGGTAGGAATTGCAATAAGCATACATTTAATGATCAACCTATTTCGTTGTGCGAGTTCATATATGCAACTTTCGTTGGCAATAACCTTAATGACCCATTTGTGAGTTTTATTTCATGTGTTTAATGTGTATCTTTGTTACTTTCACAATCAATATTAGACTACTTGAACATCTTATTAGTTTATGGGAAGTTTCTATGTATTCACCTTATTTCTGTGTCAATGGTGTCGTACACATATTGTTAGTTTATATTATTTGCAGATTAAGAAAGACAAACACTTTCTATTAGAGAAGAAGGTCCACCGCTTAAAGGGACAGTCCTATCGGGATATTTTTTATGGAAACAAACCTCAAGAGTACCTCTATGTTTACACTTATATATGATTATTGCATGGGTATTTCACATTTATGTCCATATATTTTATTAATTCAATCTATATTTCGGTAATCAAAATGTCTCAGGCCTTACGTACATTACATAAAGTCGTTTCTACATATTTGTGAAACAATATGGTATATTTATCTAGGACAGACAAGTAAAAAGCTATAGTCATTTCATTGAAAAGCTAATTGACAGAATTTTGTTCTCTATGATATTCAAATATATTCATTTATATTTATGTATATCAATAAGTGTTCTATTGTTTCTTGTGCATTGCTTTAATTATGCTAGGCTACTGTAATTACGCCAATAGGTATGTTTGGCCACTTGAAAATGCAACTGGGGGGGGGGGGGGGGGGGGAAGTGTTTGTCTTATCATACAATCATATCTGCATGAATTAAATATACATATTTACTAGTTTGTCTCATTGCTAGTATCACTGTTAAAATACTTGTGTAAATATACCACTCGGAAATCCTGTTTTGTCTCTTCATATAGTTTGTTATCAGTTAACCTATTACGAATCAAAGGGACAGTAGCACGTTTATTTGCAAATTTTATGTTTTAAAAATGTCACTGATAATTGTACGTTAATCCTTAATGTATTATTTGTATAGTGTCAAAAATCTCATTACACAAACCAATCATCCAGTCAGAGAACAAATTATAAAGATTCACATAAAGTCCAACCGCGGACATATTTAAGTGAACACCTTTTATTCGTTTGTATAAGAAATAAGAATAGCATGACTGAACTTTACATTATTTATTTTTTATTGCTTCATTTAGTTTAAATACATTGTCTTTCAATTGGAACCATTTCCATTTTCCAGACATCACCTTAAATTCCAACTAAAAATATGGCACTGTCCCTTTAAAGGTGGTGTACATTGTCAGTATATATATACAGTATGTAGTTGGTAGACCAGGAAAGATAAACAAGACAACAATGCATACTCGACAGAATGATCGTGAGTCAAGTGCGGGGGTGAATGGGATGAAGCTAGTTAAGGGCGTTTGAGTTTATTTATTACTTACATAAGGTTGGTACATGTTTCTCTTATCTATGATAAAGGTCTATAAACATGCTAAACATGTTTTCTGGTTACTATACCCATATTGTGATTTGAATCACTTTTACATTTAATACTAGAAATTATGAGTTTTCTGGGTTTTATTTAACAAATTTAAGTTTGTAACATGTCTGTATAAGTCGCTGTCTTGGCTTTTTTTTTTCCTTTGTGTCTTTTATAAAATAAACTATTGACGTTGTCACAAACAGAGCAAACTTCAAATGCTCGAATTCCGTACTCACACAGTTTTCATCTGTGAAAATATGTCATGGCTTCACATAACTAAGGATAAACAGAGTAGGCAAACTTCAAATGCTCGAATTCCGTAATCACACAGTTTTCAATAACCATTTTTTTTTGAAAATATGTCATGTCTTTCGCATAACTAATGATAAACAGAGTTAGCAAACTTCAATTGCTCGAAATCCGTACTCACACAGTTTTCATCTGTGAAAATATGTCATGTCTTTCACATTACAACTGATAAACAGAGTAAGCAAACTTCAAATGCTCGAATTCCGTACTCACACAGTTTTCATCTGTGAAAATATGTCATGTCTTTCACATAACAACTGATAAACAGAGTAAGCAAATTCAAATGCTCGAATTCCGTACTCACACAGTTTTCATCTGTGAAAATATGTCATGTCTTTCACATAACAAATGATAAACAGAGTTAGCAAACTTCAAATGCTCGAAATCCGTACTCACATAGTTTTCATTTGTGAAAATATGTCATGTCTTTCATATAACTAATGATATACGTCAGTGATCACATTCTGGAGTTCAGACCTCACATAGACAGCGACCATGAGTTTCTAATGTGATTTATGTTCTTTCATATATGTTTTACAAAGCGCCATCGTAATTTGATTGACATGACTTGACGAGATGATGAGTGTCTGTCAAAAGTACATCATCGTCTTCTTACCTTTTACGCTGTTTATTATACACGGTTCAGTGGTCACAATATGTCAAAGGGGCTTCATCGCACTGTTCGTTGCACAGTTTGAGCTTTTTGTGGTTGGGATGTGATGCTTGAGTGGCTTCAAATTGTTTTCATACTTACTCCGTCGTCTTATGAGGCACTATTTCGTGTATTTTTCTCTCAATTTAGCTTTTAGAGCATTCGAGAACATTTGCACTATCATTTACTTCCAATTAATGGAATAAAAAATTCTTTCAATTGACCTGCAATCAATGATAAAATAAGTTGAGACGGACAAATCTGCCGAGGGCTGGAGAGACGCGAGAGTGGTTGTGCACAAAATGACAAAAAAAGATTGTTGTAAACGGCTTAACTAGGATGTATGCAGTTTTTTAAATGTACCGTTATCTTTAGAATCAGAAGAAGGGTTGAAATATTCGAAATAACTTATAAACTCACTGATTCCTTTTACACAGTATATTACTGCTGTTACTGCTGATTTTGATTTTCAGGCTGTATGTGAAATCATAAGATTTGCTGAAATTGTAGGTCCTAAATTCAACGTAAATTTAAATACTCCCGATTTTCTTGAAATAACTTTATAACCTTTTTTATCACTTTTTACTACGGGTATCATACTTACATTAACTTTATTACTTACTAACGTTATTTGTTTTAAATAATGCTAGATTACCTCAGTGTAACTGTTTACAAATGTTGAGAGAGAAACGTAATTTGGAAACTTATCTAAAGCAGTCAGGATGTCACTTTCGGTTGAAAATGTTTAATGCTTGGTTATTTAATGTAACGAGTATTCATGTAAATTGGAGCTGTGAATTTGGCCCCCACGAATATAAATGACTGTTAAAAAAGCGTTATTGTTAAGACGAATTTATCATTTTGGATGAATATGTTGAATCATTTATCATGCCATCTATATACTTTCGATTCTGTTGGCTGTAACTCACTACGCAGACAGGACGAATCAATCAAAGCTAAATGTTTTGGTACTAGGAAAAGTCTTGTATTGCCACGAGTTTTGGTCACGATTCAATGAATATAATCCATCACTGTGAAGCGATACATGTTTTCATGTTGCCTCTTAGCACGGGTGGTGGTTGTCTATGCGATGTCAGAAATTGCATGTTAAATGTCAGGAATCGCATTTTAAAATCCGAATTGTACGAAATATGTCAGAAATTTAATGTAAGATGTTGGAAAGTACATAGTGATGTCAGTATTTCTATAGAAAATGACGGAAATTGAACGAAATATGTCAGAAATTAAATGTACGATGCCGGAATTTGCATGGTAGATGTCACAAATTGAATGTAAGATGTCACAAATTTCATGGAAGATGTCAGAACATACGTGGTGAATGTCAGTAATTGCATAGACAATGCCGGAAATCGGACAAAATATGTCAGAAATTGAATGTAAGATGTTGGACATTGCATAGTAGATTTCAGAAGTTGAACGCATGATGTCAGAAATTGCAGGGAAGATGTCAGAAAGTACATGGTGAATGTCAGTAATTGTATAGAAAATGCCGGAAATTGCACAACATATGTCAGAAATTGATGTAAGATGTTAAATACTGCTTATGGTAGATGTCAGAATCAGAATGGAAGATGTTAGAAACTGCATATGGTATATATACGGTAGATGCGCGATGTTAGAAGTGTATCTATTCAACGCAGAAATTCTGTTCACGTGCACATGAACGTGTGAAGCCGATTGAAACCCAGTCGAGGTTTACCTGTAATTAGTCACATGCTCAACATACCTTGTGTGTTTGTTCGCAGGTGAGAAACGAAAGCGTCTACAGTCACGTGACCAGAATTACCTGCCTGAAATGTCAATATCTACCCGCGTTCGTCCCACCTGGGACCACGTGATTGCCCACCCAGACCGCTCCTTTAAAGACTGAAAAATTTAAAAATCTTGTTTAAATTTACAAAAATCACATTAGTTTAATGTCATTTCTGGAGCTGAGAAATCAGTCTCAGTTGTCCAGGAAATTGTTTCAGTACGGTACATGATTGCTTATTCGATTTCAATACCAACTAAGCGAAGTAATAGATTTCTTGTGGATGTTGATAATAAGGAAATGAAATGCTAAGTACATGGGTGTTTGTAACCGAATGTCGTTGATAATGTTCACGAATTTTCATCACATTCTCAACGGCAGGTGTATATTTATTGGCTTTAGGGACAACGGTTTTGCTTATAGTTAATCATGTTGAATCAAAAATAGAAAATAAATTTGTGAAGCATCTATGAGACGTTTCAAGTCAAGAGATATATGTGAGCTTTAATGCAAACCATATTTGCTTAATATTTCAAATGGGACTTCTCTGAACGCGAACATCTAATATTAAATTTTTGAAGAAAAAAAACAAGATGATAAATAATAATTTTGAATACATATGTGTGCGGTAGGCCGGATGGCATGCTGTCACACCTTTGACAGTAGAAGCAAACCTGTTTGGTTTCAGTGAACACATAAACAATGTTGTGCCATGTAATAATTGTCAAGTTATAGGCCTATCTAAATCCGGGACGTTTCACAGTGTATGTACACAACTAGCTCAAAATGTTAAGTATACTCTTTTAAATTGACAACAGTTTCAAAAGTTTTATTTGTATGAAAAACTTTATTTCATATATATATATACAACATGTTATCCTTAAGTTAGGTTAATTTAATCAAATTAACTATCTTTGAGACTGAAAACTTCCTATTTGTAGTGATCACGTTTTCCTTTGGGGGAGCTTGTTGGATTATAGGATGAAAGGTCTCTCCGTCTTTGTAAATGTAAAAAACACTCGGAATCGAAACACCTAACAACTAGAATAAATATGTTGTTTGTATATACAGCTCGGTAATTGTTTCAATATTAAACAGTTAAAACAATGTACAAGCGGCGCTATATAACTCACTCACCCACTTGATAGTGTTTTGGTTAAATATAACAAAAGTTAAATACTAAAGTTTCTTTGTTCTGGAAACCTTTTACAAATTACAGGGCTATCCATCTCTCTTAACTCTTTGACTCTACATCTCATCCTAATGACATGTCAACTTATCTTTCCAGTTCTGAGGTCGGCAGTGACGTCATCAGGTCACGTGATGGACGGGAAAGACGAGAACAACCACTTGGAGGCTATAAGCCAGGCCATGCACAAGTTCCGGAATTACGTCATCGACGTGATGTCATTCCTCATGTACAGGTTTACACGTTCCATAATCGTGACCTTCCAGAAGTTCACGTGGGCCGTCACTGGCGTCGAACGGATTAGACGTGACGCCAAACAAGGCTTACAGTTCAAACAGAGTGCGCATGTGCAGGAGATATTCTGGAAGCGGAAGTACATACCAACAAGCATTGCAGATCCGAATAACTTTATATCATTACATAAGGAATTCAAACATCCGAATTATGTGTTAAAACCTCACGTCTCCTTGTATTGCATGACCAAAAACGAGGCTGTGTTTGTTGAAACCCCAGAAGGATTAAACATCTACAAAGACAAGAATTCACGGAATCTGTACGAAGTTCAGTTCGAGCACGCCACCAAGTTGATCGCGATGCCCCTGGCGTCCTTCCACAAGATCGCCTCAGATGTAGGCGACCCTCGTACTAGGGTCATCTGGTTGTCCAGTACTGGTCACTGCGGGTCAGCCCTCCTCGCCCAGGTCTTCTCCAGAGTCCCTGGAATGATGCTGATCTCGGAACCGGATGCTATCACCAATCTCGGCTTCCTGTACAAATACAAGTACCTGAAGAGAGGAGAGTACGACCAACTCCTAGCCAGTGCTGTCCGTCTTCTCTGTAAACCAGACGATCGAGGTGGGATGATCTGTGTCAAGACCCGTCCCTGCACTACAGCCCTGGTCGAGGACATTGCCCAGAAGTTCCCCAAGATCAGACACATCTTCATGTACAGGAACAGCCTTAAAACATTAGCTGCCTATCTGAACTTTCTTCAAATCGACCCTGCTGCCAAGGCGATGAGGTTCATCATGGACAACAACATCCTGTCAACAATCCTTCCGTTCTTCAAGACCATGGTGTACAACTACCACGTCAAACTGAACGAGAAGAACATCGAATCTCTCAAACCTTCAAAAATGTCAACTGTTGGCATCTTCACAGCAGCATGGGCGGCCGCAGTCGCACACATCGTGGAGAACCGGGACAAGGGCTTCATTATACTTCCGGTTCTGTACGAGGACGTCATGAAGGACCCCAGACGGAGTTGCGCCATCTTGTTTGACCTTCTTGACATCCGGAAAGAAGCTTTAAATCTTGCTCTGGAAGCTTTCAAGGTGGACTCAGAGAGTAGCAATGCAATGTACGGGATGATGACGCATGATAGCCGCCGAGCAATTCCCGCTGAGAGTCGGGCAGAAGCTGACACCATCTTGAAGAAATACGGACTGCCAAAATTGGGCGAGAGGTTTGAGATCCCGGGTATGGTGAAATTTGATTGATGTGTGAGTGTGCATAGCAATTGTGTTATTGAATTTCGAGGGGAATGTGTTGTGGAAGAAGGATAAAAGAAACAGTGCTTATTGAGTTATATCATACAGTAAACATCCATTAGCTTTCATGAATCTGCATTTGGTCACCCAATTGGTTGCCATCAACAATGCACTCTTCAGCAATGCTTTGTGTAGATTTCCTTGATAAAGATGTCGAAACGTCAAATGATGCTTTAAATGTGTATGTGTGTTCTGGGCTTTTGATCGATCAACTCTTGGAGAAATGTTTGTCTAGACATGTCATTTAGATAACCTAATTAGTTATGAGCATTATGGTATGATCATCAATTGGATTTGGACCAAAACTGTTCCTATGGAGCAATGCTTTATGTCGTGTCCCTTAATAAAGAAGCGAAAACACAAGATGTTGAACGTGTGGTTAGTGCTTTAGTTAGACTCTTGGAGATATGTTTGTGCATAAAACGATCAATACGTTTTAAGAACATGTTATATTCCCAAGTATTAGCATAAGAAATGACCATGGTTTGTATTGGAACAAACAATGGTCCCATGAAGCAATGCATAAGGTCAAATGCATGCTGTTGGTGAACACTGTTCATTTGAATGATTGTTTGTGTGTAATACATCCATATCGCATTTGAATTGTGCGTGAGTCCGCACTATGGATACAACATTGTGATCGTTTGATGCATTGAGATAAGCCCTAGTCTGCTGTAGCAATGTGTTATGTTTTTTCATGGTGTTTTTTAGAACAAGATGTGAAATGTATACACGTCATATGTCGAATGTGCACAGTGTAGTTTTGCGAGACCAGATCATTGTATCAAACGGTATTATGTTTATATGTTGCCTATCAAAAAGGTCAAATAATGCTAGCTGTTGAATAAAGATTGTGTTTTTGATAGGTCAATACAATGATATATAGTTTATAAAACTACCATTACGGTTAGGAAATTTCTATGAGATAATTCAGACCGGAGATTAATGCATGCAGTAGAATTGATGAATCCATATTTCTGACAGAGAAAAATATCGGCGAATATTGTAAAACGTAATTATAGTCATACAATGGTGCAACGATTAGCCATTTATCATTATTGATATCTTTATTATGTAATTATCTCTACCATTAGCATTAGTTGCCTTTCCTAATATGCAGCTATCTATTTCATACACATAAGAATGAATATACTGGTCTATTTTGGTACTGTGAATGATGTCTGAACAGCCTGGAATAAAAGAAGTGTATCTGTGAACTGATTTGATTTTATTGTTCAAAGAGTATAAATAACAATCTAAAACATTTCTTGAATTTAGTCAAATTGGAAATCAATTTCAGGATTCAATATTCCACCAAAGGAGTTTTATTTTACAAATCAACAATTCAGATGAGGTGAGATAACCTTTGGTTTAAAGGGGCAGTAGCACGTTTTAGGGGGAATATAATGTGATGTCAGAAATATTGATAAGTAATTGTTCCAATTGAAAGACAATGGATTGAAACTAAATAAAATATCATGGAAAATTTAGCCATGCGATTCCTTTTTCTTACACAAAATGAACGAATATTTGACACTTTCAAAATAATACAGTTAGCGTTAACGTACAATTATCAGTGAAAATTTTAAAATATAAAATCATCAAAAAACGTGCTACTGCCCCTTTAACGCCACAGTCGAGAGAAGTTCACTAATATCACGGCTGATAATATCATTGAAAGCCCGCACCACTGTTGTGGGTATGCATTGCAATGAAACGAGCATCGACTGGAACGCGAACCAAAGGTGGGGCTGCGCTGAAATTTGATAACAGTTTACTACTGCAGACAAACTTGCCGAGCACCAGGATTTGAAAACCGTTGGCAAGGAAATCACAATTTAAAAGACAGTAAAGGTGAAACACAAATTTCAAGTGCTATTTTATTCAAAATAAGTCTGAACATACTTTAATATTCAATTCAAAATCAGTGTTGGAAAAAATACACTCTTGAACTTGACCATAAGTACAAACTCAATTCCTAGGTGAGAACTAAAAATAATAACTGTCAAAATGTTTCATTAAGTACATGTAACATCCAATAACGCTAACAGAGTCTACTCGGGTACTTATTCCACTCTGTTACAATTAAGTGGAATAGTTTTGATGATAGGAATACATCATGCTGATTGGTCGCAAAAAAGTAAATTGTGAAATCAATGACATAACTCAAATTTAGCATTCGATTAGTTCGAATAATAGTCGAAAGACTCGAGTTCCTTCTCATTTGCGGTGCGCACATATTCCTGTGTAGACACAAATAAGACGACAAGTTTAAATGCTATTTGCCTGGAAATAAAAAATACGGTACTTGTGTCGGAAATGTTCAAGGAACGCGAAATAGGCCCACTTGTTACAGATTTTACGTGTAAGCTTTGTGGGGCCAAAATAGGAAATTGTCTTCCACCAGAATTATTCTTATGAAAGATCAAGTAATACTTTCTATGAAATAAGCATATTTTCTTCAAAGCATTTGGGTTAGAACACTACATTTTCTATCGTCCTTTTGTGGGATTTTATAGACGCTTCGTTCAATCAATAATTTTTGTTTAAGTTGATGTAGCATTTAAGGCTAATGTATATATACATATCAACTTGAGTTTACCGAATATAGTGCTTACATAGACAACATGTTTAACCTGCTTGACAAAAGACAACCTGGTACCCTGGCCTCGGTCCGCGTGCGCTAGATAGAATGATTGTTTAAGCGACGTAATATATCAATAGCTATGGGGACAAAATGGCGAGGTATCTGTCATACACAATCGTACATTATCTTTTTATATGAATGTACGTTTCTCGCTGCATTAACTTATTTAATACACTATTTCAAAAGGACAATATAATCCCTAAAATTGCCCCTACAGACAAGTAACATAGATAGATACGCAATCAATGAGTTAATCGTTTCTTTTAATTGACCAATAAAATAGTGTTTTCTTCCCATTAATCTTTCGGTTTCATTCTTAAAAACTTATTTGATATGTTCAGCTGTATATGTTCATGTGAATTAACTCTTAGATAAAATGACACAACTATATATTCTTCAAGCTTATCAGTAACGTGTTAATGTTATGAAGCGTACATAAAATCCGTCCAAACGAAGTGTAATCGACCTCTGTGGCCGGATATCATGTTTTGTCTAAAAAACACAATCTAAATGAATTTTAGTCAAAATGTTTGTTTTTTATTAGGTCGTACTGTGGAACTACCTACCTTTATTTAGACTGTAAAACACTGGAGCAGGAACTAAATAAGATAGATTTCTTGTCATAAGTTCAGTTTGTTCAACGTAATAAAATGACCAACACATTTATATGATGAATACTTTCATTGACAGGGATTTTTTTTATAGTTACTCAGAAAATATGAGATAAGAGGGCGACGGTTGCTACACTTATTGCACGTGTTATGAACTAATGTCATGATATATACTAACATGGCGTTTATATACATGATAGTTAAAATATTTTTTGGATAATTTAATAGCTGCTGTGAAAAGTCAAGTCATAATAACGTACGAATTCTTTTTAGAAATAAGCAATTTAACGCACAAAATTTGTTAACATATGCATATATGAGGAATTCAAAACAATGTACACATTTTAGTTTACCAAAAAAACGACAGATAGATAAGACAGACAAACATATTGTACAAATTTATAAAATACAATTAAATTAAATTTTTATAAACGGAAAATTTGGGCGGTCTCAGAAGTAATTCACATTCTGATATAAACTTTCAAAAACCAAATTTAAAACCTTATTCACGCCCAAAAGAAGTAAAGATTATCAATTTTCAAGTTCATCTTTATCTGAAAAAAAACCCCAACACTTTTTTATCGTTTACGACAGAAGTCCAGTACTCATCTTTCATATACATCATTCTGGACCCTCTATTCATCACTTAGCCCTAAACATGGATTATTCAATAGATTGAGTAAGTACAAATAAACGCCAGAAGGAAATGACCTATTTAATATATGTCACCTGAAGCTGTGTAAGTCTGTATAACCTTACTTCGTCTTAACATCGGCTTGTTTACATCTGTGCTATAAGATGAAAACAAGTGCAAACTTTTTATTTTAATTCAATCTTTAATTCCTTGTACATAAACATATCAACTGTTCAAATTCTTTATACATAATATTCAAAAAGATTAGAGGTTTGGTATGACACCTGCCAATATAACGTTGTATTTTGAGCTGATAATTACAGTGCAAAATTTAAATTTATAAATTCGACTCTCATATACTTTGAATTTACATGTAATAACTGTTATAAGAAAAGTAGGATGTTGGTAGGGTGCAACATGGAAGATCTCCATTTTCGTTCGCTGTTACGAGATAAGCCAATTCTCTGTTACAAATCTTAGAATCTCGTTCAAATTTGAAAATTCAATTTTTTTAAAGTTTTAAATGAAATCCTGGCTTAGCACGGTTTAGATGTGGTCATCGTTTTGTTGATGTTAAATAAAAAATTAATGTCAAATTAAATTTTCGTTTATCCGTATATAAGCGTAAGAGTGAAAAACAGCTAACATCATAAACTGTTCTTGGTCGCTATTAAGCTTCTAATATTGATAACACCGCATTCTTTTTGTCCAAGTTTCGGAAAATAGCTGACGTTTCAATTTACAGTGAAATTATAAAAAAATTAATTAAATGAATTTAAGAAACGTATAAATAAATAAAAGTTCAATGAAGAACATTGATTTAGATTTAGTCTATAAAAATATATTTTCATTTCAAATATACTATTTCTTAAAGGCTAGGGCCGTGAGCATTTACCAGTGGGTAGAATATGGCGCGTTAAAAATATCCATTATTATTATTATTATTATTCAGTCAAATTGACTTGCTGAATGAGGACCTAGACTGAATAAAGGCTCTTAACTAATACACAGTCATATAGCAGGTTATTAAAACGTGGTTTGAGATATAGCTTAACATGGCTTTGATTGTGACGTCCACATGAACTAAATGAGGCCAGACTGAATGAAGTGTCCGAAGCCAGATATTGACCAACTGGACAATGCAGTGTTTGTTCTTCCCACATCTTGACCGTCACAGTGTGAGATGATGTAACATGCGGCTATCTGATAGCAGCTTTGATCTCAACCTTTATCGCCCTTCAAGCTGGGTTATAGATGCAATCCCCTCTGTAGTCAATAGTCAACATTAATCGTCTTTTCAAGGAGTTTGAAAGCTCTTCATGAACAGATTCCAACAACTAACTTCTATGCAAGGATGTTATTTCATAACTAATAAAACCTTTCTTTAACATTTTAACTACCACGAATCACCTATTCAAGGAAAGTGGTAGTTGATATTTCATTCCCTGTACAGATTTCAACAGCTCTCTATCTTTGAAAAGGTGTTAAAGGGGCAGTAGCACGTCTTTTGATAAGTTTATATTTTAAAATTTTCACTGATATTGTATGTTAGTGCTGAATGTATTACTTTGATAGTGTCATAAATCACATTACACAAGACAATCATCCATAGTCAGAGGACAAAGTATGAAGATTCACTAACATCCATTGGCGGTCATTTATTGTGAACATTGTGTAAGAACAAGCAATCGCATGGTTAAACTTTACGTTATATATTTGAATTATTACTGCTCAATTTAGTTAAAATACATTGCCTCTCAATTGGAACCTTCTATTTCCATTTTCCTGACATCACCTTATGTTCCCCCTAAAAACGTGCTACAGCCCCTTTAATATATAGCTGATAAACCCTTTCGTTAACATGTTAACCATCGCTCATCTCCAATTCAAAGAGTTTTGTAGACGAGATTCCTTTCTGTACGCATTTCAACATCTCTCTATCTTCTTTGAAAGTGTAATAATTTATAGCTGATAAACCCTTTCGTTAATGATGAACAATAATCCATGTTACTAAATATAAAAACTAACAGTACACATCCTTTATAACACACACCCTCACGATTATATTTTAGATAATATTTACAATAACGGTCTGTCTCAGAGAAAGAATCTTGAACGACATTTTTACATTGGATACAAAATAGGATCTTCATAGAAATTGCTATTTCAGAATGCATTTAAATCAAAAATTAGATTTAGATGTTGCGGTCATAAACTACAGTCTATTTGTTAGACTTGACCTCTCTATACGGATTTTTTTTTTATATCAAGGCCCTTCAAATATCGTACCCTAACAAAATTATGTTATACCATTTCGACGGGTGTGGGGATATATCTGCCAATACCTTGGTGTTATACGAGAAACAAAAGGAGAGTTGCATAATACCAAGCGAGAGACTGATAAATCCCTATACACCCGCGTCTGAATGGTATAACGAATTTATCTTGTTTAAACAAGGCATATAATATGAAAATAAAATAGTAAGAAAAACTGCGAAAGCGCTTAGACTATAGTTTGTTCACAGCTATATATCGGTTGATCAAAAGTAACCTTGATGTGTTCGAGGTAACATACATTGTATGTGTTCGAGGTAACATACATTGTACATTTCAAGACGTTCAATCTGCACGCTTTTTTATGCTTTTTTATGGCTGGGTATAAATGATTTATCACCCCCTCAAGAGGGGGATATCAGTATTATTCCAGGGTCACGTGGATCATTCAGAGATCGACATTCCAACATGAGGTAGAATAATTTATTTTCTCCGCACCCCTCCACCCCAATCCGACAACCCCACACCCATGTACTCGGTCCAAAATGCTGTTATTGGACTTGTCAACAATGCAGGCTGTTATGTTTACCTCCCTCTTCTCGGTTGTGTTTACCTCCCTCTCACTGGCTCTATCTCAAGTTCTGACTGTACGTTATAAACTGTGTACATATTGACTCGCACCTAGTCGATATATAAGAGAATTGCTTACTTATCTCAAGGGTTGTTCGTATCCATTTAACTGCGTTGGTTGACAGATCGCCGCTAACTATTAAGAAGTATATATTTGACCATTGGGTTTTTCCTTGGTCAGTAT
Organism: Steromphala cineraria; assembly: GCA_916613615.1. Lineage (NCBI taxonomy): Eukaryota > Metazoa > Mollusca > Gastropoda > Trochida > Trochidae > Steromphala > Steromphala cineraria. Next base: position 24,430,491 of record OU744733.1, read on the forward strand.
GGGCCTATGGACAAGGTATCGGTCGATATATATGTTTGACACGTGATAGGACTCTTCAGAAGATACGAACTATTTATTCGTTCATTTAAACTTGAAATATTCAGAAGAATAGCTTAATATTGTTATATTCTATAAATTACTACAAGTATATGATTTCTCTAGGGAAAATTGAAATTATCGTGTAAGACCAATATCTAAACTGTGAAAAATAATTCTCAAAACAATTACTTCATCAAAAGATAGGGACCTCAGGAGAATTAACTTCAGATATATCCTTTTCTTTCCAATAGGTTATGATAAGTTAAATATATAAATCAAAGTCTACAGTCTCAGTCGTGAGACTATAATTGAGTTAAAAGGCCTTGATTTTCGAAACTTCCGTGTAAGTCTAGATATCATACGTAAGCAAAATATTTATTTAAGACGTGTACTAACGAGTAGCCTACCTCAGTGTTAGTTAAGAAGGAATTGAAAATCCCAGGTATTGATGATGGAAAATAAGTTCAAGTCTATAATACTATCCAAGGCTCTTCTTTAGTTTTTTAGACGGAATAAAATCAAGCAATAACAGTACTGCGCTTGGGACACACCTAGTATGGAAATGACGCAATGTGTACAATGCAACATCGGCATCATCTTTTATAAATCAAACCAATTTATATTGTCAAAATTTTAAATGATAAAATATGTAGCCATACTTATCTAAACGTTCAGATAAAAAGCAAGCAAAAGAAACGTGTGTAAATATCGATTGATAAAAGCGTGGTAAGACACAATAAAGTTTTTACGATCATGTTTTTTCTCTTGACATAAAGTTTGAATTATTCGATATCATGAAATGTTCGTGATGTTTGGCTATTTTGAAGCAATCAACCTTGAAAATAAGTCGATACGATGAGACTGTACGTGTAACATATACATGGGTTTAGTAAGGACTCGGGTAATATTAATTCATTTAATTTTATCTATAAAAATAAAAATCGATAGGTATTTTTTTTTAAAGAATTAAATTTTCTGGATGATATAAAAATACACCAAACACATTCGTCCCTTGTATTTGAAAAATGGATGGTGTAAAAAAGAGCAGTGTGAAAAATTTTTTCTGTCATTAAACATTTCTTAACATTTTAAAGTAAAAAATGTGAAATCATATCAAATGTAAAACATAAAATAAAAAACCCTTCTTTCAACACAATTTACACATACGGTATATATTTCCGAATGTATTTTTCACATTCACACAGCACTCGTATGATTTCCTGTACTTGGTTAGCTCTGAGAGCTCCACTTGTGACTGCTTCCTATGTATACCAATAGCGCTGTGGGGAGTTCACATGTGATGTCTATTACATACTCAATATACATGTGATATCATGTTGACCCGATTATACGGGTTCATGTGCATGGAGTATATCAGTAAACTAATTGATACCGTTATGATGTAGGCCTACTATGAATTCTGACAGGAATTTTTGGTGTGGAATTTATGACCGATTTCACCTTTATGGCAGTGAAGCTAGTTAATAAAGTTGAGTAACATTGAGTAACATTGGTTAATTATTTAAAGACTCTCAAAAAAATATTTTGTTATTCAATCGTTGTGTATGCGTCGATAGTTTGAAAGCTTTGTGACTAAGTCTTTAAAAAGTTAGGTCTAACTTTCAATTAACACTTTTTGGCAGTAATTTCATTTTGTTATAGGCCCTACAGAAATAGCAGCATATATTTTGTTAAATTAAGAAAGTTTAAAAAAAATAAATATTAATAAAAATCCACAAACACAAATTTCAATATTACCGTTTTGGACTAAAACAAATGTTGGATATACAAAAGACAATACGTATTTTCATTTCTATCATGATCGAAAATCAGCAACAGTACGTTTCTTTTCCAAAGTTGTTGACACAGAAATTCCTATCCATTCACTTTTCCCACAATGAAAATCGATACTGTTGACACAATACATATTCTGAATCATAGTAACTAAATAGACACAATCACCGTTCATTCATAAACAACAATTGTGGCCCACGTTTATGTGTGGATTCTTGTGAAATCTCTGAATCATCCTCGTCTCGCTTCACTTTACTTCACATCAACACCTGGGCTAGTTTCAAAACGAGGCTCAGGTAAAATGTAATCAAGGCAAGAGGAAGTCGACTTCGGGTGTCATAAAAACACGACAATTGACACGAAATTAAGCGCTATAGTGTTATAACGGGGACATCTACTGCATGATGAAGTTGGAACAATACTGATGCACCCTTTCCTGATAATCAGACGCGTTATAACGAGGGGAAACGGTACCGGGCACTTGGGAACAAAGTGAACGACGACTGTCAACTGTGTATCGTCCGTCCTGTGTTTTAATTGCCTGTGTATTCCGCTCGGATCTTGTGAATATTCAGGCAGGAATCGCCGGTATTATTGAAGCACCACACGTAAAGACAGTCAAGAGCCATGTGATATGGAGAGAGAAGAGGGTATCATCTTACGAAGAACGCGGGGATGAGTTAGTAAATGAGGAAGGGAGACCTGTAGAGAAGTTCATACCGAGGACGCTTGTCCCATTTTCGTTCATGGATACCACACTAGGATATATTTTACCGGAATTTTCGATGACCATGTGATGGTTGCACAAGTTTTCCAGTTTTTACTTGGAGCGTTGTGAATGCAGATTCTGCTGATGAAGGTGACGGTTTGTTTTGAAGGCGTCCGAGTGATCGTACCGTGTGGTGATGGAGAAATTCTTGTACGAGAGCTCATTGAAAAGGCGATTGTACGATACAAAAAGGCTACAGGAAAGGTATGTCATTTAATATGTCGCCTACGTAGTATGATAATGTTGAAAATTAAAATTCTAATATTGAAAACTTTTATTGCAGTTTATTTTTAAAGGCAGATGGTCAGGTGACGCCATTTTTGTTGAGAATCGTCGTTTGTTTGCGTTTGGTGAAATTTTCGTGATGTTTCGTTTTCAGGTTGACATATCTTCTTGAGGTTCATTCACGCTCTTCCATTAGGTCTATGTTAATGATTCTTTACTGCACAAAGTTGTAATATTTCGCTGAAGGTGTGAAGTTGTTTTTATTTGAAAGTTTGTGTCCCAAAGAGTCAATGACAAGGGACGTCACTCTGGTTGACCTTCGTAAAAGTGGGTGTGGCTTGTCATCACCTTTCCTAACATCATGCCAAAGTGTCTGTCAAAAAAAGATGTACGTTGATCCTATAATTCATTGTTCAAGGAAATATGAATGCGTGTTAATCACTAATGTATGAAATTAGAATCGGATATTGTTCAAAAGGTTGCAGTGACATTTTATTTTAAGTTAGACCTGTAAGTTTTATATGGAGTGTGGGTTTTCATTTTTTTTCGAAAGTGTAGATGAAGTTTGTAATATGTCCTTTCTGTAATCTGAGGTGCAGGATTGATGAATAAAATTTGATAGTAAATGTATAACACCTTTTTTTTATTAAAGATATATTTTGATGTCAGTTTAATGATAAATGATATTCACAAAATAAAAACCTCAAATTATTGAAATGTTCATGTTTGTTAGTAACCCAAATTTCCTATATTATTCATTTAAATTCATTTTGTTCTTGTATTTAAATCAGAGTAAATAAAAAGTTAAAGACTTTATCATAAGAGTTGAACTTGAATGTTTTTGCCTAAATATTGCAATGTCTAAATATTATATGTACCTACGGACAAAAAAACATATATACATATGTTGGTATATAAAGATGTAATAAGCAATTCTTGACCTTATTCTGTGAAGACACATACTTGACCTTTGTTACATAATTGACAGAGAACTGACTGATGTCAAGTCATTCATCAAATTACTCTCATTCACAGAGCATGTTTGTGTATCATTATCGACAGGTTATCAATACTAACCTCAAATGTACTTCCTCATTTGCATAATGATATGTACACCTCATTAGTTGTGGTAATGATAATGACCGTATCTATTTATTGTCATTATGTGAGTTGAAGATCATTGTTGTTGAACTGAGAAATAAACAATACATGGTTAAAAGGCCAGTTCGAACGGGTATTTTTTCACAAATATTCGGGAGGGAATCTCTTTTGGAAACGACTCGTTAATTTTTAATATATTTGATTTGTTTTCTATTTTCTATGTTTATAACTACATGTATGTCATGTTTGGTAATTAGTTCTAATCCGCCCCTTCATAAAAAAAATTGTGCAATTTGCAATACATGCTTATGTAAAAGATGTACCTTATCATTTGACTAGAAAGGTTTACTTCATTTAACCACTACACTACTGATTTCTAAGATTTTCAATAGCTTAATTTATTCACTTGAAGTAAATAAACTAAGATTTTCAACAAGAGATTTACTTGGCGCGAAAAGAATTTTCATTGTATAAGTTATTATGATTCTACAAGAAATATACTGGACAAAAAAAAAATATTTAAAAATTCTGAAATTGTTTTTTATTCATGACATATCTCACATGGTTATTAATCATAAAGATGATAATATCCATAACTTATGTTGTCTTTTTGTCATTGTTTGATTAGTTTGAAGCAGTATGTGTAAAGGTATGTCCTCATAGTTGAAAAGTATGTACTTTGCAATTAACCTGGCATATCTCAGGTAAACTGACAGGTATGTGGAGAATCCACAACCTTTCACTTCCTTGATATTTTAACTGTCCTACAAAGTCCTTTTGTTATGCAAGAATGCAGGGTATGAGACATATCATCAAGTCTAAAAACATTGACTAAATGAAATATTTTTCTTATGGGGATTTTGTCTTCGACCTGCGATGTGGTGTTCCTAGAATTTTGTGAATATCCTATTCAGAATTTTTTTTACACCCTTTTGGTTTGGTCACAATAAAATTTTGAGACACAAGACATTGATTGGTCCTTTCTGCTCAGAATAGACAAAATGACTCCTTAACTCTTAAGAACAACACTGCCCATTCCTTGCCGTCTCTTCAAATTTTAAGAAGTAAAAGTCCTTTTTCATTTCTTAGAGTCCCGTCTGCTCAGATTATACCAAAATGGCCCCCTTAACTAAATTAGTGTTTAAGATATAGCCCGTCTGCCAGTCCTTAAGCTGGCTCCTTATTGCCAGGACTGGTTACTTTTTGGTCAGGACTGGTAACTTTTCACAAACAAATTTTTTTTCCTCTAAGGAATTGATCAATTAATTTTCAGGACAGGTTAGGTTTCCAATCTATTTCATACACTGCAATAATCATCTCTTCACAACGTGTTAACTTATATAAATCTGTTATAGAAATGATTTTATGTTGTATCAAAAAGATTCTGGAAATTTAGTTTTGTGTAAATCCACCTGACGAGGGCACACATTACCAGACGTTAGCAGGTGATCAATGATGTGAAGGTCCTCCTAAGGGAATGTCGGACTGAAATCCCTAAGGGTTGTTGAATATATTCTACATTCCTTCACCTTATCATGCTATGGATTTATTAAGTGTTCTTACTGCAGGGATATGCAGGGACCATGGACCATTTTACACATTGGATGAAAAATGGCCCATTCAATTTTAAAATTATTGATATAATGCGCAAAGGTCCATTTGAAATTATGAAATTTACTTAAAAAACTGAAAATGGCCGATGTCAAAGGTGTCTTTCCCAATCTCTGCTACTGAATGATATTCTTTATAGATAAAACTCTAAGATGATATATTTTGTTACATTCATCATTTCATGATTTCACAACTAAGAAACCAATCTTAGGTACGTATTTGATTATCATGCCAAGTTGCCAACTAAAATAAAGTGCTATCCATTGTGGTTGTTGAGTCCTTTTAGACAAGTGCTTATTTCTAACCCTGCACATGCTAGACTTTATTTATTTATTCTTTTGTAACTATAATAAAAACAGTAGAAACTTGATTTTCATACACATGTTATTTTTCTAACAAAAGTAAACAATTCGTGCCCTTCAGTGAAGTCCATGGTTAATGACCTGTCTCCTTTAGGCAGATAGATGGGTTGGCCTGATGAGTTGTTTCTACCTGATATTGATGATGTGTCACATGTCAATAATTACTAGACAAGTTGTTAATGGCGCAGTGATTGTTTGTAAGTGACTATGTGTTCCACCTGTGTAAACAACTCCAACAGGGCTCAAGCAGTCAAATGTGGTATGCATTATAGATGGTCTCTGCAGTTGTCTGCCCCTTAACACAAACACTCAGATGTGGTTTGCATTATTTAGCCATATTATACAGCAGTCTGCTCCTTACAGTTGAATGTGGTATGCACTGATTTAGACACTGTAGGGAGTTGTCTGCCCTTGTTTTTCATTCAAAGTCAGGGTAATGGAATGTGAAAGTGATATGGTGAATTATCTCTGATATCATTTTGTATAGCAAATGGATAAATTTTCGTTTGATTTAATCAAGTTTTGAAGCAAATAACATCTTTTAACTTTGTTACCCTGGTATATTTGGGACCGTCACTATCTTCAATAGTACATATTCTTGTATTTTTCCGGGGCAAAACTCATGTAGATTTTGAACCACTGTGAGTGACCCTCAGAGTCGGGCAACACTGGCGGTGTCCGCCATCCTTGTTTAAATGGCCCCAAAATGTTCCAAGTTCTTGGCAAAAGCTTTCTGATCAGTAAGAGTGTACCAACTGAATCTTATGATTATTCCACCTGTAATAATTCCCTTCTTGATAAGACTTTATCAAAATAAGGGATAATCTGTGATACATCTTTTTGATAATCTGTGATAAGAGTGATTATCTGGTCATGAAGATACTGTTATCACAATTATGTAATTGAGGATAAGACAAGATAAAGGGAACACAAGGTCTATTGGATAGGATACTGATGATGGTTGTGATAATGTGCCTTGGGTGAAATATGAGATTATAGCAAATTCAGGGTAAAACTTTAAAATTTCAATGAATTAATTCAAATTCTTTCTTCATGTGGATATATGCATTATGAGAATGTTTGCCATATTGAAAACTGAAGCTTGAACAGTGTATACTGTAGCTGTCAATTCAATGGAAAACAAACCAAAAGGACAACCCAGTGTTGTTCCTAGAGAGGATCCTGGGGACGTTTGCCCACCCTTTTTGCTTGGTGTCCCTTAAAAGTTTGAGACATAGGATACTTCTAACATTGCAAAGGGTCCCACGTGCTTAGAATTTCCTAAATGACCTCCTCAGCTGAACACATAGGAACAACACTATAAAAGCAAAACAGTTTGTCTAGACTATATGTAATTATGTAACTTTAATGTACCTTTTTTATCTCAGAAATGTCCTCATAATGAACATTTTCATAACACAGTTTGTCAGGCATGATGGTTGAATGCAACTTGCAATCATACAGATTCTATCATTGTTGGTCTATGAATTGGTATGGTTATCAATAAAACAAGGAGATACAAATGTTGACTTTTAATAACATGGCAGGTTATACTACTGGTAGATTGATTGACCAAAATTGGACAGCATACTTTTAGAGAAAGGACCGTAAAGTGGTCTTTGGCAGTAAGTAGGTCATCTTCCTACGCAAAACCTAAAACGCCAGTTTCCAAACTGTCAGTTTTATGCCTTGCTGCATAACCTTGAGTTTTCTGTGCTTGCTCTCTAGCCTGTAGGGGCACTATAGCAGCACAGAAAAGTAAAGCCTCTGCAGCAAGGCAAAACAATGACAGTTCAGAAACTGGCGTTTTAGGCTCTGCGTAGGAAGATGTAAGTAGGTTAACAGTGACATAATGTTTTAACAAAGTGTGAAGTCAGTCCACTCAGTTGTAAATATTTTAAAGGTCATCATATGCTGAGTGTTTTATTATCTGTCAAAGGTCAACATTCTATTTGAGTCAGTGTAACCTGACCTTCTTTTGCAGTTTATCGTTGTTTACTTTTGAATACTAAAACTGCCAGCAACATGTATCTTTGTAATGGTCAGGTCATTCAAATGGAAACAAAGAGTTTTACAAATATTTGTTTAGGAATAAGACTTTCTTCAAATAGTTTTCTCTCAAAATGTTATTTAGGTACCCATTCTCTTGTACGGGTGAAAGTGGTGATAATGTAAGCGTTAATCGTTACATTGTAAGTAAGTGTAAGAATAAAATACATGTAATAATTCTGGGATCAATTCCAAGGTTCTTAAAGTGTTTTCAGTGAAAACAGCAATACTTTCTTGAGGACCAATTCTTTATTGTGAAAATCAAGTATTCATCAGGTTGGAGGTAGTCTGTCACACAGAACCTAGAGCAAAAATATTCAGTTGTCCACTAGCCCAGTCTAGAAAAGAAGGGTAAGTCTAGATTACTCAGCTCTGAAGTTAAAGCATCTTCTGGGCTCCTTGTTTGTTATAATACATTAAATTTTAAAATATTGTCAATATTGGAAAAATATACATCGGAGACTAAATTTGAGTGTAGGCTGAAAGAAGAAATTTTTAAAGAAGTTTTCTTCGATGGGCATTCTTAGTTGAGGTGATGAATGTTGAAGGCAGGTATTTGGACGTACAGCTTCTTTATTCTGGGAAGGCGACATAGACATTGAAAACTTCCTTCAAAGACTTTATTGAAGTGCAATACAAAACCTCAGTTATAAAATAGAGATATCATATGAGTGTCCATGCTTACTATGTTTACAACATAAATGTCTTGATATTAATATTTATTGAGCAAAAGCGAGGGATAATCTGATATTTAGGCACGATTGTAGTAAACATAGTCCTCGAATGAAAAGTCCTAAATTTGACTAGGAAAAAAGTTCTCTGGAAAAAAAGTCCTATTATTGAGTTTAGGTAACATTTATTACGAAAACATATAAAATGTGGTTGTTATTCAATTTATTTAGATACAACAGTGCAATAATCTAATAACATGATACAATAAATATATAAATATTTTGTCTTTTTGCCATGATTTTGATAAGATCTAATTAAAAATCTCTATAGACTGCGTTATGATTTAGATACCATTTTACATGGTGACTATAAATATAAATAAGAAAATTACTTAATCAGAATATTCTTGAATATGTCCATACCTAGGACTAGTCTCTCTGTCCCTATAGATGGTGATGTCATAGGCAAACCGTGACATCAAAGCATTGTTTATAATATGATGTCACAGTGAAAAAGGGATATGTTGCCCTATGGCATCTTATGAAAAATATGAACCTTGATATGACAACCCTTGTATGTAATAAACGAAGGTATGGTCAAGAAAAAGTGAATAGGAAATATCTTAACAGATATCTAAGAGACAGACAAACTGAAGGGATCAAAGAGTTGACCTAATTACCCAATGATTCAAGGTACACATTCACCCTCATGTCTACCTGTCCATTCGTCACACCTGGTCAGGTGGACTAACGAGACGAGGCTGGGCAGGTAGTGGACAGGTGAGGAGAAAGGAGTGTCAACTGATTTAACAAAGTCCCTTGAATTATTCCTAGAAATCCCTTTGACATATTTTTTGTAAATTTACACTTATCTTTGTTAGGAAGTGGATTGGCAAGGAGAAATGTTGGTCAACCATAGACTTTCTTGAATTTATCTGAAGAATCCCCTTAAATAAATTTTGAAATTTAAATTTTATTTCTTTTACACTAGAAAGACAGTATTAAAAATAACTCAAGCAGTGATAAAGCAAATATAAAATGTAAAGTTCAGCCATGTTTTTCAAGCCACAAAAATGGACTTTGTGTGAATCTTTATAATTTGTTCTCAGGCTATGGATGATTGGTTTGTGTAATAAGATTTTTGACACTATCAAAATGATACATTAAGCATTAACGTACAATAATCAGTGATAAAATGAAAATAATATTTTCTAAAAACCTGCTGCTGCCCCTTTAAGAACCCTGTGCTGAAGTTGTTAAACAATATGTTAAGCTATCACCTTGCACTCTCGAACCTTTACAATTTTGTGCCATGATTATATAGGAAAAAAAGTCCCATGAAAGCATACACACATGTATTCATTGTGTTGATATTGACAGTGAGGATCAAATCAACAGTGATTTCATTGTGTGAAAGATATATATAATATACTTTCCTTTGCACTGAAATGTTTTGAGATTAAGGTTGATGAAATTCTAGATATGACTTTTATTAAGCCTTAAGACCTTGTGTCTTGTTATCAAAGATTTTCTCAATGAACTTAATGTTAATGTAAAACATGTTTGAATTATGGTATATAATTTCTTTGAATTATCAGTTAAAAAAGGCTCTGTTTACAATGAATGCTTTTCAGCAGGCAAATATTTCAGATTCCCCCAAAAATTAACAAAAATCGTGTCAATTCAATTTCACAAAAAGCATAAGACATTATAAGATCTATTTTTTTGTTTTTTAATCTCTGAATAAAAATTTTGTTTAGAAATTGCAAATAATTGTGACGGGAAATATTTATCATATTATGATCAGAATCAACTTCAGAGACTTTAGAAAAAGGATGATTCATAAGTTATTTCAGTACCACAGATGTTAAAGAACAGCCCGCTGTGCCTCTCACTTAGATAAAAACCTGCCATGCCATCCAATGAACCATCTCCTCACCCAAGAAGCAAGATTTTCAAGATTTCCCACAGTATATTTACTCAAAGCCTAGAGAGGATTTTTCAGGTGTTCACTGTGCATCTCTTATGTACTGTTTTTAACTTTCTTGCATCTCTGAATCTGTTAAGTTACTTTTGAAAGTGGGAACCTGCAAGGATATATTTTTAGTGCATATTTATTATAGCTATTTGCTGAGATTAACTTTATGTTGGTGCAGTAGGTGTAAAAATACAAAATAATGCTTGATATGTAGAATGCTTGTTGCAGTATTTAAAGTTAAGACATGTTGGTATCCATTTAAAATTATGAGGTTATATTATATTTCTCTTTCACAAAAAGTGAAAATAGTGAAATTCTGTTTACCACCATCTTCATTTCATCAAAAAACAAATATTGAGAAATGAAAATTTAAATTCCCATTTGACCAATGAAAATTGATGTTTTATTACTTGTATAAACTAATATTCTATTGCAAAATGGTATTTATAAGAACACTGATAGTATTTCAATTGAAACTATTCAAGAAATCATACTCCTTATGATTTTGGACAAACACTTACAATCAAACCATTAGAGGTGAAATGATACAGTATTGTATCATGATACATAGAGATTCTCACCAAATTGTCTTCTCATATCAAATATAATATATCAACACAAGTTGATAAGAGTGATAAATATCCAATGCTTTCCGAGGATGTTTTGCTTTTATGAACATGTGTTGATAAATTTGAAATCAGAAGACACGAGAGGAGATTCTTTTTACTTAATTTTTTCTTCACATTTGCATAAAAAATGTAAATCTCTGAAAACTGCACTATCCTAAAATTTCTAAAGAGGTGATATCATAGCATTGTGATGTCATCATGTTTGTTTTCATAGCATTTTGACATCATTACTTGATGAAGCAAATATGTAAAACTTTTCAGAATTTCTCAATGTAGGTGCACATACCTGTGATATGGATTTAAAAGCTAGCCTGTACTTCATCAAGCAAACAAAAACCTTTCCTAAAACTAAGAAGTTGGATTAAATATCAAACACTTCAAATGAGCTACAGGTAAAATCTGTTCTATATATTTTGTGAAAACATCACTAGTGAAAGGTGAGATATATATTGTATAGCACCCCAGTATAAAGATACATGTTATAATTATATCGCGACCTCCCCATATCGTTTCGCCTCTACAAACCATTATGTATGAAGCCTAGGTAAGTGTCAGATCCTCCAGATTTTCTCACCTGTCCAGGTAAAGTCGTTACCTGGGGGAAATGTGCCTAAGCCCTTCATTATCTCCTCCTATGTCTGTTTGTGTTTTTTCCGCTCACATAAACAACAAATGCTCCTGGACAGCTGTTTACACTGACTGATGTCTTCCTGTTTATACCTGGCAAGTTAACCCTTTCCATGCCATGGTCAAATTAAAGGTTTAAAGAGAGTTATTCTGTCATTTTTTTTCAGAACACCATCAATCAATATTTCAACCAGAAAAACAGATTTTTATGTGAAAAGTAAAATATTTTTGTTTTTAAGTTTTTTTAAAATTACTTTAATTGAGTAAGTTAAATTTACTAAATTTGTGCTTTTTTCTAATGAAATAATTTGTTAAATAATTTGAAATGTTGTAATTTACTTTGATGTTATTGCCTAGATAGTTTATTTCTGAAACAGTTATAATTTTACATGTTTTATAAATAAAAGAAATTTCAAAAACATAGTATGAAAGTACTTTTGAGGAAATATTGATAGGTTTTGAAGCAACATTATCTGTTAAAAATAATAGATATTTATCTAAATTTTTAGCTCATCAGGACTGAAAGTCCAGATGGGCTTATGGCATGGCCCGTCGTCCGGCGTCCGTCCGTCGTCCGTCCGTCCGTCCGTCGTCCGTCCGTAAACTTTTGACACTTTCGACTTCTTCTCATGAACCATACACATTAGAGAGCTGAAATTTTGTGTACAAGAACCTTAGCATATGGAGATTCTAATTTGTAACTTTGGTGACCCTGTGACCCCAAATAGGGTCACAGGGGTCACAACTTTAAAAACCTATTTTCATCTTCTTCTCCAGTTCCAGAAGGACTAGAGAGTTAAAAATGATATGTGCAGACTCCTTGGCCAATGGAGATTATAATTTGTAACTTTGGTGACCCTGTGATCCCAAATAGGGTCACAGGGGTCACAACCTTAAAAACTTATTTTCATCTTCTTCTCCAGTTCTAAAAGGACTAGAGAGTTGAAAGTGATATGTGCAGACTCCTTGGACAATGGGGATTCTAATTTGTAACTTTGGTGACCCTGTGACCCCAAATAGGGTCACAGGGGTCACAACCTTAAAAACCTATTTTCATCTTCTTCTTCAGTTCTAAAAGGACTAGAGAGTTGAAAGTGATATGTGCAGACTCCTTGGACAATGGGGATTCTAATTTGTATTTTTGGTGAACCTGTGACCCCAAATAGGGTCACAGGGGTCACAACCTTAAAAACCTATTTTCATCTTCTTCTCCAGTACTAAAAGGTCTATAGAGTTGAAAATGATATGTGCAGACTCCTTGGCCAATCGGGATTCTTAATTGTAGATTTCGTGACCCCATGACCCCAAATAGGGTCACAGGGGTCACAACCTTAAAAACCAATTCTCATCTTCTTCTCCAGTTCCAAAAGGTCTAGAGAGTTAATATTGATATGTGCAGACTCCTTGGACAATGGGGATTCTAATTTGTAACTTTTTGGGGTCACAGGGGTCACAACCTTAAAAAACTATTTTCATCTTCTTCTCAAGTTCCAAAAGGTCTAGAGAGCTGAAATTATATGTGCAGACTCCTTGGCCAATGGGGATTCTAAATTGTAGATTTCGTGACCCCATGACCCCAAATAGGGTCACCGGGGTCACAACCTTAAAAACTTATTTTCATCATCATCTTTAGCTCCTAAAGGTCTATTGAGCTGAAAGACTGCATGTAGACTCCTTGGCCAATTGGGATTCTAAACTGTAGGTTTTGTGACCCCATGACCCCAAATAGGGTCACAGGGGTCACAATCTTAAAAACCTATTTTTCTCCATTAGATGACAGTCTATGGCAAATTTATTTCTCCTTGGATATTTTAGTGTGGACTTCTTTCACTGTCTGATATTGGCGATCTAGAAAGTGTTGAATAATAAGACATAAAATTTTGTTTTGTAATTTTTTTATAGGTTTTTTTGCAATAGGTTACATCAGTTTCATTTTTAGCTCATCTTGCCTGTATAAAGCAAACTTGATATGATGCCTGATGAGCTACAGAGCCAATGGCTCTATTTTTTAAATTTCCTAATGCAATTGATGTTAATATATTTTGATATGACATTAATGAGCATGACTAAAAACAAATTACCCTTTAAGACAATGCCCACTGTAGTGCAACCTTATCATTGCAAGTGGCATCTCTCATATTACAAATCAACAGCATTGTTTGTAAACTTTGGAATGTATATAGTGCATGATCAGGTATATTTAGCGACAGGGTTAGAGAGTGAACGGATAAAGTTTCATGCGATAAGGTACACGACACAAGTCCTTTCTTCACATGTCACCTGACGTGTATTTATAACAGGGTTCATACTCATTGGTTAATCTTTTTCACTTCATATGAATAGTTGTGGAAGGAAAATGTTTTAGTTGACATTCAAGTTGTGAAGTGGAGTTCACCAGGAGAAAAGTGTGTTTTGAATAATCATGAGGAAAGGTTTTCCTAAAAATTGTGTGAAATTTTGCAGTTAACTCGTCCTCTGTTGTGGTTTGAGGAAGCTGCTCAATATCCTTTACATCCAACGGATTTGATTGAATCCTCGTGATGGTGTCTGGAAGGCTTTTGGTGACTGGATACTGTGTCACCAGATTCCCTGTTGATATTAAAATAAGTCAATATTGTGATGGGTTAACTCTTGCCATGCCACAGTTGGAGAATATAGCTGAGATCAACATTTCTGAATGATCCTGCAAGATGGTACTTGGACCATCGGATTAAGTGTATAGAAGCTTGCTTGTAACTTTTGGAAGTCTTTTGATGGATTCTGTGGTTTAATTATGATTTCATGTGAATTTTGTATTTTCATAAGGTTTTAAAGCTCATCAAATAATTTTACTTTGTGTATACCTGATCTCAAATAGTTGAAATTGATCAAATTGAAGTCAAAGGGTCTAAGGATTAATCCTAAGTGAAAGGCCGCCGTTTCAGAAATTGTTTCAGATGACCTTAACTTTAAACTTATAAAAAAAGGTTCCTGTACAACTTGTTGACAGAAAGTGATTCACCCAGTCTCAGTAACCTGCAGCTATGCCTTTATGTCATCATCTCCATGCACTGTTATGAGATCATAAGAATAATTTGGATGGAGACAGATGAAAAGTTTCTAAATGCTTGAGTGAACAGACTGAAGGCCTGGCAACCTTGTGGATATCAACTGTCACTGCTTTGTACATAAGTGAGGATCCAGAGCTTGGGAAGACAGGAGTTTGCTGGATAGACTGGATGGTGTAGACTGGTTAATGATGTCACCTGGTGGAAAATAGGAGAAAAATCGTTTTTGGAATCATAATTGCCTTGTTCATAAGATCTAAAAGTCTTGCAGTATTGTTGACATCAACTGCCGGGCTGTGATGCAGATATGTTGTCATCTTAGAAAAAGGATACACATTGTGTGAAATCAACTGCCGGGCTGTGATTCAGATATCTTTTTATCTTAGAAAACAATACCTATTTTGTGAAATCAACTGTCAGGCTGTGATGCAGATATGTTTTTTCCTGGAAAAAGGATACATATGTTGTGAAATCAACTGACAGGCTGTAATGCAGATATGTTTTCATCTTAGAAAAAGGAAACATATTTGTTGAAATCAACTGACGGGCTGTGATTCAGATATCTTTTTATCTTAGAAAATGATACACATTTTGTGAAATTAACTGCGGGGCTATGATGCAGATATTTTTCCATCTTAGAAAAAGGATACATATTTGTTGAAATCAACTGACGGGCTGTGATGCAGATATGTTTTCCTCATAAAGATACATATTTTGTGAAATGCAGTGGATGATACTATCACCTGTTGTTATTTTCTCAGTTTCTGTTTAAAGCAGTGGGCATATGGATGCCAAGGACAAATGATGATTTGGATGATGATTTGTAGAGATTGTTTTGCAAATATGTTTTGAAAATGCTCAGCATGAGATGAACAGATGTGATGATTTTGAATGGAGGAAATGATAGCAAGCTCAATTTGGATGGATTTGTAACAACTGAAGGATACCATATTTCACATGGATTCCCATAGTTTTCGTGTGTTTCAACTTGTGGTAAGTAGATGTGGCTCAGGGATCCATATTTGCAATCAAGAGTTTGCAAAAGATACTGCCAAATTCATTTAAGTTCACTTCATATTCTGTTGATTTGCAATATCAAACATGTACCAGCCCCATTCTGATAGGGCCAAGACCGACGAAGACCTGAAACCTAATGGTACTTTGTTTATCTAAAAAACATAAAAGCCACGTGATATTTCTGGCTTTTTTCCCCCTTTAGAAGATAATTTGCAGTTGGCCAGGAGTGGCACCTTTCTAAATGGAACCGTATCAGTATCATATTTTGTGGTTATATACTCAACACAAAAGTCAAGGACCACCCAATATATTGATATTCTGTGATTCATATAATGATCATTATAATTCATCAATATTGAATATAAGGATGGTTTTTAACTTATATTGTTGAGTATATCTAACCTCTTTCTATAGATATACCTAAATGCAACTTTAACCATGTCTATCCCGCTGTTGAGGGAAAAACCTCTATCATCCCAATAAGTCATTCGCCTAACAGCCCAAAAAATGTTTTACATGTTTCAGATCCGGTTTACATCTTCATTATGCAGTTTTGTTGCTCCGGCAACTAGCCAAAATTAAGTTGCAATCTGTTGCATAACAAAATTTTTATACAAAATGACATGCTCAATTCATGTATGCATGTCTAGATGTTGAAAGTTCACCTTTGGGTATTCTAATATTCTGGGGCTTCTTAGCCTATATAAATGGCCTGATGAAGAGATAGTTTTACACATCAGGTGTCAGCCCAGTTAACCCTTTCACTCTTCCAAGCCAGAAGTAAGTCAATTGTACCACGAGGAAAACTTTGCATCCCGAAACTCACAGCTTAAATTATTATGAGTCTTTTTCAAATTTTATTAGCATTTGATGCAGGACTCAGGGGTAAATGTGTCACTTGTTACTATTTTTTTAGGTGTGAAAGGGTTAAGTTTGCTTTAGGGACCTGACACTGTCTAATGTGGACACCTAAGATATAGGGTTACATCTGTCTTGGATGAGCTACATTCAGGAGAGTTATTGAACCACATAATTTCTGCCTCATAATTTTTACCCAAAACTTTCAACATGAAATTACAGGTTAATCATGGTTTAATGTGGAACCTTAACTAGATTATATTGGCTTCTTTTAAGTCTTTAATTTTAAACAATAGATATGATTGATTATTCGTATTGACCATCCTTTAATTTCCAAAAGCCAAAAATCAAACTAAAAACTTGCTTTTTACTGGTCGATTCTCTGCAATGAAAGGTTTGAACAATGGAATTGCTGCCTGTTTTGTAAATGTTCCAGGATGTATTGAATTATGTTCCTTCTTGAGTAAGTTGACATCAAAGGATAAGATACAAACACTTATGTTGATTGTAGTTTTGCTTTATTTCAATATCTCTTACCTATATATACTTCTAGTATTCTCTCCACCATTCTTAAAGAGACACAGAGTGTGTTGATAGGATCACATATGTCAAATTTTGAAATGGATGTTATTACATCGGGAACCACTAACTGTTACTGAAAATAACAAGTTAAATGACGCTTAGGTCAATTAATACATTAGAGCGAAAATACGGTCATTCAAAGGCGGGATTTTGATCGAAAACCGGACAATGTGGCTCGAGTGTCGCGCGCAAACTTCGTAATTTTGAAACCTTGTCATAAGCTGACAGGAAGATATATTCGATTCGATAGTGTTTATTAGGGATTGTAACTAATGTGTAGAATAATTGGATGCATAATTTCAAATATTAAACGTATTTGAGATGTTTTCTTGATTTTTCCATAAAATCAAGCATTTTAGAGATATGATTCATATATGGAGTCCAGTGATGAGATATGAACTTCAATCAGCATATCAGATATTTTGTAGCTTATCAAAACCAAATAAATTTTAAGAAAGATACTCTGTGTCACTTTCAGGTCTAATATTCAGTTTCTGAAAAATTATCAAAAATTATTTTATCAATACAAGAAAGGAGCCTCAGATATTTGGCTAAGGATCTAGCAGAGATTGGGAAAGACATCTGTGACAAAGGGCCATTTTCAGGTCTTTTCTGGTCTCAATTTCAAATGGGCAATTGCAGTTAAAGAAATATTTACTTGAAAATATCAACCAACATGTGCAAAATAGCCTATGGTCCCTGCCTCCACCAATCTCTGGACTTGCTTTTCAAGGGGTTTTGTTGATATCAAAATGTTGCATACTAGCCTACAGTCTACTTCTATTCTTCCATCTAGGCTAGAAGTACATGCAACCTTTGATACTTTCATGTGTGAATCAAGTCTATTCCACATAAACATACAGGGAAAGAGATAGAATTACATCTGTCCACATAAGAGTCAGGTGTCAGTAACCGTGAGAATATACTATGTACCCGTCCTGCTTTCCTACCCTACCTTCTCCAATTGCCCATTACATCCAATTAAACTTAACCTCTTCTTTCAATTAGGAACAAGAGACTTTCCAGACTCCAATATATTGATTTAACTTAAAAGGGAGAAGTTAGTTCTATGAAATTTTTTCCTTCAAATTTTGTCATTATATATTAGTTTATGCCAGATAATTTATCTGAAAAGGGTAAAATCTAATATTTCTATATATCATTATCTATAGTAATAGAAAAACTATCAAGTATCAAGCGGAATGTCAGAGTAGCCATTTTAGTGTGAACACCCTTTGATAATTTGAGATAGGAAAGAGATTCGTTTAGCATTACCAAACATGTACCTTCATTTCAAAACTGAGAGTTCTGATTAAAAATCACTATCTTGATTTTTGGTAAAATTAATTTTCACTTCAATGAAATCTCTTTTATTACCTAAAACATGCTTCTTCCCCTTTTAAAGTTCATGTAGCTCTCACTTGGTATATGTTATGCCAGGATATTAGTGAAGGTATTCTCGGCCTGCTGGACAAGATTTATTCCAGGTAAGATATTTCCCTGAACACGTGCTGAGAATACACAGAGTTATCAGAGCCACATGGCCCAGTGTTCCTAGTTTCTTCTTCTGTGTAGTGTTACTATGTGTTTATGTGACTAGCAAGCTGTTATTACTAGTCTATCTAGACTTGCTCTGGCGCTTCTTTATTGAGTAACATTCTGTCTTAAAAAATAGTTCTCAAATATATTATTTTATCAAGTTTGATAAATGAGTTTGAATTGGCTACTTCTACTTCACTTCAGATCTAGACTGGACTATATCTTTTAGAGAGGTTAATTTTGGTCAAATTATTTTACAGTTTGAGTTAGCGAGTTACTGTGCAATTTTAATCATTTGTTGTTAATTTATTCTTTTACTGTTGTTTTAGTTTATGAATTGGACGTTTTAATATCTTTTTTCCAAACTCTAGAATTGAAAATTGTATGAAAAATATAATTTCTTGTTACAAACTTTTGGTTTCTCATTAATGTTAAAGTCAATGATTTATTTAAATTTGAATAATGTCAACGTTTTCCCCCCCAAAAAAGAGTCAAATTCAACTGTAATAAATATTTTATTGGTCTGCCTCAAAGATTTATGATTTGATAAGCAATTTTTAAGCAATTATTTTTTAGGTATTTATGGGCAAAGTAAATATTTTCCCTGTAACATATATCCCTTGCAAATGTGAAAATTAATAACAAGAGTTATTTTATCTATCTGGTATGATATGAATAATTCATCGAGCTTTTAAAAATCTAGACACAAGTCAAGTTAATTCCTTCAGTGATCAGCCATTAGGGTTCTACATGAAACAGGACTTTAAATTGATGTTCAATCCTTTCAAATGGTAGGTGTTGTTTATAAATAATGTTTGCTTTAAAAAATGATGTTTTCTTTGAGCTGTGAAAGGGCCTGTAACTGTGATTTTTATCATATATTGATATTACTTTGATACGAACGTTAATGACATAATTCATTATATATGAGTTTGATAAATTTCAAATATTCATATTTATGTTATGAATTATTTATTAACTTTAAATAGGTTTGCTACACATTTCTTACAACATTCAGAGAGTCAATGCTTATTTTGATTTGAAAACTACTTTAAAAAGCTTTGTTACAATATCTACTATTTCATATGAACATATATTTTCCATGAAATAAGTCAAAATTAACAGGTGCTTTTAAAAGATCAAAATCTAATCTTTAAGAATATTTTGAATTTACATTGCAAGTACCTTAGTCTTAAAACAAAAAGATTTAAAAAAAGTGCATTTGAGTGTCATAAATTGTCATCCCTACTTACATAGTTCCCTTTGAAACTGAAGCAGCAAATGAAATTGGAGTCAAGGGGAGGTTAGCTATGAAAAACTGCTTCTTTAACAGGTCATTTACTTTGAAGTGGTCAATTGTAACCTCTGAGTGGTCAATCCCTCAAAGCATACCAGCACAGGTGTTTAAGTTTTGCTGGTCATTTGCATCGGTCATCACCTTAACACATACCTGAGTGTTTGTCCTGAGATGTCAGACGGAAACTTATTATCTACAGACTGACCACCATGGTTAGGATGTCATCCAGACCCTAAAGCAAACATATTCACTTGACGACCAACCAAGTCTACTGTAGTATAGCAAGTCTAGATCACAGACCCTAAAGAAAAAAATTCACTTGACGACCAACCAAGTCTACTGTAGTATAACAAGTCTAGATCACTCAGCTTTAAAGCATCTTCTGGGCTCCATTTTGTTATGATACATGAAGTGTTAAAAAATAATGTCAATATTGAAAAAAAATACTTCTGAGACTAAATGTTAGTCTCCACCATGGTGTTTGATCAATTTATTACCAAAGTCTTGTATTTAAAAGGACAGTTGTCAGTTCCCTGGTAGATTCCCTCACTTTGAGTCACACATTAGTGTATGTATGTTGTTTCTACTGGGAGGGAGGATTGAATAGTGCAGTGGGTAGTGCTTCAGATTAAAGGTCTGGGATTTGAGTCTCCCCATTGGCTCGGCAACTTAGTCTGCAGTAGAGAACTGTTCTACAGGCAGTAAGGTTTGGGCGCAATGCTACACTGAATTTCGGCCCGTATGAAATATCTGAGTGTTTGGCTTGAGAGGTCAGGTGGATATTTATTTTCTACAAACTGGCCACCATGGTGTTTGATCACATTATTAAAAATATTGTATTTAAAGGAACAGTTGTCAGTTCCCTGGTAGATTCCTGACTTTGAATCGAACCGTAACCTCTGTATTTTGCTTCTATTGAGAGAGGGGTTTGTGAGTGGGATAGCTCAGTGGTCAACACTTTTGGATTCATTTTAAAAGCTTTTGGGTTTGAATCCCACAAGGGGCTTGATAACTTAGTCTGCAGTAGAAAACTATTCTACATCAGTAAGGTCATAGTGTAAAGCATAGTGTTAACCCGATACCACATGGCTTCAAAGCATGCGCAGGTCAAACATGACAAAGTAAGTAAAGCTTTAATCACAATGAAACAAGTGTTAAAAATTTTTGTTATTCAGATAAATTTATTGTTAATAGGGGTGACTATCAACCCCTGAGGGACTATCACGATAGCGATAGTCTATCACAAGCAACTATCACGATGCGATAGTACTATCATGGCATACTATCACGATAGTTTTTATTGAATACAGATTCAAGACATAACTCGTGTTCATTGTATTATTTCCCTATTTAGAAATCATTTTCGCCGAATGTTGGCGCCGTCATCTTGGCTGAATGCTTTGCAACAGAAGCAGATAACTCTAGATCATATTTACACTATCCTTGACATTGAATAACGAATCAACATCACTTTTATCTTGCTTTCTTCTAATTCTAATCTATAATAACCATGAATATGAATAGAATTATTATATGAATAATAAGAACGGCTGTACTATCAAAACTATCGATATTTGGACCTCCTATCGATGCAATGCATCGTTTTTTAAAGTTCCTATCGATAATCAACTATCACAATGAGTACTATCGCGATCCATCGATAGTTCGATCCATCGTTACACCACTAATTGTTAATACATTTTTGTTGAGCATTATTTGTGGCATATGATTGTAGTGTAAACAATAATGTCATTTTAAACAAAACAGCATTCTTCCAAAACAACATGGTATTGTTTAAGTTTTGTTGATAACCTCATGCTGAGCTGGTAAAGCTGAATTATGTCTCAAATTGAGTTCTCTTTTGCTACTCTAAACTAGACTCAGTTGGTAAATAAACAGATAAACAGAGAAAGTAGGTATTTATTTGGTTAGTTTCCACCGCCAAGAGCTCTGTGTAAACTCACAAGCTTTCTATTCTGTCTTCTAATTAAAGAGAAATCCTCAATTTAAACATTTCTTAGAACAGATACTTTCTTTAATATATATCAAAATAAAAAATATTAGAGGAATAAAAAAACCCAATTGAATTTCAGTTTTGAATTTAGTATTTTGTTTATTTATATGTGGTGTTATAATATACATAAATAATAAAAAGTAATTTTTAACAATATTTTTTTTTCCCCCGAGATATTTTTAAGTGTAGAATTTTCAAAAAGTTTAAGAAAAATGGTATTGCCAAAGCTGTGTTAGCAGCAACCAAATGGAATTTTTTTAAGTACCATTAGCCCTCGAACCATGATGATGATTGATTCCCTTATCCTCTTTTTGCATTGGAAGCTTGCTTTGAGTCACAAGGCCTATTCCATGATTCAGACACCAAATTATGTGACCATGTTCTGTCAAGCAGACACAATGAAAAGTGCACAAACAATAAAATCATAATTTCCCAAAGTATATTGATATGATTCAGGTTTTCTTAATGATAACATTATGATTAAAATGGCCTTTCTTGTTGTACAGGTAATTTTGATTGCATCTATTTTCCCTTTCCAACTACCGGTAGAACTGCTTGTATTACAACAGAGGTTAGATTAGATTTTATGACTTGAGCTTCCTCTGTGTTGAGTGATTACCCTGGCCAATTTGTTGTACCAGTTCAGCCCTGTAGGAAGAGAATGATATCATCTATACAGAGATGAGAATTGAGTATTTGAAAAAAAGCTGAAATGCATGTGATTAAGCTTCCAAGATGGTAATCTATGAATAAAAGTACTATCAAGGTGACCCGAAAACAGAAAAAATCAGGTGATCAGTTGAAAATTCCTGTCCCTGTCTATACATATATTCATTGATTCACCTGACGAGTTCCTGCTATCATTTGAACTACCCTGAGCATACCCTATAACATATGTATATTAAACAATTTTGTATTGGAGAGGGCCAAGTAAGTGTTTTCACTTTTGTCTGATCCATTTGACTTTTTGTCAATAAAATATGTTTAAACCAACTACCCTGAGAAGGAAGCATGTCTGGCCCTCCACAGCCTATTCTCCATCACCCTGACCTCATCTGACCAGTGGTCACTCTTGTAGGCACGTAGAGAAAGGAGGCATGCCTGACAATGTTTTGTCAGAAATATTTGCTTTTGGAAATCTTCATTTTCATTTGGCACTCCCTTAAGTTGGGGTTGAAGATGCACCATGTGAAGGCACCATTGTGCTATACAAATAGTGAGCATCATCTTCATCATCATCATCATCATCATCATCATCATCATCATCAATATCATCATCATCATCACTATCATCATCATCATCACTATCATCAATTTCATCATCATCATCATCATCATCATCATCATCATCATCATCATCACTCAAAGTCGAGAGTGAAGACTGTTTTGCTGCTTGGCAGCTTCTATATTCTGAATAAAGAAGTTGTGATTCCAGAAAATAACCTTTGCATGTGTTGTTGTGGATGTATTTAAACATTCACATGATATTGAGATTGGTTATCATGAGGATGGTATTGATCGGAATGGTTCGTTATCCACATCACATCACCTAGTCTGCTCCTTATGCTATAACCCAATCTTTCGCTTACCAAATTATCTAAAGCAATTAGACGAAATGCCATCCTTCCATAATTGCTTGCTATGATAGTCAAACTATCAAAGTGCCATTATGATTATCAACACTGCCATCATCATAAAAACTGTTCCAAATAAAGCTTGATCAGTGGTTTATGTCCATGTATTAAAGCCCAGAGCTGATGAAGCCTTGACCCAGGATGTGGCAGCATAAACTTAGATTGTGTATGGATTTCAGACAGCTTAATACCAATCAATCCTAAACTTGTTTTCTTTGTCGATTGACTGGATGGGTCCTGGCAAGTCTCCTTACTTTTGAAAGCAGCACTAAGACTAGAGTGTGTGTACTGATTGTGGTGTGTTTGACCCTTTAATTTCTAAGTAAGCTTGCTTGTATTCATCTATTTGTCTTCAGTCGTTAGTTTTTCTTCGTCAGTAAACAGGGTTGCTCTTACAATACATTTTCTGTTGTTACTTTAAACTAAACTGCCATTTTGATGATAAAGATGTCTTTCAGAAAACATTTCAGTTAATTATTTCATTAAACATGAAAATTTTGACTTATATTGAAATATATTATAAATTTTCTGTTAGAGAAATATGATATGTGTGTCCTATCAACCAATCGCTTGTGTTAATAGCCAACAATGTCATCTAATAAACCTAGCAGCATTTTAAAAGGCAATGGATTTAAATAATTGTGATTAATCTCATGAATGAAAGCGGATGAGAGGATTCATAATTTTAACAGAATTTAGCCAGTTCCATTCACCAACATCTTACATGTTAACAATAGACTTGTATAAAGTTTCTGAAAAATAATTATAACAGAATGATTTATTCAAAAAGGAACCTCAGACAAGCACTGCTGATCTGGACTTGCTTTCATAGAGGTTTTGTTTGGTCAAAATAATCTTAAGACTAATGGCAACGAGAAAGAAGCAGAAAAGTAACTTGCACTGTATCAAGACATTTCTTTATCATGTAACCTGATGCCTCTCTCTCAAAGCCTGACCTCTGTATCTCAAGGAGAGGTCACCCTCCAGCTCTATTTGACCTCTGACCTTCACATGGTCCCTAAAGGTCCTTGTCCCATATTTTGTTTATTCCCCAACGGCTGTGTTCTGTTTTATGGGCTGTTTGTTCACCCTGCTCACTGGCTGTGTTTAGACTATTGTCTGTACAACTGGTCTCAGGCTGTTTATGTTATTTCCTGGACAACTAGTTACACTGTGTGTGTTTTCCACTTGCCAGACAATGACTGTCACCTTTCTCTTGACATGAGGGTTTCAGGGTCGCCATTTCGTCTATCAGAGAGATTTACAATCACATTATGGGCTTGTTGTTTTATCAGAGATTTCATTAGTTATTGTCTGTGGTTTTAATTATCTCAATTTTATTTTTATACAAGATTGTTTGATAAGAATTTGATGAATTGTTTAAATCTTGTAATAAATATCATTATACAATTTATTTATTTAGAAAGAACAAAAACATTCTTAAGAAAGAAAAAATTTTAACAACGTGATTGTAAGTAAAAGCAGGATCTTCTCTGTTGCATTAAATATATCAGTAAAAGGAAAGGACACACGGATAGATCTTTGATCAATAAAACATGTCACAAGGGAATTTTGTCCATTCTTTCTATGGTCAATTTCGCTCATGTCGGTATTGCAATATTCCCCTTGGTCAAGCTACCCCAAACCTTGCAATGAACTGCAATACCTCATTGATTGAGGATCGATTCTTCGACCAAAATCACTTTGTGGAAGCGGACCTACTGAACCAAGGAACCCTTCAGGAAACTTTATATCCCTTTGGCTTACCATTCCCATTGTTCGAAGTCAACCACCGGGGTTAATTACAGAAAGGTCTATGGATCTATTGAAGTGGGGCTAATGGATGAATGGACCTTGTCTCATACCTATAGCACATGGAACAAGTGGATGAATTGATAATGTGGTATGTGTATATATGCTCTTGAGTATACTCCAAATGAATAGTCTTGTCTATAGACAGATGAATTCATGCTGGTATATATATTATTTGATGAGGTTATGAACTTGACAGTTTTGTTTGTTTGTATAGATCTGGCTGGGTTTTTTCAACAGTGTCCCTGGAGGGGGTCCTGGGGTTATTTACCCACCCTTTTGATTTGGTGTCAGCAAATTTTGAGAAAAGGATACTTTTACCATTGTAAAGTGTCCCATTTTTGCTCAAAATTGGTCAAAATATCAACCTTGGCTGACCACCTGGAAACATTGCATATAAGAGGTTTTGCATAGATTTTGATGATGACAAATACAAGAACATTCTGAGAAAATTAAGTGCCTCAAGATTCAAAAGTGCTAAAAATTCTTGGGAGAAAAAAGAAAAGCATTTTGCAAAGAAAGACCTTAATAAAAAATGATCCCCACCCCCTCATCCCCTCTGTTTTTGTCCAATTTCTGATGTTTTCTACAAATTTCTAATGAGATTTCAACCAGACTACCAGCTAATATATATTGAATATTAACATGCCTGGCTGAGTAGGAACAGTTATTCAATATTTCACATGAATGTCATACATCTGGCGATGGATATGTGTTAACTGGCCATATTTAATGGCGAAAATGAAAAATCAATAGGGAATTGTGCATGGATGGATTGAGCCTTGTTAACTCAATTGTACCACATTGTATAACTCATCAGGGAGCAAGGCTAGGTCAGGAAATTGATGAAAACTAGTATATCTTATTGATAGCTACTTAGATGAAATATATGTAGCACGTTTTTTGATAATTTTATATTTTAAATTTGTCACTGATAATTGTAAGTTAATGCTAAATGGATTATTTTGACAGTGTCAAAAGTCTCATTACACAAGCCAATCATCCATAGTCAGAGGACAAAGTATGACAATTCACATAAAATCCATTGGCGGCCATTTTGTGTGAACACCTTGAAATTTAATTTGTGGAAGAAAAAGGAATCGCATGGCTAAACTTTACATTATATATTTGAATTATTACTGCTCCATTTAGTTTAAATACGTCGTCTTTCAATTGGGACCATTAATTTTCATTTTCCTGACATCAACTTATATTCCCCTAAAAACGTGCTACTGCCCCTTTAAAATCATATAAATACTGTTCACATATACTCAAAAGTACAGCATTGTGTTACTCATCAGGGAGCAACCCTAGGTCATGAAATCAAGTATATCTTGTCGATAGTTACTTAGACAAGATATTAAATCTTTAAGGGGCAGTTTCACTTCTTTTTTTTAATTAAAATTTTTCAAATTTTCCTTTGGGTTAAAATCTCACTGCTTAATCTGAAAATGGTAGTTGTAGAACAAATTATAAAAAAATAAACAAAGCGACACAATTTCATGTACTTACAACTTCTTTGTTCATCGAGTGAGTGAATGAGTGTTTTTGAGCTTAATGCCGCTTTGGTAATATTCCATCTTTTTTCAGGTAACTGTAAGTGTTTTTATATCCAAAAAGTTATCCTAATCATGAACAATCATAAATGCCTGTAACTGCAGTGTATAAGTAATATCTAAATGGAAAATGTTGACCAGAGTTGAACAATAATCTCATCACTCTTTCAATGCAATCGACCTTAATTGGAGGGCTGTGTTATTCTATTGCAAAGAGTATTCTTAATTATGGAAAATGCTATCATAAATCAAAATGCTATTAATTTTGCCATGACAAATATGAGACAAGCCGGGAACAATGAATTCATTACAGCATTAATCATAATACTTGATCAATCTTCAAAAATTCCATGTGGCTAATTGAGGATGAGTAATATTACCACCAGGGCTGTTATAATAACAGTATTATCTCTGGTGAAGGGTGGGGATATGAGACGTACAGAGAAAGATAATATTGTCACAGGCCTAGGCAATATAAAATGTTTCTGAATCACTAAAAAAATAGTTATAACATGAGAATAGCTTTGGATAGAGCGGTGATATAAAAAGCATTGACATAAGTGAGGTCATCAACATTTTTTAAATAATGACTCTACCTTCATCAATTTTATAACTCTAGGTTTTGGCTGGTCAAGCCTAGACTTGCTGAATGAGGACCTAGACTGTATTAAAGGCTCTTATTCAATTTATTGCCATGAATCAGGAGTGTCAACAGCCCTGATATTAGAGTTTCAGGAAGGTGAGAGGTAGTGTCAGATTCGGAGGTCATGCCAACACATTATTGGTCCACAATGTCAGGTCATATCATTCTGGTTATTGCCATGAATCAGGAGTGTCAACAGCCCTGATATTAGAGTTTCAGGAAGGACGACATATATAGTGTCTGATGCGAATGTCATGTCGACACACAACTGGCCCACAATGTCAGGTCATATCATTCTGATTATTGCCATGAATCAGAGTATCAAGGGCATCGATATTAAAAGTTTCAGGAAGATGACATATAATGTCAGATGCAAATGTCATGTCGACACACAGCTGGTCCATTGACACATTGACAGGTCTTGTCAGTCTGATTGTTCTGTCCGTCAATCAAGAGAGGGAAAAGGGAGGATATTTGAAATTATTGAGATGGGATGAGGAGATATCTGAGTTGTGATTCAGGGAGATCTAGATCTGTGGACAGCTTCGTTTCAAAATCAAAGTCAAATATGTTTATCATACTCTAGGCATCAGGCCCATATAATATGATAATTTTTCATTACGAAATAAATTATCTTACTCCTTTCTCTCTTTATACAGTCTACCTTTATTTTCTGATAAATAACAATCCCATTCAAAATTTTGCATCTGATATTCCTTGATCAATGCAGATAGGTACAATTTTGGTTGAATTATGCTCTTGTATGATCTATACAATTGATATCTTGTACTATTGTAAAATGCTATATCTTTGATGATACATGCTTACTGACCGTTCGTGTAAACTACTTATGAAATAAGGTCATAATACCAACTATTTTATTCAACCTATAAAGAACTAGATGTGATCGAGTCGGATGTTAAGACAGTATCTTCGTAGTTTTTTTTACGTGATAAGGATGAATAATCTATTTTTGATGCTAAATCATTATTTCCAATTCAAGTTGATAATCTGTAATCAAATGATGCCATTTTAAGTAGCCATGTGGCAATGAAAAAGAAGATTTGATCAGATGCTATTCAGTTTAAACAGCCATGTGTTCATAATGATTTTCTAATGAGTCAGTCTCCCATGACAAGTCTCCCAAGATTTTCTGTTCATCTAAAATTGATGAATTTCAAGTTTACGACTTTGTTTAATTATTGATCAATTGCAAACTAACGATCTTTGTCTTTAATCCATACAAAGAATTTTTTTTTGCTGACTCAACTTTTGTAGTACAAGTATTGAATGTTTGATTTTACAAATAAATATTAAAATTTGATATCCTAAATTATATTGAGGTAAGTTTTTATAGACATTTGTTGAATTTGAATTATCAGGGCTTTACTCCTAGAAATTGTACAATTGTTACTTCTCTTTGCTTGGTTGGTAACCCTCCTCAAATCTAAAATGATAAATAGGAAAAACTTCACACTGTAACCATTAACCAGAACTGATGAATTGACCAAATATTGATAAAAAGTATATTTCTAAATATTGATGAAATTGACAGGACCAGCTATTACTTTACAAATTTAGAAGTTACAATGTTTTAGCTATAGTACTTATGGTCCATTGGTTTATAGTTGCTTTGTTTGAGACTTGTTGGTTTGATATCCGGTTTATAGTTCCTTTGTTTGAGACTTGTTGGTTTGATATCCGGTTTATAGTTCCTTTGTTTGAGACTTGTTGGTTTGATATCCGGTTTATAGTTCCTTTGTTTGAGACTTGTTGGTTTGATATCCGGTTTATAGTTCCTTTGTTTGAGACTTGTTGGTTTGATATCCGGTTTATAGTTGCTTTGTTTGAGACTTGTTGGTTTGATATCCGGTTTATAGTTCCTTTGTTTGAGACTTGTTGGTTTGATATCCGGTTGATGGATGGCAACATTTTAGTAGACATAGCAAATGTCTTCGACTTCAGGTTATATTCATTTGAAACTTTACTACAATTACCACAGCAGTGGAAAGACAGGGGCCATTGGCCATTTTGCACATTGGATGAAAAAATGGGACATTAAAATTTTATAGTTTACTATTGATACAATGGGCAATGGTCCATTTGAAATTCAGAAAATTATCCAAAAAAACTGTAAATGGCCCATTGTCAAAGATGTCTTTCCTAATCCCTAACACAGGATGCAATTGTTATGGTTGTCAGTTGTACTGAATTGCTATTTCAAAGGACGTCTTTTACTTGACCGAAATTCATGGCTCACGGCTCTCCTCATAGAGGAGCTCTAGTAATAAACTCCTGATCTAACTTCTGTTGTAATAAGACCATATCTGGCTTCAGGCAGCTTCTCTGCAAAGTTGAGACATTCATTATCTCTAAAGTCACACAAGCTTGCGGACCTTTCCTCAAACAAGCCCATCTCCATCTTATCTGAAAGTAACTTGCAATTAGCAGGCAGGCAGGCAGACAGGTGAACTCTGCCCTTTTCTAGCCCTTATCAAGCAGAGGTTAGATCAGAATTTTATGACTTGGGGAGAGAATTATGGCTCATATGGAAGGGGATTTGTGCCAAAAATGAAACCATGAAGACTCGTAACTCGCAAGCTACTAAGTTCTAAATGTGAATATAACTCTTATTTGAAAAATAAAAATGAGTTTCGACATTTCTAGAAATACATTTCAACTTTGTAAAGTTGAGAACAGCAAGTTGAGATTTACAGGATTTAAATGTTAGGTTTGCAGACTTGGACTTGCCTTTTTATCCCCAGCAACAACGAAGTTGCGGGGGGTATTAAAATGGGTACCGTCCGTCCGTCCGTCCGTCCGTCCGTCCGTTACACTTTGTGTCCGGCTCATAACTTTTTAACTAATCAACCATTTCAATTCAAATTCGTCATGGACATGAAGAAACATGTAATAATGTGTCATGAGAAACAACTTTCTGAAAATCTAAATAAAATATTAGGATTTTGGAGAAAAAGTGGTAAATTTTGTAAGAAATCTGTTACAAGTCCCGTCCGGCTCACAACTTCTAAACTAATCATCACATATTGATAAAATTTGATATGGAGATACATAATCATCGGAAGGTGTGTCATGAAGAACAATTTTGAAAATATTTTAATAAAATTTTGCCTTTTTTTGCCAAAAATGAGGACTCTGTTGGAAAACTGTTACAACTCCTGTCCGGCTCATAACTTCTGAACTAATCATCAGATATTGATCAAATTTGATATGAGATACATAATCATATGAAGGTGTGTCATGAAGAACAATTTTGGAAATATTTTTGTAAAATTTTGCCTTTTTTGGCAAAAAATGGGGACTCTGTTGGAATCTGTTACAACTAAACTAATCATCACATTTTTGATCAAATTTGTTATTGAGATACAAAATCATATGTTGGTGTGTCATGGGGAACAATTTTGAAAATATGTTTGTTTAAATATGATCAAATTGATCTTGAAGATCCAAATACATAATACATAAATTCATTCTTTCGATTTTAATTTTGTCAGTTAAGTCCAATTATGCCCAACAGTGAACATAAAGTTGGTATGATTTAGTTTTTTTATTAGAACAGTTTCTTTCATATCCTGGAAAATTTGTGTTAATTTGTGCGACAAAAATTAATCGGCAATATGATAAGGAAAACCTATTCATATAGTGCAATTTGCGGGGGATATAGCTCGACCATGTCAGCTGCTTGTTGAGAATTGC
Organism: Steromphala cineraria; assembly: GCA_916613615.1. NCBI lineage: Eukaryota > Metazoa > Mollusca > Gastropoda > Trochida > Trochidae > Steromphala > Steromphala cineraria. The sequence goes on from OU744733.1 coordinate 24,462,062, forward strand.
ATGGTTGGGAAGAACATGTTACATCCTGCAAGTTATAGTTTCATTTTTGACACACATCCCCTTCCATACGCTCATCAGCGGATGATTTTGCACAATATTGTCATTGCTTGTTGCTCAGCTCTGTTTTATACTAACTAGCTCGTCTCTCTTCTGTTACAGAGTACCAACCACTGGGTGTCTGTACACAACGTGAAGACTATCAGTGGCGGGGGAATCTTAGATCCAGATGATCAGCTCAATGATGTCGTCGACGATCGGGAACAGGTAAACATGTCTTTGGTTAAAGAGCTACTCTCTGATTTTCATGACATACTATACTTTGTAAATGATTTAAAGGCTATATGTGGTGTCATAGATTCAAAACAGCAACTTTTTATGCCCGAATAACAAATATGGTTTATACTCCTGCTACAAAGTAAGATGGGGGTTTATAGCGGTGATTCTGTCCATCCTTCCATCTTTCTGTTCTTCTGTCCATCCATCTTTCTGTCATTCCGTCTATCCATCTTTTTGTCATTCCATCCAGTCAATTATCTCAAAAACTGTTAGGTCTAGATCAACCAAACTGCGCATGGTTTTATTTTGGAATTTATAGGATTTTGCATTCATCACTATTTAATAACAGAAAACTTCTTCATAATATTGTTCAACCATTGGGAAGCCCATTGATTTGTGATTCTTGAAATATTAGATTTGTCACTATTTACAGAACGACAGCACATGTCATTTGTATTGACAATTTCTTCATTGAAGCAAATAGGAATGATTATAAAAATTGCAGATATATATATGTATATGCAGATATTATAGATATATATAATCAAGTATCATATAAATGCAAGGCTATTTTTTTAGCTCACCTTTATGAGCTAAGGTAGACGTTTTTGTTTTGAGATGGCCGCCATGACAGCCTTATTGAATTTTCAATTAGATTTCATGAAAAAGACTACTCCTTCTAAACGAATACAGATATCATTCTGAAATTGTATTATGTTATACCCATGGTGATTCCTCACAGAAAGGTAGACGTTTCAGTTTTGAGAATCCAAGATGGCCGCCTTGACAGCCATATTGAATTTTCAATTAGATTTCATGAAAAAGACTACTCCTTCTAAACGAATCCAGATATCATTCTGAAATTGTAGTATGTTATACCTATGGTGATTCCGCACAGAAAGGTAGACGTTTAAGTTTTGAGAATCCAATATGGCCGCCATGGCAGCCATATTGAATTTTCAATTAGATTTCATGACAAAGACTATTTCTCCTAAACCAATCTAGATATCATTTTTATATTGTAGTATGTTATACCTATAGTAATTCCGCACAGAAAGGTAGACGTTTCAGTTTTGAGAATCCAAGATGGCCGCAATAGCAGCCATATTGACTTTTCAGCTGCAGATGACACATCATTATTATTAAATTTTAAGCTTTCATCAAGTGATCACTGGCACCATATAAATTCTCTAATTTGAACTTACTAATCATAATATTATCTTAAATATGGAATATTTAAGATTGTCGTGCAAGTTGTTCTATATTTTTAAGTGTTTCTAAAAAAATTAAGATGAAAGACAAACATAATTGATTAATTTGTTTAAAATCTTTATGGCAACTAGCTGCAAAAACCAAATCACATTAAACATGTTAAATTTTATCCCTTATATTCCTTTAAATACCACACATAAGGGGTCAACCAGAGTTCAGATATTCCACTAATGTGACTATGCTGTCTAATACACATCCCAAGGCAGGCTGCTAGCATCACAGTGTCAGCTGCTAGTCTGTTGCATAATCAACCTGACCCAACTGATATGGTAGAGCATTATGCTATATGGCCATGGCCCATGTGTATGCAATAAAAGTTATGGACTTGTATTCTCATGACAGTGATATGTTCTTTCTAAGAATAACAACTTACACAAAACTTGTCTACAATAAGCTTTGTGTTTAGCAATCTACATGATAAGTTGATGTGGAATAAATATGCAGATGAAAATTGAAAAGGGTTTAGTAAGAAAAGTAAGGAAATTTGATTTGTCATATCTCTCTGTTGATTTGACAATGCAAAAATGTTTACCATTATAGTACTGTATGAGTGTTAAATAAATTGATACTTTAATGAAAGACATCTCATGGTCACTTGACATGTAAATATTATGTGATCAAAATAAACGTGTCTTATGCATTGCTGTGTTTATGACTTTCCTCTCAATCAGTCATTCATTTTCCTTGAAAAATCTGTACTTTTGGGATTCTCAATATCCCATGCAGCATAACCATCAGTGAAATAATCTTGAAATCATATTAATGATTCACTACAAAACAAATGTAAGTGCCCACCATCCTGTAAGTAATGAATGACATTTAGATGGATACACCTAAACCAATCAAGATATCATAATGAAATTAATACGGATGCCCACATAAAAGTAGCATTTTGAAAATTAAAAAGTACAAGATGGTCACCAATTCAGCCATAGATATACAGAAAAGTTATACAAAAACCTACTGCTTGTTAACTTATCATGATTATATCATTCGTGTATTAATGTTTGTTCAAGCTCTAGTCGTTTCCAAAAGAAGACTAGTATTTTAAAAGATAAAAAAATCATGATGGCAGCCATAATCAATTATATAAAAGATGGTTACATGTATAATTAAACCATTTTACCACATCATTCATTTTAAGGTGAGCTTCTGTACCCTCGGTACTTTTATTTAGGGGATCTCTTAGTAAATTGCTGAAGTATTTTTTAGCTAAATAACAGTTCACTAACTTACTCATGTTAGAGGGGTGTTTACGGTTTGTCAAATGTTATTGAATTTGATAAAAACTTTCATTTCCTACTGGCTACTTTGAATACACCGTACAGTTTTGAGGGTGATGAATCACAGTTGGTGAGTCACTCTACCTAACCTTGGGTGAGTCTCTCTAGGTCGGTGAAAAAAACTATATAAAGCTTGATATTGAAACTATGCCCCTTCTTATTATTCAATTTGTGGGATCTCAGCTGCTTGTTATAGTGTCAGCAAGAATTATACTTTATATTTGTTATTTTATCTCAGGAAAATGTGGAAAAAGTCATTGAAAAAAAATCATGTTTTCCGGCCTTTAAAGGGGCAGTAGCACGTTTTTAGGGGGAATATAAGGTGATGTCAGGAAAATGAAAATTAATGGTTCCAATTGAAAGACAATGTATTTAAACTAAATGGAGCAGTAATAATTCAATTATTTAACGTAAAGTTTAGCCATGCGATTCCTTTTTCTTACAGAAAATGAATTAAAGGTGTTCACACAAAAATGGCCGCCTATGTATTCTATGTGAATCTTCATAATGTGTCCTCCGACTATGGATGATTGACTTGTGTAATGACATTTTTGACACTGTCAAAATAATACATTTAACATTAACTTACAATTATCACTGAAAATTTTAAAATATAAAATTATCAAAAAACGTGCTACTGCCCCTTTAAGGTTTGAAAAATGGCCATGCATATATTTGAATGCCTGGAAAATTTGTTATTTTATTTCTTGTAAAATATCCATTAATGATTTTCTATTATTTTCTGGAGGTTTTCCCCCCCCCCAATTTGGCAACAAATAAATTCATGTTTATGCACTAGAATTTATATTTTTTCAACAAAAACTCTTTTGACAACCTTGAGCAACAATGAAAAGTCATGGAATTTATGTTGTTTAAATGAGTATAAAATTTGAGCTTAGGATGATACAAATAAATTTCAAGGTTTGAAAGCAAAGGCTAGAAACCCTCAATAAATTTTAGGAATGAAAGTTTGACATTCTTTTATTATCTTTTTAACCATGTATCTATCTGCTAAGGTCATTGATCTTTTTCTGTTTGTGATGGAAAATATCTTGTCTCTTAAACTTATTAACTACCTGCTGTTACCATGATAATTTTCCAAATAAAAAAAATTATCATTTCAAATTAGGATGATTATTGATTTTCACCTAAAATATATTCTAACGGTTGCTATGACAACTGGTAGATAAAATTATAATGCATTGTAGTGTTATGGATTTTAAAGGGTTTTTTTGTAAGAAAATATTGAATAGTGAACATTGTTTGATCTTTACAAAAAGCATCTTTCTACGATATAATACTTCAAATATTATTCAACTTCCTTTATTGAGTAAGACACCCTTATAATGTTTTGAATATTATGCCATTAGTTATCGTCAAATTATTGGAGTATGTAATTATACAAAACAATTATTGTCTTCTGGGATATTGAAGATAATCCTTTCTTATATGCCCTTGACCCAAACATTGTTATAGAGAGATGTCACCTCTTACGCTTACTATACTCCCATATTGAGTCTAGCTAGGCGTAGTAACGGCTCGCGTCAGCCAACTTATCGAATTGACCAATCAGGGCTCGGCTTACCATGCTGCAATAGTCTGTTTTCGCACATAATATTGGTTGGAGGGTCAATGGTCGCCGAAAGGTCGGCTGACGCGACCTCATACTGTATCTCGCTAGACTCAGTAAGGGAGTATAGCAAGTATTATTGAGGCTAGGTTTACTTAGACTGCACCTCTTAAAGGGGCAGTAGCACGTTTTTAGGGGGGAGATGTCAGGAAAATAAAAATTAATGGTTCCAATTAAAAGACAATGTATTTAAACTAAATGAAGCAGTAATAATTCAAATATAGAACGTAAAGTTTAGCCATGCGATTCCTTTTTCTTACACAAAATGAATTAAAGGTGTTCACACAAAATGGCCGCCAATGAATTTTATGTGAATCTTCATACTTTGTCCTCTGACTATGGATGATTGGCTTATGTAATGAGATATCAGACACTGCCATAATAATACATTTAGCATTAACTTACAATTATCAGTGAAATATTTAAAATAGAAAATTATAAAAAAACGTGCTACTGCCCCTTTAAGAATTAATTTAGAATTTTTTAGGTAAGCCCTTTGGCTGTTTTTGAGTAAGGTGTAAATAAATTAATAATTATTTCCCTTCTTTCAACCCTTTTATAAATTTTGGGGACGAGGTATCCCTCTGGTTCCTCATTCAGACTTTATAACACTAGGATTCAGATATATATTAATTTTAAAAATTCTCCTTTATGATTATTACACTTGTGAATATTGTTATATTGTTATTGAAAGGGAAGTAAGCACTCGTGTCCTAAACATTGTAAACAATAGACACTTATATATAATATCCTCAATATGTGTCTCTCCGGAAACTCATTGACAACAACAAGCACTCAACCAATCAAACTAATTGTGATCTGTTATGATAAAAAAAAAAGAATTGTGAGAACAAATTATTCAGTTAAGTCACTGATACGAGGTTGGTCAGGAAATGAGTATCTGTATCATGTTCAAGTGGATTCATTGTTGACGCCTTACTTTGTCAAAATATTTAGAGTTTTGGCTATCATTGTTGAGTTTTCCCAAGGGAATTATAAATGTAATGAGTTAAAAAAACTAAAAAAACTATTGGACCATAATAATATATATTCATAAATATATAGCCTAAGGATTATAAATTTTATGAGTTTAAAAAAAATTACTGTTCATAAATATGTTCATAAATAGATAAATTGACCAGTTTTAGACATATATACTCAAATATCAAAGTTTCTAGAATTGAAAAGTTAAAATAAAAAACTGAACTAGACAATGTCCTCTTTGGCTAACTAACTACAATCAGAAGTTTTTCAGTTTAGATAAGTGTGATTTAAATATTTTGAAAACTAGTCAATAATATATTAAATATTAATGCTTGACTGGCCTTGTTTCATTTTCTGTCTGCTTTATAACTACTAATCATTGTATAGCGCCAGTATTCAGCTCAGAAGTAATCAGTCCGGTTTCCTGTGTTAGAAAATTACAAACATATAATTAATATTGTAAGTAAAGTTGCAGTTTGATTTTCTAAATTGAGGTATGGTTTTGTTCATATATTGTTCTAGGGTTCAAATTTAGCAATAGACTGGTAGCCTATTGCTAGTGAAAAAGATGCTATCTAGTAAAATGCATTGGTAATCCGAAGAAATAAATGAATATGATGAAGATATGATTATGTAGATGTCTTGGCTAGTTGGGATGAGTTTGGGCTAGTTCTCTGAAATGCTGTAGTCTGAATGGCTAGTACAGCAAAGGGACTAATTGTGACCTCTGAGGCATTAATAACTTTTCTTCCGGTATTTTTTTTACAAGGACTTTTTTACCGAACACCATTAATATTGGGGCAACGGCTATTACATCATCTGTCTTCTATTCGAGTTGATAGCAGATTTCGAGGAGCAGGGTCGACCAGGTCTCCACCACAATTGCGGTGACGGGGCGTCAGCTAGTTCCACCATCAGAGATATATGTGCATTAACATCATCTGTCTTCTATTCCAGTTGAAAGCAGATTTCGAGGAGCAGGGTCGACCAGGGCTCCACCATAATGGCGGTGACGGGGCGTCGGCTAGTTCCACCATCAGAATTAAATGTGCATTAACATCATCTGTCTTCTATTCCAGTTGAAAGCAGATTTCGAGGAGCAGGGTCGACCAGGGCTCCACCATAATGGCGGTGACGGGGCGTCGGCTAGTTCCACCATCAGAATTAAATGTGCATTAACATCATCTGTCTTCTATTCGAGTTGAAAGCAGATTTCGAGGAGCAGGGTCGACCAGGGCTCCACCATAATGGCGGTGACGGGGCGTCAGCTAGTTCCACCATCAGAGATATATATGCATTAACATCATCTGTCTTCTATTCGAGTTGATAGCAGATTTCGAGGAGCAGGGTCGACCAGGTCTCCACCACAATGGCGGTGACGGGGCGTCGGCTAGTTCCACCATCAGAGATATATATGCATTAACATCACCTGTCTTCTATTCGAGTTTAGCAGATTTGGAGGAGCAGGGTCGACCAGGTCTCCACCACAATGGCGGTGACGGGGCGTCAGCTAGTTCCACCATCAGAGATATATATGCATTAACATCATCTGTCTTCTATTCCAGTTGATAGCAGATTTCGAGGAGCAGGGTCGACCAGGTCTCCACCACAATGGCGGTGACGGGGCGTCAGCTAGTTCCACCATCAGAAATAAATGTGCATTAACATCATCTGTCTTCTATTCCAGTTGATAGCAGATTTCGAGGAGCAGGGTCGACCAGGTCTCCACCACAATGGCGGTGACGGGGCGTCAGCTAGTTCCACCATCAGAAATAAATGTGCATTAACATCATCTGTCTTCTATTCCAGTTGATAGCAGATTTCGAGGAGCAGGGTCGCCCAGGGCTCCACCACAATGGCGGTGATGGGGCGTCGGCTAGTTCCACCATCAGAGATATATATGCATTAACATCATCTGTCTTCTATTCCAGTTGATAGCAGATTTCGAGGAGCAGGGTCGACCAGGTCTCCACCACAATGGCTGTGACGGGGCGTCGGCTAGTTCCACCATCAGAGATATATATGCATTAACATCATCTGTCTTCTATTCCAGTTAATAGCAGATTTCGAGGAGCAGGGTCGACCAGGGCTCCACCATAATGGCGGCGATGGGGCGTCGGCTAGTTCCACCATCAGAGATATATATGCATTAACATCATCTGTCTTCTATTCGAGTTGATAGCAGATTTCGAGGAGCAGGGTCGACCAGGTCTCCACCACAATGGCGGTGACGGGGCGTCGGCTAGTTCCACCATCAGAGATATATATGCATTAACATCACCTGTCTTCTATTCGAGTTTAGCAGATTTGGAGGAGCAGGGTCGACCAGGTCTCCACCACAATGGCGGTGACGGGGCGTCAGCTAGTTCCACCATCAGAGATATATATGCATTAACATCATCTGTCTTCTATTCCAGTTGATAGCAGATTTCGAGGAGCAGGGTCGACCAGGTCTCCACCACAATGGCGGTGACAGGGCGTCAGCTAGTTCCACCATCAGAAATAAATGTGCATTAACATCATCTGTCCTCTATTCCAGTTGATAGCAGATTTCGAGGAGCAGGGTCGCCCAGGGCTCCACCACAATGGCGGTGATGGGGCGTCGGCTAGTTCCACCATCAGAGATATATATGCATTAACATCATCTGTCTTCTATTCCAGTTGATAGCAGATTTCGAGGAGCAGGGTCGACCAGGTCTCCACCACAATGGCTGTGACGGGGCGTTGGCTAGTTCCACCATCAGAGATATATATGCATTAACATCATCTGTCTTCTATTCCAGTTAATAGCAGATTTCGAGGAGCAGGGTCGACCAGGGCTCCACCATAATGGCGGCGATGGGGCGTCGGCTAGTTCCACCATCAGAGATATATATGCATTAACATCATCTGTCTTCTATTCCAGTTGATAGCAGATTTCGAGGAGCAGGGTCGACCAGGGCTCCACCACAATGGCGGCGACGGGGCGTCGGCTAGTTCTACCGGGACGACCAGCCCGGACATCTTCCACACCGGGGATCTGACACATCTCAGTGATGTCGCACATCGTCCCTTCCCCATCTCCCAGCAGAATGGCAAGACTGATGTCATCGTCACTTCTAGAGATCTCTCTGTTGGTCAGTTAATTTTAATTTTACCATCAGTTTTGGTTGTCTGTCTAGCAGCCCCTGGAACTTAATATCTCTTAAGACCCTGCATTATTGCAGCAAGTCAAGATCAATGCTGTTTCAGGAATATTTGTTTCTGAAAATTAGTAGTTATTACTAAATACAGTAGAACACGGATATAGCGAACATGGATATAGCGAACACTCGGATATAGCGAACACATTTTCAAGTCCCGTCCCTATATAATATTATTAAAATTACATGCGTATAGCGAACACCGGATATATCGAACTAAATTCTTTAGTCCCTTGGAGTTCGTTGTATTCGAGTTCTACTGTAGTTCTATTTTTTTGATATTTTGATTTCAGAGACTAGAGTTTAATCTATGTCCGCTTATACAATGTGAAATATACTTTAAATTCGGCTTTTATTTTAATTTTGTTATTAGGTTTTTCCTAATTTGGTTTTGACTGGTTAGGTTTTTGTGGCTTGCTTATGAGTTTTACTTATTCTGTTTGCAAGGTTTAGCTGATGATAATCAAGATGATATTGGGTAAAATGCATTTGAAAATGTTGAAATGTGTGATCTCATGATCTCCCAACTTCTTGATTTGTGATCTGTGACAACTGATTGTGTGAATATCCTGATCTGTGATCTGTAACCGTTAAACCTATGAATATCCTAATCCTGTGATGTGTGACTGTTGGACATGTGAATCTCCTAATCTCTAACTAATAAGCAGAATCAATGAGCCACCAATAAAGTTGAACATGTGATGCAGTGACTAATCCGATTATCAAAGGGAGGTAATTGAATCAAAGCGGCTGACCAGTGGACCACATGTAACTAAATCAAGTGTGGGAAACAGGTGCTCTTGTCTGGGTAATCCTGTACAAGCAGGGTTTGCTTTAGCCCGGGGCTTCATAGCTGTGGGTGGTGTAATCTTCCTTTTGGTCAGAGCTGGTGTGTGGGTGGTTCTTGAAGAGGGGGTTGGGGGGTGGAAGGTGTAGCTTGCTGTAGTCCTGAGCTACATGGCTAAAGGAGGTGGTGTATTCATCTTACATGGTTAGAGATAGTGTGTGGGTGGTGTAATCTTCCTTGGGTCTAAGTTGGTAGGCAGTAGTTTTTTTAGGGTGGGGCAGGGGGCGGGGCTGTAGCTTGCTTAAGCTCCTGGCTTCTTGGCTGTGTCTGGTGTGATCTTTCTTGTGTCCCAGTTGGTATGTGAATGGTTTCTTAGGGTGGGGTTGATGTAGCTTGCTTTAGCTCCTGGCATCATGGATGCGTGTGCCATGCTTTAGGTTTGATTTGTGGGTAGATTTTTTAAGGGGGGGGGTTGTAACTTGCTTTAGCTCTCAGCTTCATGGCTGCAACTTGTGTAATCTTCATTTGTCTGAGGTCCCAATTTTTAGGCCTTATTATCTTCATAAAATTCTCACACAAATTTGACTTATTCAAAAATTACTGGGATCATTAAGAACGTTCATGGATAAATTTTGGAACAGTGAATCATAAAAATAATGTTATAAGGTAAAGTTGATTAAGACTTGTTAACGTAAAGCATCAATATGTACTTCAGTTTTGGACTATCAGATTCTGCTAGCATGAAATACAAATGAAATGTTGCATTTGTTATAAGAAGGTTTTATCTGACTTCTTCTCTTTTGGGTGGGATTTGTCTTGGTAGCATATGTCCTTATTGGCTTATTTGCTGCTTCAGCATAATTTACTGAACCTGAACACCCTGGCGCCAAAACTCTGGTTCCTGAACACTGAGAATCCCTGCATAAGAATTTAATGAGTCTGTAACCTGGTGCCATGCCTAGTTTGACTGACAGATGGTTAATGAGCGCCAATTTCATTAACCATCTGTCACCACACAGGACTCCGCGACCCCTGACAAACTTAATATTAGACCCAAAGTTTCATGGACTCTGTTATTGTCTTTCTCAAGTGATAATCAACAAAATGGCATCCGCACTTATTTGTGTCTGATGTGAAACCACTATAAGACTCCATCCCTTTGAGTTTTCCTATTACCCAATGTATTATTCAGTTATATAAAGTGCCTCTCCATGATTTTATGACATGTTGTTGATTTGAACCTATTTGCCCTCAATGACTATAAAGATTCAAAAACACTTCAATTATTCATCTCAAAATAACAGTCAAAATGATAAATACCTGTTGTAATGAAATTATTAAAACAGCAATATATATTTGAAAGGAAGATGAGATCCATTGGAGCAAAAACAATCAAATCTTTACATTCCTTCTGACTGTAATTTACATTTCCAAAATAATTTTGGACCAATTGACGAAATTTGTCATCTGGTTTTTGATTACAATTACGACTAGTCAAAACAGCATGCAATATCTTGGATTTGAAAAGTACCAATATATTGCAATATGTGTTTCCAATACAGAAATGAGGAACGATACCCATCCTTGTATGTGTACAATAATGGTAATGTAGCCAATATCTATATGAAAATGTTTAGGAGCTACATTTATATAAGCCATCTTTTTGACATTTAAGAAAATATAATACTCAAAAGAATCTAAGGAACATTTGTATAGTGTCCCCTTAATACTTAATATCTCAGCGCTTGTTTACAGTTATGTATTCTATGAAAAAACACTATCTTATTGATATATTGGAATCAAATTTCTTATCGTGACTCAGTTTCTGTATTGTGCTTTGATGTCAGAAACAAGGCAGGGGTCGAAAATGAAAGTCACGTGATGTCAGATGACTCAGGTTCAAAACATTGCGGTCTTGTCTTGGGTGATTTAATTGGTTTGGAAATTATATCCCTGGTACTGATAAGCTTGATGAAAATATTTTCCTGAAAATTTGTGATAAAAAATTCCAAAATTAATCAAGTTTTTAAAAAAATACAGTAGAACTCATATAACGAACTCCAAGGGACCAAAGAATTTAGTTCGCTATATCCAGTGTTCGCTGTACACATATAATTTTAATGATATTATATAGGGACGGGACTTGAAAATTTGTTCGCTATATCTGAGTGTTCGCTATATCCGTGTTCGCTATATCCGTGTTCTACTGTATATTTAAAGTTTAAAAACCAGGGGCCCAATGTCAGGTATGCATGTGGGTATGATCAAAACTAAAGAAAAATACTTCTCTTTGCTGCTGACGTATTAAGTTAGTGCAAAAAATATTACTACTTGAGTGTTCCTTAACTTTTTTGGAGTAGTATACATTCAAATCATACCAGTTATAATGGTAACAGTGTTATGACATGAATTCTCATGGCATGTTTGTACCACATAATTCACTCATTATAACCCGCTGAATAATGCATGATTGAAGGGCTAAACTCTTAGTCCATAAATTATTAGCCCCTGTGAGTGGTCAGCTAAGTGAGGTGGTATTGATTTCATGTAAATTAGGTGGTAGTAGGGGTCAGGGGGTCACACCGATTAATCAATTAGATGTTAATTACACTGTTTGCACAGATGTGTTTAATTGTGTGGGAAATTGATTATGAGAGGGGCTTTCTTTATCCATGGGTCTTTGAAGATCAACCAGAAATAGTTTTTAGTGTTAATCCATGGTTTTACAGTTAATCAAAACAGGGTCTTTGGGACTAAGAGTACGTATATTTGAGAGTCTATTTCCTATTTTAGGACTCCTCCTAAAATATAAAGGATGTTTCACATTTGGTAAAAGGTTGATAAAGGCAGGGGTCGAAATTAGTACTATAAGGGTACTAGCCATTCGGACTAGTGCATTCCTGAGAGACATTCTGACTAGCCAAATACACTGATATAATCGTATTTTAATTAAATTCGACTAGTCCTTCAGGCTACCAGTCATTATGCTTTACTAGCCATGGGCTACCGGGATAGTGCTAATTTCGAACCCTGATAAAGGTCTATCTATATTTGTGGTTAATGGTTGATGTTTTTAGCATCTTGTCATGAAAATCATACTAAAATCTGTTTTTATAAAAAGATGCTTATCTACACCTCAGATCGCAGGGGATCCATATGAAAAGTTTTTGGGGGTCCTCCAGACTTTTCTGCGTCAAATATACTCAGGAAAGTTGAGCCCTTTAAAACCCTGTTAGTCCCTTTATCCATCAGTTGTGAGAGGAATTTCTGTTTGAAAGTTAAAGTTGAAGTTGATATTTTTTGGCTTCTGGCATCCCTTTTATTAACTTGATTTCTAGTATTGCTGAACTACACTGATAGATGCCAACTGAGCTATGCGCAGGGTCCCATGTCAACGCAATATACAGAAAAGCAATAAAGCAGTACATCTGGTGTATTATGCTTGATGTTGCTGAACTACACTTTTAGCGATTGACTGAGCTATGTACAGGGTCCAATGTCATCACAATATATTACATAACTGAATTACTATGAAAGAAAACCATTCTCAAACATTCTTCCCCAATATGACTTTACTGTGATTTGGGACGTTTAGAAAAGGGGTCAGCTTATAACTAGTAGTCCTGCTTCATGATAGTCTGTCATCCAGACCCTAAAGCAAAAATATCTAGATCGCTCAGCTTTAGGAAGTTAAAGTGACACAGAGTATCTTTCTTAAAACTTTATTTGGTTTTGATAATCTACAAAATATCTAATATGCTGATTGAAGTTCATATCTCATCACTGGACGTGCAAATATATCCATTTATGCATAATATCTCTAAAATACTTGATTTTATGGAAAAATCAAGAAAACATTTCAAATACGTTTAATATTCGGAATTATGCATCCAATTAATTTACCTAGTAGTTACAATATTTACCTAATAAACACTATCGAATCGAATATATCTTCCTGTCAGCTTATGACAAGGTTTCAAAATTACGTTTGGCGAATTTGCGCGCGCCACTCAAGCCACATTGTCTGGTTTTCAATCAAAATCTCGACTTTGAGTGGCCGTATTTTCGCTCTAATGTACTGATTGACCTTTAACTTGTTATTTTCAGTAACAGTTAGTGGTTCCTGATATATAATAACATCGATTTCAAAATTTGACATATGTAATCCTATCAACATACTCTGTGTTTCTTTAAGGCATCTTCTGGGCTCCATTTTGTAATAATACATGATTTGTCTAAAAATATTGTCAATTAATTACTTCTGAGACTAAATGTTAGTCTAGCTTCATGATAGTGTAATTTATAGGAGCCTTTAATACAGCCAAATCCTTGTTTTTCAAGTCTGGATTTATAGAATATATTAAATAAAAAGCCTGAAGAAATAAAATAAAAAATTATTGAAGGTACAGTGATTATTCTACATTATTAAACTATCAAATATTTCATATTTTTGTCGATTAACCCAGTCACATTGTTCATCAATAATATATTCACTCTCCGTCTACAGGTACAACGCTGACAGTGAGACGAGGGAGTGAACCCGCCCTCAACACGCTGATAGACAAGCCGCTGCAGAATGGAGACATTATTCCCATGGGGCGCGGCAGGAAGGAGTCGCATCAGGTAGAGTTGTCTCCCTTTGTTAATCAATTTTAAAAGCAGTTTTGTTTCTGCTTCTTCAATATGTATTGGCATTTGATTGGCTGCTTTTCAAAGAAAAGATTTCAATATCAATTTGAAGATAAACCTGTTTTCAGTTAAAAAAAACTTTCAATACTAAATGAAATATCTAATAGAAATGAGAGTGTTCATTGTTGGCTTTAAGAAAATTTCTATCCCTGATGAGTTAGAACTAAGGCTGAGGACACACTTATAGCAAAAATAGAGGCCATCATGATTAGAAATTAAACATGAATGTTGTATAATGATTTGTAATCATACATTCTGTACAGGAAAGTCAATTCAATTCAAGTTCATGCCAGATATAATTTCAGAAACTTTTACTTGAAACTTAAACATAATATGCTACCTTCTTTCCAGGAGAGTGATGAGCCTCGTTCTGAATCTGAGTCGGACGAGAACCGGTCCCTGTCACCCGTCAAAAGAGACCCGAAAGAGAAGAGTCCGTTGTCACGGTTCCAGCGTGACTCAAAGCGGGTGTCCCTTAGCAACAACCCGGACATGTTTCGCTGGCTGGACGCTCATGAAGCTCAGCAAGACAGGCTTAGACAGGTAGAGCTGAGCTATTCCCATAATGACAATTCTTTAGTTGAGATCAAATTATCTGCAATAGAACAAGTTCTACCGTCGCTCATGGCTAGTTGTTGCCGGACTGTCAGGGTGTTGACCCCTTGGGAATTGACCCATAAGAGTTCATGCCTTAGTACTTTTGACAAGAATGTGAGGCCGAATATGACAAAGTTACATTTGTTCATAACTAAAAAAGCATGTATCCTTAATCCCATACTATCTGTGAAACCATTCATAGTGCAACAAGTTATTCAATTCATTTCTTCCCGAATGAGCTCTGTTGCAAGTAAGCCATATTTATTGATTCTTACAAAAACATGGATATCCTTCTTGTTAATAAAAAATAGTACAATTACTCCTTTGGTCTTAGGTCTTGACATTGCAAAAGTGAAAGAACCAGAGTTTTGATGGAATATTTATTTATGCAGCCCATTCGGTTTCAATTCAAAAAGTATAACAAGTCTCCTGATTTTCAAAAGCTCTATGTTTATCTCCTTTTAAGTTGTATTTTGGTCTATTTAAAGATGTCATGACAAGACATGCAAATATTTGATTTTCTGTTCTGGAAAGCTGCAATGTTGTGTAGAGACGCCTTTGACAAGGAGAGGTTCAAATTGTAATTTAATGACTCTTTGGCCACTTTTAGGTCCACAGAGGCCATATCTTAAAATCCTATTATCAACATCTTCATCAGAACAGAAAGGCCCTAGAAAGCTGAAATAGTTTGTACAAACTCCTCACACACGGTAGATTATAGTCAATAGGGTGGTAACCTTATGGCCAATAAGATAAACCATTATGAAGCCAGATGAACTACAGAGCCAATGACTCTTATTTTAGTTATTGAAAATTTGTGTACATGCTTATCATCTATTTGCAGGGGTCCACAGAAAGGAAGGGTCCAGTGGGCGGATCCGGGAAGGATCCAGATATTACTAAATCTCCTCCACATAAACAACAGTGAGTTAATAATTTATATTACCGGGTACCGTACCATCAAATCAACATTTATCATGTGTGAAATCGAAATTCTACAAAATGAAATAAACGATCAGTTAATTGATTAACAGACGTATTGAAATAATATTGGATTATATGGTATGCTTGTAAGCCAAATTTCAGTGAGTGAAGGGAGTCCTTGCGAATTTTGATGTCCCTTAAAAGGTTTCTATGATACTTTTACCATTTCAAAGGGTGCCATCTGCTTAACACTTGCTAAACGACCCCCTTAGATGATGACCTAGGAACAAACTGCAGTGAAACAAAATACACTGTATAATACACTTTCAATGACCTGAATAAGTATAGATTATTTTGATGATTAGGGTATTTATATAGCGCACATTTCCACAACGAATGCATGCTTAAGGCGCTCCCTCAATTATTACCCTGGTCTAACCCAAGCTGACGATTTAGCACTTAACGGGTCATTAATGTATTTTGTGCATCTATATATCATCTGTTGCAGGGATGGTGCTATAGTGATAGTGTTGAAGAACGACGGAGGTCCACTCGGCATACACGTCATACCTGACATCGACGATGAGGGGAGGTAACTCATTCATGTCCATCTTTGTCTTAGTTCCTCAAAACATGGTTGATTTTAATCTCACTGAGAAAGCCTGTATTATCTATTCTATAATCAATGCTTTCCTTTTCCTCCCCAGAGAGCTTGGTCTAACACTACAAGGTATAGAGAAGGGAGGGAGGATACAGCGAGACGGTCGGCTGTGTGTCAACGATAGAATCATCGAGATTAACGGAACCAACCTTGAGGGTGTTTGTTTTGACAAGTACGTAGCAGCTAGGATTTGTCCTAGTCAGTCATGCCTATTCCTATTTTGGTTGGTACCTTACATGTGTATGTTGTTAGATGGACTTCATTCATTGGAGCATAGTTGTACAAGGATAGGAAAGGCACATTCAATGATGGGCAATTTTCATTTTTTATGACATTTTCTGAATTTAAAATTGGCCATTGCCAATATAATTATTTATAAGCTTCAGTATTCAAATAGGCAATTTCTGCATGAAATCCCAATATCTACAAGTAGTAGCTATTCAAAACGTGCTTTGTGATAAAAGTTTGTTCATTTGGCCTGAAATATCAAAAATAGCAAGGAACACGCTTAACAATTTAAAAAAAATGTTTCCTATTCTTTATCATATTAAATTTTTTTTTTTTTTTCAGTGCACAAAGAATATTTCGAGACGCAATGAGGACACCAGAAGTTCGACTAAAAGTTATAAAGGATTATGAGTCTCCTGCTCTTCCAAAACAACCTCCACCCATTATGCCAAAGCCTAAAGGTCATGCCCCAGCAAAACCTTCACCTTTGACCCTTCCACCACCAAGGGGAGATAACTCCCCGCCCACAAGTCCTGAGAAAACTAGCACACCAGCCGACACAGAAAAATCAATAACATTAAATAATAATGTCCATGATAAAAATTTGAACTTTTTCAATAACAATAAGTCTCCCAAGATGCCTGGATCGCCGCTTCCATCGAGGGATAAGCTGCCAATCCAGCCCGGTCCCCCGTTAAAAGTTATCTCACCGACTAAGAAGACGCCACCAGCAGTTCCACAAAGACATCCATCAACCACCCTGTCTACTCCTAAAGATCAGGCCATCAACACACTCACTAATACAAGAAAGATTGGCAGGAAAATCAAAATATCTCTAAAGAAAGGTAGGTGTCATCCTGCTACATCAGCGTATATGTCTCCACGTTATGCTACAACCTATCCCCTGATATCCTGCTAGGGTATTCTGCCATATCGCTGACGGGTGGTTACTCAGCGCTATTTATAGTCTTCCGTTTTCAATCAAACTATTTCGAACTCCATACACTGTTGTCTAGTGATGTCGCTCGTTGAAATCTAAGAGAGCGCAATTTGGAGCAATGAGAATCAGATTTATTATCTGACAGCACACCCATTGGTTAATTTGAATCACGAGGTGAGCACGCGGAACAAAGCCAAGAAATCAGTTTGCCGCTATCGCTGAAAGGGCATCATTTGATTGGCTTACTATATATAGCGATACAGCTGAATACCATAGCAGGATATCAGGGGATAGGTTGTAGCATAACACGGAGACATATACGCTGATGTAGCAGGATTGATTTCGGACTTGTAGGGGTGAAAGCGTTAAGAATAAGATGTCCACGATTTGTTAAAAACCTAGAAAAGGTATTAATGTGAAATTAATTCTTACTTGCTGTATGCACTGGTTCATCACTTTGACATTTGAGAATGTTTTGTCAGAAATATAAGGATTGATTTAAATGATTACCAAAGGGCTTTTGGATGTGATTAATTTTCAGTTTCAAATATTATTGCAATACTTGAGCTGACTATTGCAATATAATGCATTACAAAATTTGGTGCAATACTAAGGCCTATCGTTGAAAGAGGTTATAACAAGATTTCATGATTCTCCTGAAGAGGTTATGATAAGATTTCATGATTCTCCTGAAGAGGTAATGTCAAGATTTCATGATTCTCCCAACAGGAGTGACTGGCCTCGGATTCAGTATTACATCGCGAGACAACATGACTGGAGAGAGTCCTATTTACATCAAAAACATCCAACAAAAGGGTGCTGCCGTCCAAGATGGCCGACTTAAGCCGGGTGATAGACTCCTTGAGGTACGATTTAAAACAGTCACATGTACATGAGTTCTGACAAGCTTAACTGGATAAAGTTATACCCAAATTTGTTGTACGTGGAACTGAGGCTATGATTGTCTGGTTAAGGTGTACCCTCATAAATCATTTTCAATAGATATGCTTGCATAAACTTTCCTCTTAACTGATGCAATGATATCTTTTAAGTTTCTATGAGTCGCAAGCCAAATACAGACTTGATTCTGACGACATGACATTTGATACAAATTCTGATTTCCATAACAATTTAAGCTACAAAATCTGACTTTCCTTTATGATAAACTTTCGGAATAGTATCCACAATGAACTATTTCCATCACAACAGTTACCCACCATAGAATATCTCTATCGCATTAGTAACCCACAATAGAATATCCCTATCGCAATAGTCCCTTGGGGTCAATAGTCACCCTTAGTGATTCCAAGGTACACAATGATTTGCTGATCCCTATCGCAATAGTCCCTTTTGGTCAATAGTCACCCCTAGTGATTCCCAGATAAACAATGATTTGCTGATGTCTGCAGGTTAACGGAGTCGACATGTGCGGCCAGAGTCAGACGGAGGCTGTGAGTCTGCTGCGTAGTATCCCAGAAGGCCAAGTGTGTCATCTCGTGGTCTCCAGACAGGAAGCTGTGGACGAACTCTTCCGAATGCCACGGGAACTGGTCAGTTGTTTGCATGTGAAGTGGTTAACAAATAGCCAGACAAATAGTTTTTTGTTTATTTTTTGGAGCTGATCAAAAACTGTTGTGAAAGAATTGTTATAAAAAAATGATATGACATTTTCAAAAGTACAGTTATGCAGTAGACATACTTTGTATCTAGTAACTTTCTAGTAATTTCTAGAACCTTGGTACTTTCTTTCTTGGCCGAATATATATAATGTAATTCATAGCAACTCAAAAGTTCTTTTGAGATAGTGTACCTTTTGGATATCAGTGTTGGTTCAAAAAAATATTTAAGAATATTTCTATCTCAAGTTTTAAATTCTTATCCAGAACATTTTATTTAATATATGTTTTTGCACAGCTCCTTTTTAAGTAAAAAGTTATTTTGCAAAATTTTCAACTAACATTTGTTAAAACATTCAAGCTTTTAGTGTAAGACGTTGATCTTTCTTTCATTTCTCTGTTTTGATTAGCAAGAAAGCACTGTTTGAAGCTGTTTGAAGATTGAATCTACTTATTTCAAGCATGAGTTACAACTGAATTAGTATTTAGCACTACAGGCTTGACATTTCATTTAGGGAAATAACTCATTGGTGTAAATCAAGCACAAGAACCAACCTAAGGATATTGTCATTGATAATTATGAACTTTAAAACATATGACATTTAACAATTTACCTTAATTTCCCTATTAATTTGACCCTAAAATCTTCAAAAGATTTTCAGAAAATGTTTATTGTTCAACTGATTTTCACTTTTGATCGCTTATTCAGCAGTGTAGTTAAAATTTTAGATAAATATCATTATATGGGAAATTGTAATGCATAGTTTTGATAGATAACCAAAAAATTATAGCAATGACTTCAAAACAAAGATATATTTATTGATAACAACAGTCGAGATAATTACACTTTGCAAAAATATTTGGTGCATTGTTTTTAACTTACATCACTTGGTTGATCTCAGTTGATATTATGTGAATGAATTATTGGAGACCTTGAATTAATGGAGAAATTACGGATCACATGAGTCAGTAACAGGGAACATATTATTGGGCCAATGAATCTACAACTGGCTTTCTAGATGAAAATGTCAAGAAGGTAACATGTTCGAATTGGGTACTTGAAATTATTAACACTAACATTTTTTTCAGGGTAATGATAAAGTCAATATGGACTTTTGTTGTTGAACTTATTAAAAAATCTTGCAATTATTGTTTGAATTTCTGCTGATTGCTTCTCTTGACACATATGTGTGTAGACTGAAAGGAGGAGCTGGCCCTGTTTGCTGTAGATGATCTATCTGGCATCCATGTTGTCTCTTGCTTGATCTTTTGTCTTGGCATCTTGCACTCTCTCTACACGTTTCTGCCTGGACCTCCGCTACGAAATTGGAGGGGGATATATGTTTAGGTTCCGTCTGTCCACCTGAGACTCATTTGATAGCTTTTCTAAGAACAATTTAAGATAGAGTAATCAAATTTGCTTTTTGTCCTCAGGGTATCAATTAATTGATGGACTCTGAAAATCAGAAGCTTGCAATCATTATTTACAGAGTTATTGCCCTTGTTCCCTGTTTTTAGTCTCGGTTCCAGGGCATCTTCAAAGGGGATAAATTTCCACAAACTATTTAGGATAGGATTACCAAATATGCTGTGTGACTTCAGGGTATCAATACCTTGATGAAGTTAAAAAATCAGTTGCGTGCAGAGTTATTGCACTTGTTCTGTTATTGTGTACCCCGGTACTCTTATTTAGGAAAATGTAGGGAGCTGTAGCAAAAACTAATTTGGTGAGGTATGTTGATAACTATGAGATTTATGAGATGTTATTTTCTGTCAGGTTGAGTTTGTTTCAAATTTCATATGACAACAATATTCTTGATTTTCTAATATACTGTTGTAAAATTTAGCTCAAGTTTCCCTTTTACCTCCAAGCAAGAAAACAGGCTGAAAGGTAATCTGTTATTGTGGATACAGATGTAACTGTTTTTATGAAGCGCCAAATCTCCACTTTGAGGACGCAAAGAAGTCTATGTCGCATTACCCTGATCCATCCCAGGCTGATGTATAGTTGCTAAAGGGTCATCTCCAATAAAAATAATACCAGGTACCCAATTGCATTGCTGGGTGAACTGGGCCACATTTTGAATAAAATTACTTGTATGGGGTGATACCACAAGTCTTTCAACTTGTGTCTTAATTTGTGTGGGAAAGGGAATGACCCTTCAACTCAGCCTTGTCATCACCCACTCACTTGAAAAGTCGTGCCCAATACTGCCGAACTACACTGAGCGAAAATTTATAAAATAGTATTAGGTAGTTGAGTATCCTGTTTATCACTCATCATCATGATATGAAGGGTTATTGCTGACAATGTTCAGTAACTCAGATTTCTGCAAAGTGGTTGCCATTGTGACGTTGGGCTAAAATTGTGATGTCACAACAGCAAACTGTTATGATGTCATACTTGCAGCAGTTTTACACAGTTTTATTTTGCGGTCTGAACATTATACTGCAGTATCTACGAAATGAAGAATTGTATTAATACGAGCAAGGGGCTTAGTTGTTGACTTCACAAACTTAAATGTTTATTTCTTGAGTGCATGCTTGCAATTGATTGTTACCTTTGTATTTTTGTGATTATTTTTATGATTTGATCATGCATTTGATATGTTGCATCCACCTTTTATTTGCCATGATGTGAATTTTGATTT
Source organism: Steromphala cineraria (assembly GCA_916613615.1). Lineage (NCBI taxonomy): Eukaryota > Metazoa > Mollusca > Gastropoda > Trochida > Trochidae > Steromphala > Steromphala cineraria. The sequence continues at coordinate 24,483,782 of OU744733.1, forward strand.
CTCATTGTTGTTTCAATATTATTTTGTTTGTTTGATTGTCTCTTTAACATGGGAAAAATTCATTTGAATACGTAGGCTTTTCACTAATTGTTTTGTGTAGGATCAAAACCGAGCCAGAGGTGTTGTTGATAATGTAAGCCCGCGGCAGAGGGAAATTGGAAAGGGCCGACATTATCAAACAACACCGAGGGCGAGGTTTTGATCTAACTTATGAACCGAGATAAACCGTAGTTACAAAATAATTTCAATAATAAGTATAAAAATGGATTCATTGATTTTTACTGGTAGGGAATCATCATGAGCAAACGGATAGCACATCCGCGCCCTGCACGTGCTTTGCGCTCGCTACCCAAGCCGTGAACGTGAAATGCATGCGCTATCTGCCTCGTGAAGTTCACATGTTTGTCACTGTGGAAAATACATCATTGTTCTCATGGGCCTTTATAGCCGAGTTGTCAAAGGCGCCAGTTTAGTAAGCGAGTGGTGAAGAGTTCGAAACCAGGCATGCGAACATTATATTTGTGATTTGTCAAAACTGTGATATTTTGTGATGGTATTTAATCGTAGAAGGACTTTGAAACAAAGTGTTTCAAAACGTGTATAATCCCAATCAAAATAAATTTCCGAAAAATTCTAGAGTAAGCCACGGGCTTTCCTAGAGAAAGCCCTGGGCATTCTTGGAGAATGCCCGGCAAAGAGGTTTATCCGGTAAAAGAAGAACCTAATAGGACAATAGAGTGACGTCACTGGAGGTTTATAATGCATGTCAAATCTCAAGCATGAGAAAATATCTATTTGATTCTGACTAATTGTACACTTATGTAAGACAGTTGATTATCATTCCTAAGCTTGCAAAGTTTTATTAACTCATAAAAAGATGAATTTCTTATTTTCTTTTGATTTTTCTCAAAATGTTGGACAAAGGAGAAATTTTCAAACCTGTATCCTCTATAACTATAAAATCTGAAAAATCGAGATAAGACTTATTAGGACAATCGTCCTTCTGATGGAGTATGTTCATGTTTGGCTAGTCAAGTATGTTTAGATATTGACAGTGCTATTCAGAAAACTCCCTTTTCTTGAGACCTTGAACATTTGAGGGTTTTTTTTCGGACCTATATACATACAATATGAAGAAAGATTTCCAGAATAAAGTTTTGTTCATTTGTTCTTCACGATTTGATGAAATAGTGAGTGAGTTATTGTTTTATGCTCCTTGGGCAATATTTTTGCCATTAGTGGCGTTGATTTAATATAACCATACAGGAAGTTATCATTAAGAAATTATAATTTCTGTTCTATACATATCACTTTCCTTTCGAGAGATGTTTTCAAACATTTTGAGAAAATCAAGCCCATTTAAATGATTTTGTCATTTCTCTATGCATTTTTCTTTGCATCCCAATTTTTCGTTTCATTTCCACCTTTTGACTTGTCTGCTCACAGAGTTATCTCCCTTGATTTGCGGTGTTTGTCTGTCTGTCTGTTTGTTTGTCTGTAGTGCTGCATGTACATTCCGGGCTCCTCCTTTCTGCACTTTCAGAACGATGAAAAAGCGCCCCCTGTATTGCAGCCCCCGGAGAAAACAGGGGATGATGGGTCCCTTGCAAATCTGAAAAACAAGGAAGTAATTAAATTCGAGATCCCTCTAAACGACACGGGGTCTGCTGGTCTTGGTGTCAGCGTGAAGGGAAAGACCTCGACCACGCCAGAAGGAACCAAGGATCTTGGCATATTCATTAAATCTGTCATGAACGGAGGGGCAGCGTCAAAGGTACATGTAGTGGATAATTAACTGTTTCCAAGCAGTTATGGTTTATAAGCTCCTTAGGCGTCAGCCTCAGAAAAGAAATTTGTAATCGGGTGTTTGATATAAAAATGCCATGCTTTGAAAGTGTGGAGCTTAAACATAATTATTCATTAAAGGGGCAGTAGCACGTTTTTTGATAATTATATATTTTAAAATTTTCACTGATATTTGTACGTTAATGCTAAATGTATTATTTTGATAGTGTTATAAATCTCATTACATAAGCCAATCGGCCATAATCAGAGGACAAAGTATGAAGATTCACATAAATCCATTGGCGGCCATTTTTGTGTGAACACCTTTAATTCATTTTCTGTAAGAATAAAGAATCGTATGGCTAAACTTTACATTATATATTTGAATTATTACTGCTCCATTTAGTTTAAACACATTGTCTTTCAATTGGAACCATTAATTTTCATTTTTCTGACATCACCTTATATTCCCCATAAAAACGTGCTACTGCCCCTTTAAGTCTTTCTGCTTCTATTTCAAAAGTTTAAGTCTTTACAAAATCATTTAGTCAGTGGTTAGAATAAAGGTCCTATATGAAAAGGATAATTGAACTTTGGTTTTAGATATGATTCAATTATTCTGTAATTTTATGAGAACAGTTTTAATAGAAGAATCAACATTAATCCCAAATGCATGAAAACAGTTGAGTGATTGATCTCCGTTGCTTTGGTTGAACTAAACATTGTGTGACGAAACCCTACCTTTCACTGTTTCTGTGTGCTTCTACCACATTGTGCAATGGAACATTTGCTGCAATGCATTTTGATGACTGACCAACTGACTGAATCTACTGACAGATCATTCTACAAATATAATACCTTTGCAACCACCTGCAAATTTGAATCTTCCTTGTCTATCTTAAATTTAGATTAAATTATTCAATACAATATGATCCATATATATTGATATCTCTGCTTAACATTGTTCTATTTGGTAAACTGTATTTCTAGAGGTGTGACAATATATCGTGGTATTCTTGAATCATGACACATTTTCTGTATCATGATACATATTGCTGACTTATTTTGCCTAAAATTCAGAGGATTTATGAGAAATTTTTATTTTTGGTCAAAAACCTTGAAATAGCGTATTGTGATTTGTACCGTATCAATCTTATCGCAACAAGATACCGTGATATGTATCGTATCGTGAAATATCTGTATCGTCACACCTCCAAAATATTTCATAGTTGTATATCCAGTATATAAATTTTTAAATACAATATCTCTCTCAATACCATATATCAAGCATATATATATACCCTATATCTCTGATTTCAATTGTTCTCTACGATCCTCTATGACCGGACCATATCGATATTTCAGGACGGACGTCTGTTAGTGAATGACCAACTGCTAGAAGTAAACCACATCACTCTAACCAACATGTCCAACGTGAACGCAATGGAACAGTTGCGACGAGCTATGCAGACTGATGGACCAAAACTTGGCATTATACTGTTGACTATTGCTCGCAAAATTGGTGCTCCTTCGCCATTTCAGGGCGAAACATCTCTTGACAATATAGATAGTAGTCAGGTGGAAGTGCTTAACAATGGCATCACCATATATGGCGAGCGAGTGCACAATCGCTCGAACAGTGGAGAGATGATAGGGTCGTCAAGGGCAGATAACTCTAAACTGAGGACTGACTCTGTGCATGTGAGATCCCACAGTGATATAGACAGGACTAAGCCTGCTAATGCTGCAGTAGATAGGATTATTTCTGGGGGAACTCATGGTGATGTTTCGGACGATATTCAAGGGAGACGGGACAATCGTGATGTGTCTGGTAGACACGTGTCTACTATAGGAATGAACAACAAGAGAGGCGAGACCGTTATTATAGAGGATGACATGTATGCTATGCCAAGGGTACGTGGACTGAAGAACTATCTGTGTTTAATTATGACTTGTCTTTTTCTTCAGGTCTCGAGTCTGATTTCAAAATGCCATCTGTTAACAACTCATCTGCCTATTCAAAATTTCTTTATTTTACGTGCAATTTATGAAAATGTTGAATATTTTAGACATTGTCGTTAACCCTTACCAGTATAAAACCTTACATGTTAGAGCTGCAAGTTTTTACCATACCAAATAAGTTTGTAAAGTTGCATGCCAAAAAGCGATATAAGAAACTTCTGATAAGCTTTCATCCAAGGCCAAAAGAAACCAGGTTCTGTAATGGCAGACATTAAACTCTGATACATCCGGTCTCAGGGAACGAACGTGATGCTAACACCACTAATCTGTACCCTGGGCTCAGAAGCTAGATTCGCTCGTGCGACCCAACTTGGGATATATCCAATCAAATCATTTGCTTGTTGAAATTTTATCGAGAAGGTGGAGAGCAAATGATTTGATTGGCTACATCTGGACCGCGCGAACAAATCCAGCTTCTGAGCCCAGGGTACAGATTAGTGGAGTTAGCCTAACATTCGTACCCCGAGACAGGATGACTCTGATAATAGTCATTTGTAAACATTAAGGTCACTTCACTATACTTCCAGAAGAGACAACCAGCCCGCCCCCACTCAACACTGGGTATCCCTCATGTTAGCCCCTCCCACTCCCGGAGCTCTAGTACAGAGGATCACAGTGACCACCGTCCACGCGGGTCGGCAAGTGACTGGAGCAGTGAACTGCATGATCCCGAAGATGACCTGTGAGTGTTGACCTTTAGTCTGCTTGATTGTTATAAGCTAAATTTCGGAAGAAGCGCTGTAAGAATCTACTTTATCATGGAAATACTCAAAAACAACAATTCTGAACAAAATTGCACACACTTGATATGATTTTAGAATATCACTCCCCAATATCACTCCCCAATATGATAATGAAACAATCAGTTTCAATGTAAATTAAGAGTAAAACTCAAATTCTTGAAATCTGAACATAAAAAGATAATAAACGCAGTTAAAAAAATAAGATAAAAATGTATTTTACAAATACAGTGATCTTATTAACTTACTACCAACTTTAACTTCTTTATTTCTCCAACAACCACCCAGCGGTGGTACAAGAGTACAAAGTCATCAAATTACATATATACAATCACAAGATGGGGCAAATTAACTTTTAAAATGTGTAAATATATACTTAATAAACATTGATAGTTTTTTCATTTCTGATGTTTTCTTTGAGCACATTAAATGCTTGAAGGAAGTAAGATTCCTCCAATTAAGATATTGAGGAGGAATATATTTCTGTCTAGCTTCATTAAAGTAAGTACATCTCAGTAAATAGTGAAGATATACCAAGATATTTGTTTAATAAGATGGCTCTATATGTCATGCAGGTAAATTATCGTTTGATGTGCGATATATAAAAAGACATTTCTCATCTTGGTCGATTATAATGACTTAATTCACAAGGTTTTGTTAATTTGCCTCAGAGCACTTTGAGCATTCAATGTGTATGGATAAATGCACTTTATAAATGGACTATTAATATCATTATTATCATAATCTCCTTCAGAAGTCCTACAGGAGATTTTGAGTTCCAACGGGAGGGGTTTGGTCGACAGAGCATGTCAGAGAAGCGGAAAGGTCACGTTGACCCACAAGGCAGTCGGGTCTACCAGCGAGTAAAGGAAACACGTGACCACACCAAAGGTATTGAGAGATTTTCTCTAATCGTAAAAACATGTTCTCTATTTGATTTGTGTTTTTTAGAATCATGACAGGTTTTTTCTTGCAGCAAGAATGTGTCATTATGGCCAAATCTTTTTACCAATTATTCAGATATTTCAAGTAATACTTTTCACAGTTACTTTAATTACGTTTGATTTGTTACTAGAGTTTTTAGATTCAATTAATTGTTAAAGAACCTTTTAATTATTTTTTTTGTTTTGATCAATGACATATTAGAATCAAATCCAAAAATGCACATACTTTTCAGCATGCTTAGAATGCCATATTTTCGCAATTTTTAGCTCATCAGGACTGAAAGTCCAGATGGGCTTATGGCATGGCCCGTCGTCCGGCGTCCGTCCGTCCGTCGTCCGTCGTCCGTCGTCCGTCCGTCGTCCGTCGTCCGTCCGTCGTCCGTCCGTAAACTTTTGACACTTTCGACTTCTCCTCATGAACCATACATATAAGAGAGCTGAAATTTTTTGTACAAGTACCTTAGCATATGGAGATTCTAATTTGTAACTTTGGTGACCCTGTGACCCCAAATAGGGTCACAGGGGTCACAACTTTAAAAACCTATTTTCATCTTCTTCTCCAGTTCCAGAAGGACTAGAGAGTTAAAAATGATATGTGCAGACTCCTTGGCCAATGGGGATTCTAATTTGTAACTTTGGTGACCCTGTGACCCCAAATAGGGTCACAGGGGTCACAACCTTAAATACCTATTTTCATCTTCTTCTCCAGTTCCAAAAGGAGTAGAGAGTTAAAAATTATATGTGCAGACTCCTTGGACAATGGAGATTCTAATTTGTAACTTTGGTGACCCTGTGACCCCAAATAGGGTCACAGGGGTCACAACCTTAAATACCTATTTTCATCTTCTTCTCCAGTTCCAAAAGGAGTAGAGAGTTAAAAATTATATGTGCAGACTCCTTGGACAATGGAGATTCTAATTTGTAACTTTGGTGACCCTGTGACCCCAAATAGGGTCACAGGGGTCACAACCTTAAAAACCTATTTTCATATTCTTCTCCAGTTCTAAAAGGACTAGAGAGTTGAAAGTGATATGTGCAGACTCCTTGGACAATGGGGATTCTAATTTGAAACTTTGGTGAACCTGTGACCCCAAATAGGGTCACAGGGGTCACAACCTTAAAAACCTATTTTCATATTCTTCTTCAGTTCTAAAAGGACTAGAGAGTTGAAAGTGATATGTGCAGACTTCTTGGACAATGGGAAGTCTAATTTGTAACTTTGGTGAACCTGTGACCCCAAATAGGGTCACAGGGGTCACAACCTTAAAAACCTATTTTCATCATCTTCTCCAGTACTAAAAGGACTATAGAGTTGAAAATGATATGTGCAGACTTCTTGGCCAATCGGGATTCTTAATTGTAGATTTCGTGACCCTGTGACCCCAAATAGGGTCACAGGGGTCACAACCTTAAAAACCAATTCTCATCTTCTTCTCCAGTTCCAAAAGGTCTAGAGAGTTAATATTGATATGTGCAGACTCCTTGGACAATGGGGATTCTAATTTGTAACTTTGTTGACCCTGTGACCCCAAATAGGGTCACAGGGGTCACAACCTTAAAAAACTATTTTCATCTTCTTCTCAAGTTCCAAAAGGTCTAGAGAGCTGAAATTATATGTGCAGACTCCTTGGCCAATGGGGATTCTAAATTGTAGATTTCGTGACCCCATGACCCCAAATAGGATCACAGGGGTCACAACCTTAAAAACTTATTTTCATCATCATCTTTAGCTCCTAAAGATCTGTTGAGCTGAAAGACTGCATGTAGACTCCTTGGCCAATTTGGATTCTAAACTGTAGGTTTTGTGACCCAATGACCCCAAATAGGGTCACAGGGGTCACAATCTTAAAAACCTATCTTTCTCCATTAGATGACAGTCTATGGCAAATTTATTTCTCCTTGGATATTTTAGTGTGGACTTCTTTCACTGTCTGATATTGGCGATCTAGAAAGTGTTGAATAATAATACATTTGTTTTGTAATTTTTTTATGGGTTTTCTTGCGATAGGTAACATCAGTTTCATTTTTAGCTCATCTTGCCTGTATAAAGCAAACTTGATATGATGCCTGATGAGCTACAGAGCCAATGGCTCTATTTTTATTCTGTTGCAAGATTGCACGAAATTCACCTTCCCTCGTTATATAATGGAGGACTGTATATAGATATGAAATTCATTTCAGACAAGTATCCATCAAGAAGAGTTCAGTCCTTTCATGTGTCAGGTATAAACTGTCGCCATAGTTACTGTCTCAGTCTCTAATATTTCTTGGCCTTGAAACACGGACTACATAAGAGTTGTATAAGTGTGGTGTCACATTGTTGCTTCCATCTCGCCTTGGTTGAAATATGCTCAAAGCATTCCTTGCTTGAGAATATTCTTTTTGAATTCCAAATGGTTTAAGGGAGATTCATGTAATTATATATATTAAAAAGAATTTTTTTTTTTTTTTTTAATATTCATTTGAACGTTTCTCCAAAATTTGTCTTCCACCATTTTGTATTAATTCTCCCACAAAAGACCAAATGTTTTGGTTGCTGTTGACAATTCATTTTCATGTTGTTAAAATATTTGAAAGAAAATATGTGTTTTGATATTCTTACATTTGTAAGAGAAGCATGAAGTTCAAATTTTACATTTGTTGACGACCAAATGATGATTTCACCGATAAAAAACACAGAAAAAAATTTGGAAAGTTGAAAGTCTATTTAATTTGGATGAATTACCTTAATATATGGCCAATGGAATGTTGCAACAATGTGACGTTATGTACGTATCCTGCATGCTCATCAACCAATCAGAAGCCTCGATTCATACTGCTGCGATATAGGTGTATTTAGCTCACCATCATTCAGTATCCTACAACCAAACTTAGATAATAAGAGGCAATATTGACAAAAATAAAACATTTACAATAGGAAAATGAAATCAGCTAAATTTTTCCATTTTTGCTATTAGATATTTTATTTGGAAAAACTGACCATTGTTTGATTCAAAATTTAATAGTTAAAAATTGCTTTTTGGTGATAGCGTGTTATCTATGATAAATTTGGTCAAAATTTTTATCTAGAGCATTCAGGATTGTGTTATTATAGTAACCTAATGTCAAATTATTGTCATGTTACTTAAAAACTTATTATGTTGATACTCAAACATAACTTTATTTAGATGAGGTTCTAAAATTTTTTGTTGTTGAACAAGTCCGTCAATAGTGTAGATCCATTCATGAATAAAATATTTTCATTGGCATATTAAGGAATATGTAAATGTCAACAATTTGATTTAAAACTTGTTGTTATTGTAGGAATAATACATATTATTCAAGCAGCAAATATGTTTATTATGAAAAGAGGAAACGTATAACATAGAAATTTGTAACCTTTCAGGAGAATGGTATGACATGTAAGAAATTATTAATAATATGACATTATTATTATGAAATAATCATTCAGTTATGATCAGAAAAAAATCATTGGAATAACTAATATTTATATTTTGTGATAAATGCATGAATATTTTGTTTGAAAAAACATTATTTATAGGAAAAGTATCTTACAAATATACAAAGACCAATGAGCACAATAAGGGAACTACCGGTTTTTATATTTTAATAATTTTGTTGTATAATTTATCCTAATGAAGAATTTTAATATATAAAATTTTTGTCATTTGAAATGAGATAAGCATCAGTTATAATTTATGTACAATATCAAAATAAGGGCCACCCAGAAATTAGGTCAGAAAAAATGTCAGTCTCATTTCAGCCTAACCCTAATTTAACCCTAACATCATTAAGATCCCTCAACATACAATGCTGACAGAGATTAATTTAATTCGCAGAAATACTAATCTACAACTCATTTTGATAGCCACTAGTTGAGAATAAAACATATAAAGCTGTTATTGTTTTGAAAGGTGTACATTTAAATTTCAATATTTTAAAGAAAATGAATTATTTAATTCATATTTACGAGGCATTCTTTTTAATTGTGTATATGCTCATTTTGCCACTCTTTATTCACGTTATATGTGTGTATCACTGCAGTCTTCATTGTAAGACTGTCATAGAATATATTATATGATATATTATTTGTTGGAAAATATAAGGAGACGTATATTTGTTGTGTGTACATGCATGAAATGTTGTTCTAATATTTTTTTCATTTTGATATTTTGATTGTTATGTTGTTGATGTTGTTTAGTTATTTGTTTTGAAAACAAACATATGCTGTTGCACATATACTTATAACATATGACATTCTGTTTTTCCCATGTACCTGCCACATAACATGAAATGTATTCACATTTATCCAGGCCGGCTTTTTGTCAATAATTTTTGATCACAATTGTTCACAGATTTTTCACAAGTAATAAATTTTTAATTTGTACCAAGACGTTTTATTTCACATTCCAAAAACACATTTTAAAACAAATTTTGAGTTTTATCAACAAGTAATCAGAAAGTATTGACGTACAATTTGCATTGTTACACAGAGATTTGCTTTATACTATGAAAACACAGGATGATATACATATATATTGTCAGAATCTTGCGTAATTATGATCGTAGTTGAAAAAGCAGATTCTATAGTGCTAGACAAGCCTGATTTAGGTCTTTAAGTATTAGTTCTTTGGGAGATTGAAATTTCTGAGCAAAGTTGGTTGGCATCTTAGAAGTGATCTTAGTTTTTTGAGTATTTGATAGTCTAATGGTTGTTTTAAGTGCTGTTTTACCTATTTAAAATCTTTAAGGTTCAGAAAATGAGAATTGCAAGTTAGATTTATTAGTTCTTAACATTAATGAAATGGTTGTATTGTTTTACTGCAGATATGACTTAAATTTATTTTTAATATGGTCATATTTAAAAATAATATTGCTTTCAGCTGGTATTACCACAATTTCATGAAATAATAGTTCCAAACAAGCATGTATGTCTTTACAATATATATATATTCTAATTGCACGTTCACAGATTGTTTGATGCATGCATGTTGTTGTACTACAGGCGGTGACCTCTCGACCCCAGACCTGACCCGACCTAGAAACTCGGGGTCAATGGAGTCACTTCTGTCGGCGGCATCCAATCGAACTAACAACAATATGCATGATGATTCCAGTATGTACCTGCCCAAACCCGCCAGTCTGACTAATATTGTCAATGTTCTGAGGATTAAAAGTTATCATATAGATGCTACTGGGATATGACCTTGTTCCATGAGGCAGTTTCTCTTTCACATGGTCTGAGAGTAACCCATCTAGTCACATGTTAGTCAATCACAATGCTTTATTGATGCCTATGAAATAGAAAATTGCTTGTATAATGGGCCTGTGGCCTTTTACTGAATAAGTCTGTCTGTCAATAACAATGCCAGGGCTATCAAAATCCTCTGATGACAGAAGGTAGGGGCAGGTAACTCTTGCATTCCATTTGTTATCAAAGATTAGGACTATGATTGGAGTCTATCCAACATTTTGTGTGAGAAAATGTGCACAAATGACTAGGTTTTTTCTGCACTTCAACAATAACAGAACTTCCAAAAAAACAGGACTGCTTTCAGATTTGGCATGTATCCCAGTATCATCGGTATTTGAAACTTTTATTCCTCGGAACACAGTTGATCAATCAGACTGACGAAACCGCCTTGCGCCCTAGCATGACCAGCACGCTTCCCCCTGTTCATAAAAGATTTTAGCAAATTCAGATATTGTTCCTGTCAAATTTTGAACTGGTAACAGAATATTGAAAATCCTTGTTTTGCGTAAAAATGTTAGGTAATCAAATTTTGAATGATTTGCAAGGTTTGAAGTTAAGATCACTAGTCAACTAGCAATTCAGACCAGTAAAAGTCCAAAGAAATATCCAGCTAGCCAAATGCATCTGCATGACCTGTGATGTTATCTAAAATCTACCTATGGACTACCAAAAATTACACCTCACTAGCCAGGCATCTTTTCCACCCACCATATGGGCTAGGGACTAGACTATATTTTGAACCCTAAGTGTTAGTAAAGAACTTGTAGATTTTCCACAAGGTATTCTTAATTGAGAACTTTGTATACAGTATGTCAAAAGCAATGAGTAACATGACCACCTTGGTAAATATAGTCACATGAACTAAGGGAGATAACTCCCGTTTATTTTTATTCTTGCTGACCTTAGACGAGATAGCCTGCTGGCCATAGAAGAGATTTGATATCATATACTCATCATGTTAAATATAATTGTTTTGAATTAAATGTTTCATGATTTGATATTTGTTACTTTATTAATTATTAATTTTATCTAATAATTTGATATTCAAATATTTATGCATGTTTTACCAACCGCATAATTTCCCATGATATCATCACCTCTTATATGTCCCTCTCAGATATCTCAATGTCACAATTAAGTTCAATTGTTTTATTATTTTGCTTTTCTTTCAGCATCATATTGATTGATAATTATGATAAATAATGAATTAGGTACTGAGTATGGAGTATTCAAGACATGTCTTCACTCCATTAAGCAATTACGTTTTCCTTCGGAGTGGAAAATGTATGTTTCCTGAATTGTACTGAGCATTCCTGCTTTCGTGAATGTCCAAAATTAGGGAAATTTAAATATGATTTTCTCATGATTCATTCTATGACTGCCTATCAAACAATCAATGTCTTGAATCCTTCATAAGGTCACCACTCATGAACAATTCTCATCAACGTCGTCAAATATTTGAAATAAATCGCTTGACCTCCAGGTCACCAGAAGAGGTCACATGGTCAGCCCGGGAGCCAATCAAACATCAAGCGATCCTCATCTTTCGAAGAACTTGCCTCAACCGACACCATCGCCCCATTGGATGACCGTGATGTTCCTATGTGGAGGTTTGCACGGATTGGCCGCCCTCGTGCCTGTAACGATAGTTTTCGGGCAGCTGTTGATCGTTCATACGATGCCCCAGGTGGTGAACATATCGTCATGGATACTTGTAAGTATTTCTTCAATACAGAATTTTTCAGTTCTTGTTTTTGCAACGTTTGGGTTATGTTGTTGCAGGTTTAATGGGTTTGGCAAGTCATATTGGTGCAGTTTCACTAACAGGTCTTAGCTATGAGGTTAATCTGGGCCTGGCTAAACTTGCTCAAAGATCAATTTGATAAACTTGAACTTAGCTAGATTTGTGCAAGTGTCCATAGGATATTATTACATTTTCATTCCATTTCATTTGCTTGAAGATGGTGTTATCCACACCAAAACGTCTCACTCTTGTAATATAGAAGTTGAAAAATCCATAGAATTCTTCCTTATTTATCCTACAACTTCTAAATGCCTCTCAAAGAAGTCATTACATATTCGTGCTTTCGCTTTTACCTGGGAACTGAAAAAGTTATACTTATTTCCAATTGATGACTGTACGTTGTTACTAAAGTTGGATCGTCTACAAAAAAGTGATTTTGATTTTGCTGGCTAAAGTGACAGCTTAGTGAAAATGCACCAAGGACGTACTTGTACAAATCTTTCTTATAATGCTTAAAGAGCTTTGTGCGAAGGCCCCTTACATACAATAGAAGAATCATGTCAACTTCAAGTTATGTTTTATGTGTTTTTTTTAATTGTTATTATTTTTAATTCATTGTTGAGAAATGTTTGTTTTTATCTGATGTTGACTAACAATTGTCTGCATCCTGTGTATAAGTTATTGTTATTGTCTTGTGATGCCTTGTATCGTTTATAATTCATGTGATTGATTTGTATCAAATAACGGTGTAATATTTATTAAATTAACAAAATAATATCTTGTGATATTAAAAAGTGATGTTTTATATGGTAGTGGGACCAAAGGCCCATTATACATACAGTAGAACACGGATATAGCGAACACTCGGATATAGCGAACAAATTTTCAAGTCCCATCCCTATATAATATCATTAACATCATATGCGTATAGCGAACACCGGATATAGCGAACTAAATTCTTTGGTCCCTTGGAGTTCGTTATATCCGAGTTCTACTGTACATATTACTCGTGAACACATGAAGTGCCAGCAACATTTGAAACAATAAATGGTGCCTAACAGCAAATGTTAACAGCGATCATACAATAGTTATGGTGAATTATTGGGATAGAAACTTGTTCCTCGATCATTTTGAGTGCAATAAATATGTACCTGCATTTCCCAAGATTGTTTAATATATGACAATCAGATGTCAACAACTGATTAACTTAAAAAGTGATGAAAATTTCCAATAATATTTTGGAATTAGAGTAAGTAAGTAATACAAAATTGAATTCATTTTCATATGCAAACTGTTCCGTCAAGACATGAAAATGAAAATTGTTCGGTCTTCACTTGGCAAACTAAAGTTTTCAGAGTTGTCAAACTTGTATGTTCAAACACGTCTTGTTAAACTCAATATCCAAATGACGTTATATCTATTATGTAAGGAAGTCATGTGACTCAAATGTTGCATGCCATTGGCTACTGTGAACAACACAATACTTTACACGTCAAACTCGAGTTTGACAACACCGAAAGTTTGAAGGAAAAATTGTCGAGAATAGAGACCAATCCTATTTCTCGTCAACAGTTTGACAACTGGTGTTGGTGACAAGTTGTTGGACTGATCACACTCTCAAATCTGAATTTAACAACATGTGTAAAGCAGCCTTCACACGACAAACTAAAGTTTTACAACACATGTTGTAAAACTCAGGTTTGAGAGTGTGAATGGTCCATCAACTCGTCACCAACACCACTTTCGGAGAACTTTGTCAAACTGTTGGCGAGAAATAGAATCGGTCTCTATTGTCACCAACTTTTCCATCAAATTTTCGGTGTTGTCAAACTTGAGTTTGACGTGTGAAGTGTTATCAAACTAGTGTTGTTCAGAAGTGGCCAATGGCATGCAACATTTGAGTCACATGACTTTGTGATGTCACAGATATAACATCATTTGCATATCGATTTCGACAACATGCGTTTGACGTCTGAACATGTGAGTTTGACAACTTTGAAAAATTTGCCAACATGTGTTTCAAACTTTAGTTTGTCGTGTGAAGGCTGCTTAAACATAAGTTTGTTGTGTGAAGGCTATGGTATTGAAAAATGAATCCAAACATGATTACCCTCGTAGATAATAAGGTAAGATGATATTAACAACAAGTGTAAGCAGAAGAGCTATGCCATATGTGTTACATGTGGGTGCGAGCTGTATGTTACTGACATCGTGGAATATTGTTTGTTTGGCAGCAGGCTTTGGTAAGATGTTTTAACCAATCAGGTGCAGGTATCCTAAGTGTTGTGGCCTTTAGTTAGTCTCTTGTCAGCTACCTTTGTGGAGTGAACATCTCATGTCTATGTCTTTTCTCAACTTTATCACAATAACTTAATAAAACAGACTGGTGATGAGTTCAATAACTGTGATTATAGACCAGAGAAAAACAATAATGACCGAGGATGAAATCTAATGTCAATATTGTTTTTCCCCTGGGCTATAAACAGGTTGACCAAATTTACCAGTCAATAAGTGTTTTATTATAGCACATTTAAAAAAATAAAAATAAAATTATACAGTCATGCATGCTAGCAAGAACAGGCCAATGACTTCATGGTAACAATAGTTATACTATGATGTCAGATGTGATGTAACAAAATGACAATCTAAAGGGGCAGTGCTATGACCAAGTGGAGAGGAAACTTCTTGGTGGAAAGAGTTTGTAGCTCAATTTTTCTGGCTACTTATGGCTGCAATATTGCCCAAGCGGCTCTAAACAATAACTAAATTTTCTGAAAGTTGTATATATATATGTTAATCTGACACAACGTGAATGTTAATGAGACTGGATATGAGTATACATATAAAGGGAGACTCTGTGATTCTATCTCTCGATCTCCGGTCCCTATTCCTGTTCCTGTTCCTATCCTTACTGGTAACAGCTGACTGCTTGCATGTGAATTAAGATTTAACTGCATGAAACTGGTTATGGGTTTAAAGGGGCAGTAGCACGTTTTTAGGGGGAATATAGGGTGATGTCAGGAAAATGAAAATTAATGATTTCAATTGAAAGACAATGTATTTAAACTAAACGGAGCAGTAATAATTCCAATATATAACGTTAAGTTTAGTCATGCGATTCCATTTCTTACAAAAAATGAATTAAAGGTGTTCAAAAAAAAATGGCCGCCAATGGATTTTATGTGAATCTTCATTCTTTGTCCTCTGACTATGGATGATTGACTTGTGTAATGAGATTTTTGACACTGTCAAAATAATACATTTAGCATTCACTTACAATTATCAGTGAGAAATTCAAATTATAAAATTATCAAAAAACGTGCTACTGCCCCTTTAACAGCTAGCAACCTACTCAAGGAATTTAATCTACTCTTTGAATAGGAAGTCTAATGTAAGCACTTGATATCAGGAGAAATTGAACAAAATATTTGTATATTAAAAAATGACATTACAGGATGTAAGAATGAAATTATGAGCAAGTCGAAGGAACGGTTCAAGAAATTATTTTGTTTATGAATAACAGAATTGACTTTCTATTTTGGAAATGTTTAGCTTCTTGAGTGTATTCTATACTCATGGGCTACCATTGTTAGTTCAATAGGTCATGTGAACATTTGTGTGGAAATATTACCTGAGAATCACTTATGTATCTTGTAACTAAAAGACATGTATCTATGCTTTATTAATTTTCAACTACTCTGTGATACTTTACTTAAACAACATTGTTGCACAATTTAACCAACTACAACGTCATGAGAAAATCATGACAATAATAAACTCATAATAAACAGACAATGTTTAACATTTTTCGTGAATAAGTAATTTTTCATATTTCACAGACTTGTCTAGTTTCAGTGAATCATTACTTTGCAAACAATTGTCCATCCTTTCATCTCTTCATAGTGTTTTGTTTATTAAAAGCCTTTTATGATTTAATAGTAGGTTTGTTTAGCCTATTTTACCTCAATTGAATATAAAATTTGAAAGAACATTTGAAAGAAATGATGGAAAAGTTCGTAATGTAGTTTTGGTTCTTTTTACAACCCCTTGTAAGCAATAATTTGACAAAATTTAGTGTTTTAATAATGAATAAGTTTTAATATTTATATGAATATGTATATATATTAATATATATGAAAACAAATCACCAGAGAAGAAAAGCCCTGTTTATTGGCTAGTTCCTAAAATAATCTTATATATATATATTTTCGCTGTATATATATAGATATATAGATGCTAATAAAATAATGTTTAATGTTTTTGCAGTGGAGGAAGAAAGTATGGAGACAAACTCTCTGAACCATACTCAGTCAAACTCGGCTCGGTCCTCATTCAGCAGTGAGAACAATGCAGAAGACTTCCACAGTCTCAGGAAGAAGAAATCTAAAGACAAGAAGTCGGTAGCCATCTTGAAAGGTCTCATCAGGTAAGGGAGATCACTCTTGGTGACTAGCAAAGGGAGGTAATTATAGTTAGAAAATTTAGATTTAATTAGATTTTAGCTGCAGTCCTTTTTATCATTGTTTTTTTTTTTTTTTTCTCGTTGTTGACATTGACATGGTAAAAAATTCTCTATAATGTTTTTACTTTTCAGTTATTTGTCATGACATCATTTTGTATTTTGTAAATGGTCTAATTTCAACATGATGAAGACCCAAATGTTTTTAGAGACTGGTGGGTTTTTTCTTCAGCAGTTACAGTTGATGATAGAAAAGGCAATCTCATTGAAATCATTTACAATCTTCACATGTAATTCATTGCATTTCTGACCTAAGGTGTTAGTTGCCCCCTCTGTGACCTTTCAATTTTCATGGACTCAAAACAATCAGTGGTCTGCTAGAGTCATCCCCATGACTCTCTAGCTACTTTGCTAGAGTTCATAGATCACCAGACATAGCCTAAGGGATATTACTCATGTCAGAAATACAGTGAAGTATGAGTAATATTTTCAATGAGGTGAGCTCTAGTTAAGGGAAGAAATGTTTATAATATTTAAAACAATTCATTAAACAAGTAAGTGATTTTGTGACCATGTCCATGTAACAAATGTGTTTGTTTGTCAAATTAGACTGGGTAAAGGTCGGAAGTCAAATGAGGAAACCAGAAGGTCAAGGTCAGCTGAACGCCCATCAGAAACTGATCTACGAGTCCGTAATCTGGAAAAGGAGAGATATCTGTTGGCCCAACAAGAGAAGGATAGGTAGGAAATTTGAAAATATTCTAGAATTCTTGATGCCATTCAAAATTGCAAGGTATATTTGTTTATGAATCTCTTTCAAACAGTAAATCTCATCGAAATCAGTAGTCATGATTTTAATGTCTAGATTGGCAATAATTTTTCAAATTCTTTTTTTCTTCTTCTTATTTGTGTAAATTATATCCTTGTTCCCTAGAATTCAAGAGTTTGTTGCACAACGTCGCCAACAGGAGGATCAACGACTTGAGCAACAACACCTTCAACAACAACACCTTCAACAACAACAACAACAGCGTCAGAAACTGTTTGAACAACAGCAACTACAACAACAACTAGATCATCAAAAGAAACAACTGGAACAACAAAAGCATCAACAACTGCTTGACCAACAGAGAAAACAGCAACAGTTGGAACAGCAAAGACAACTGCAACAACGACAACAATATTTTAACCAGCATAAGAAACTAATGCAACAAAATCGACCAATGTTTTATGACCCACACAATCAGTATGGCCAAGAAGGGTTATCTCCCTTGGGTGATTTTCCAAGCGAAGGGAGCACAGGATCTAGGGGGGATCGAGGAATGCAAGATAGGGGTGTGCCAGGAGAAAGGGTGATGTCAGATAGAGGGGTGTCAGGGGAAAGAGGGATGCCAGGGGAAAGGGGGATGCCAGATAGAGGGATTCCAGAAAGGGGTATCTCTGGGGAAAGGGGGATGCCTGAAAGGGGGATGTCGGAAGATCGTGGCGAGAGGGGACAGTACGCAACAGAAAGAGGGATGTCTCGGGCAGACAAGATCCAGAACCTGCGTCTGCACCATCAGAGGCAGCACCAGGAGAGACACGGACACTACCCAGGAGAAGACAAAGAAGAGTACTACGAGCGGCAGATACAGGACGACGAGAGGATGGTAAGGGAGTCAGATGTCAGACATAGATTGAGCGGGAAAGGTAAAATAATCAGATATGTTTGGAGATCTGGAGGGGAAGGTAACATAATGAGATATGTTGAAACACAGACCTGGAGGGGAAGGTAAAACAATCAGATACATGTTTGTTGAAACTCAAATCTGTGAGGAAAGTTAAAATAATCAGATATGTTGCCACAGGGATCTGGAGGTACAGGTAAAATAATCAGATTTGTTGAAACACAGACCTGGAGGGAATGGTAAAATAATCAGATATGTTAAAGGGTAAAATAATCAGATATGTTGAAGGGTAAAATAATCAGATATGTTAAAACAGGGGTCTTGAAGGAAAGGTAAAATAATCAGGTATGTTGAAACACAGACCTGGAGGGAAAGGTAAAATAATCAGATATGTTGAAAGTTCAACTTGAAACAGTTCTGGAGGGAATGGTAAAATAATCAGATATGTTGAAGGGTAAAATAATCAGATATGTTGATAACAAATCTGGAGGGAATGGTAAAATAATCAGATATGTTGAAACACAAATCTGGAGGGAAGGTAAAATAATCAGATATGTTGATACGCAAATCTGGAGGGAAGGTAAAATAATCAGATATATTCAAAAACCCAGACCTGGAGAAAAAGGGTAAAATAATGAGAAATGTTGAAACTATTCAAGTAATGTCATATTGAATATGAATTAGGATGTTTGGTGGTTAAACTATGATACTTGTCCTGTTACAGAGGACGGAGAGAGAGCTGGTGGGGAGACTACATCCCCAGAGGCACGATATGGAGAGGTAAGTAGTTCCCCTATCCCCTTTCCAGCCCCCCAACCTTCTTCCAGAATGAGTTTGTGTCTATAAAGCATCATTAGTAGAAATGATAGAAAACCTTATGTTAAGTTCTCCTGATTTTCAAATCTCTGTCTCTTTTATCATCTTATTGTAAGGTCAGGTACTGAAGCATTATTTGGGGAGGA
Source organism: Steromphala cineraria (assembly GCA_916613615.1). Lineage (NCBI taxonomy): Eukaryota > Metazoa > Mollusca > Gastropoda > Trochida > Trochidae > Steromphala > Steromphala cineraria. The sequence continues at coordinate 24,503,359 of OU744733.1, forward strand.
AAATTAAAAAATTTCTCATTGCAAAAATCTTATGGTATTCACCAATTCTCAAGTTTCATCAAAGATCGAAAGATTTTTAGATTTGATGAAAAATTTTGCATTCATAAACAAAAATCAATCGCTTAGTGTCCAAATTTTAAAAAATTGTTATGAAAATGTTTACATTTTTGCTTTATCCATCAGTCACAGATCACACAGTCGGATGTCATCGCAGGACAGCACTTCAAACTTCCGGTCCTACCCAAGCGCGAGTGACTCCAGCGATATTTCTGAACCTCACTCTCAACCCCACTTCTACACCAGCTACCCACACAGTCGAGATCGACCCCAGTCAAGAGGTCAAGGTCCAGGTCAAGGTCACGAGCCTCAGTACCGACCTCCGTCTAGAGGCTCCCAACAGTACCCAGACGATTGGTACCCTTCACACCCTGACTTCACCAATGCCAACAGACAGACTGCATTTACCAGACTCAACCCTCAACCGAATTCAAACTTCTATGGGGAGTCTTCCAGAGCATATAGAGACCCTAAATATCTCCCCATGGCTGGCAGAAGGCCTGTTCAACAAGTCACCGACCCTTCCTCTGCTAAAGTTTGATCCTACACAGCTTTCAAGCAAGTTCAATTTCCAGAGACTACAGAGACCATGGCAGACGTGTTACTAGGTCACTGAATCTCCTCTGCTTAAGTTTGATCATCTGCTCATACAAAACTCTCAAGCAAGTTCAATCTCCAGAGATTAATGAGACCATGGCAGACATGTCACCAAGTCACTGACTCTTCTTCTGATAAAGTTTGATCCTCTCCTCCACAAAACTCTCAGCCAAGTTCAATCTCCAGAGATTACAGAGATTGCAGACACTTCACCAAGTTGCTGAATCTCCTCTGCTAAAGTTTGATCCTCTCCACTACAAAACTCTCAACCAAGTTCAATTTTCAGAGATAACAGACCATGGCAGACATGTCATCAGGTCACTGACTCTTCTATGGTTAAAGTTTGATCCTCTCCTCATGAAAACTCTCAACCAAGTTCAATCTCCAGAGATAACAGAGACCGTGGCAGAAATGGCACCAAGTCAGCAACGCTAATGCAAAATTTGATGTCTTGTACTCAATCTCCACACAGCCCTTAACCAAATTCAAACTTCTCTGGAGAAACTTCTTGAGAAAACAAGGGACCCTAAATATCCCCATAGCTTGGCTTGTTGAAAGGGTTTTTCCAAATTATAAGCTAAAGAAGCTTAAATATTGGAGAAAATCTCTAGACCTCTTTATATCACTTAATCAATAAGAGATACTTACTGTTTTCTTGCTGCAGGGTTTGTCAAATGTTAAAGAGGGTTGGTTGATATTTAAACAACAAGTCTTACGCTTGTAGGGACTACAACATATTTCAAACACTGCTGATCGGAGTTTAGAGAAGCAGCTCTTGAAAAAGAAGGCCTAGTTGAACTTCCTTATATGGTTAGAGTTGTGTTTCGAGTCAGTGACATTTGAAGGGATGAGAAAAAACTTGGTTACAACTCCACACCTGATATACCAACTGTGGACTAATGAGAACAGTTGAGGGATATGATAGACAGTTTCCGGGTTGTGATTCTCACTGACGGGTATAGCGGTGATCTGTAAAGATTCAAAGATTGGAAAAGGGAGACAACTCTGGCTCTAGATTCTGCTCCACGGGGTCCGATTGCTCTATTGTCAAAGAATCAGCATTGCCAGTGGTTTCCCGGAATGTTGTTTGGATGCGACCAGTTATGAAATGCAAATATGTAAACTGTTTATAAAAAATGGACATGGTTATGTTCCTTTGCAATGTTAAGTTGTCATGTATCACTATACCATTACTTTTCTTCCAAAAATGTGAAAGAATTTGTTACGATTGACGTTATATTGTGTACTATGGTATTTCAAACAATACCATCAGTTATGAAAGATATTTAATTTCATGCATTTTGATAGAAGTGCAAACTAGGATTGACAGAGTAACCTCCCCTTTTCTTGACCTTGAAAGAAAATTTGCAATTTGTAAATGATCAGTCAATCACTTATAGTTAATGTTTTAGAGTTGCTATTTTTCTGTGAGGTTATCCAATAGAAAAATAGCTTATATTTTGATTCTTCAAAAAACTAAAATAATTTACTTTTTAACTAAAATACAAGAAGAATGCAGACTTATTTGAAAATAACGATATGGAAAGTTCTGTAAAAGAAAAAGTTTATCAATGAAATAAAAAGTTTATTTGAATAAAAGTTAGGAGTTAAAGAAAGGGTAAAAGTTTTCTAAATAGAGACAAAACCAAAGAAAAGCCAAAATGAATCATCAGTAGATTATGAATTTAGAAAATCTTCAATGAAGAGTTTTGTTTGCTTGTTTCATATTCAAATTTGAATATGTAAATAATTTATTACCAATTTGATATGCTACCTATGTATGGTAATAACATTGATCATTGTATTTGTAAAATATATTCTTTCATTTATATTGTCCCTACCCCAATATATCCTTTAAGTTTTCATGAATCTTTCTTTTCAATTTTGAATCAGTCAGTTCAAATTGAATCATTTGTATTATTTGAATTCCTCATATTGATACCTGTGATGGTAAATTTGTATAATATTTTGGGTAAAATATTCAGGAGATGCATTGCGGACCAATTATACAAGATTTTCTGTATACAATAATACATATAACCTCAGTGCAAGCTAAGTACACCAAGGACCATAAAATGACCTATGGCAGTTAGATAGTTAACATTTATGTTATAAACCCTTTTGCAGTGTTCAAAAATGACCCTAGGGATTTTTTTAATTCAAGACATATTTTTTCGAAAAAAATATTTCACAGACCATTTTAGAAAATATTCCTGCCAAAATGCATAAGAAATTAATGTGAAAATAAATTCATTCAACATACCCCTCAAAATCTTTGTTGTAAGAAAATTTAAAGAAATACAAACAATATTTGAATTTATGCTCAAACATATTTAGTGTTTTTTTTTTGATAATTTATGTGACTTTTTATATCAGTAAACAATTGTTAATGGCTCAAAGAAATTTTGATAATTCTATTTGGATTTTGTAAGTATATTTCATCAATAAGTTCTTCAATCTTCAGAGACTGTTGTGATCTTGAATAAATTCAAGAAAAATTTCTCTGTACCGGTTTCTCAGCAAACTGAGATGGTTCTGAGATATTTCCAAATCGTGATTTTGGGAGTTGATTTTCGTAGAATGACAAATCGGATGCAAATTTATAAACAATTTCATTCTTGCTCCGTCCACAAAACCAGAGTAATATTAATTTTGTCTCTTTGTATCATGGTTGTGAGGTTGTGGATTATATTTTTCATAATTTATTTGCTAAATTATAAGAATATTCAGCTCAATATTGCCCAGTGATCTTTGATTTTGTTAATTCTTGAAAAACCAAGTTGTCATTTTGTTTGCTTCAATGTACACACAAGGCTGTAGAGTCAAGTCTGCTATTTCATATGATAATGCATGTCCGTAGCAAACTAGGACTGAGTTATAATATTGAAAAGTTTGGCCCCCCAACTCCCGAAACTTGCGGTAGAGGCCTGCAATGCAAGGGTAGCCAGCGGATATTATTATAGGGACAGTAGCAAGTGTTAAGATGAATAAAGATATCTCAAGATTAGTAAACAAATGTTTCCAATTGATGGGAAATCTAAGCAATAAAAGGAGTCCTTTAAAAAACATACAAAGTATGGTTAAGCTTAATAAAATTATTCAAATGATTTGAAGGTGTTCACACTAAAATGGCTGCTGTCAGGTTTCGTTTAATAATATTTTCTTTGACTATGGATAATAAGATTAAGTAATGAGATGTTTGACCCTCTGAAAATGATACATTTGACACAAACTAATATTTGTTGGAGAAATTTAAAGAGTTTATTTTCCAAAAGGTGCTACTGACCCTATTATATACAGTGATGGGAATTTTCATCTGATCAAGTGATTTCAGCTGTTTGTGGTCTGATGGAACCTAAATTCCTTGTATTTCAGCTGTTTCAATCCAGTACAAGTTAAGAAGTCCAAGAATTTTCTCAGAATTGGGGTTAATGCGCTCTGATTATCTCAATGGATAACCATTGTATATGAAAAAGAAGGCTTGGCTCTGAAAATATTTGCACCCTTGAAGTTAAGAGCAACTAAGCCTGTAGCCATACCATGATATATGACTACCTTAGGCTAAGGGCCTGGATACCAATTGTATCTGGGAGTTGTTTGTATAGGGAAGCAAAAGTTGAGGCACACTTCAGTTGTTTTTTACTACAACTCTATGTTAATTGTGTTTTGTAATTTACATTGGTTAAATATATTGATTTTACAGTGATTCAAATTTCACTTCAATTTGCTCATATTTATTCAATATACTTAAACAGTTCATGCTCAATTTTTAAAAGATGAAATGAAATCAACCAAATTGAACAATCCTTTTTCCATCATGCATTTAAGGGAAAATAAATGAACTCCTTAACAAAAAAAGTTTAAATTCATTGCATTTGTTTCCTTTAAGTGAATTTCCAATCAAATCATAAAAAATGTTTGCTCATCAATTTATCCTGTGAATTTGAAATTATCATTTTCAATTTGAACTATATACCTTTCCTAGTGCTAATGTCATATCATGCAAATGAACATTATCCATTTCTTTAGAAATTATGATGATCATTAACATTCATGTTGATGGTCTCCTTAGGTGCGATCATTGAATATTGTTATATAATATTGACTGTATGTGCTGGTATTCTGTTAAGCTGCAATGTAACCCAGTATTGCTGTAAATCTGCTGTTGCCAAGCAATGTCCAGTTGCCATGGTGATGATTGGTCTTGTTACCATAGATACAATCAATTAGCTCTTATCTTTTCAGAAGAACATGTTACATAGCTGAAAAATTGCTAAAAACACGTTAAACACAAATTCACTCACTCTTTTCAGAATACAATTTTTTTTACCCAGATTTCAAAGGTCATAGCACTAAGTACTGTAAAATCTAATATATTGTGACCCAATGACCGAAAATTCCGTAATTTTTTAAGCCCTTTAGCATAAAATAGTCATAAGCCAGTTCATATATATGAACATTATGGTTATCTTAGTGCTCCAAGTGTTTTGAAAATTTTACGGTCATGGTCCTGTCAATCAATCTTGGTCTAATAGACGCCTTTTCATGATGCATCTTAGTGCATACTGGTAGATTTTATTGTGAAAAGTAACAGCTGGTACCTGTCTTGCCTTCAAACAGTTAAACATCATAGTCAGCCTTACAGATGCCCTTACTATTGATGGTAAAACTAAGCTAATTTAATAGAACTGCACCTTTGGTATCATATTCCTTTACTTGACAAAATAGTTTGGGATATGTCAATTTTGATAAATATGAATAATGATAAAATATCAAGCCAATTTTGTCCAGTAGAATATTTTTTAAACGGGCCAATCAAGAAATTTCTTCGGTATATTCAGAAATCTTTAAACATTGCAGAAAAAAGAACTACTTGGCCATGCTTTGTATTATAAGCAAATCGCAGATTTCCCATCATAGTATTTTGAAACTAGCTTAGCTGGAAATTTCTTTGGTATATTCATGAACGATCTTAATTAAAATACAAAATACTTAATATGCTCTTATTACTGCATGTACCACAATTGGTTGTCCATCTTAGTATTTTCAAACGAAATATCCTGAATATTCATAAAAGATCTAACATTGTTTTCTAAATTTCTGCATATATTTAATGTACAACTGTCCAATATGTTTTTAAAGGTTTCTTTCTTATACTCTCTGCATATATTTAATGTACAACTGTCCAATATGTTTTTTTTAAGCTAAGCTTAAAATATCTTGAAAATCTTGAAAAAGGCAATGTTTACCCAACTGGATATATTGTGTACCTGTCAATTGTAAATGTGTATATGGTGTAGCTGTACATCGATAGCTTGTAGCGTGTACAATGTTCAATGTGTATATATTCACTAGCCAGTAGAAGTAGCTCGATCTGTCACCATAAGGAAAATGTCATATTTTTATTTTTGTACAGCATAAACCATTTTACAAGAGGATGAAAGTAAACAATACACAGAAGTTGCTCTTGTTTGTTTTTTTTCATCTCATTGAATCGTAAATAATATGAGGCATGATGATACAGATATTTCACAACATCACAGAGTGTCACGATGCGTATCATGATACAATATTTTTAGTTTTGCCTTCATGAAAATACACTATTTTTTGACACACACCTTGATTTATATATATACATGAATCATGATAAATCTTCACAGGTCTATTTTTGACCAGAAAATAATAATTCCTAAGGATGGCATAACAGTCATTATTTGATCGCTGCACTGTTTTGAAATAATTTTATATTCCATGACTAAATTTCAGCTGCAGTAGTCTAGGTAAAAAGACAAAAGTTATTGAAATTCTTCCAGGCTTAAATTAGACAGATTGAGACTGCCACCAGTCATGCTTTGAAGAGCCACTCCGTGATTAACATCACATACTTTTGTGCTTTTATACGAATGCAAATTGCATTATTAATCTCCTATTCATTCCAAAAATGCCAATGATAAAAACTTGTTTGCAATGAAATTCTTGAATCGGCTGATTATTTGCAAAACCCAAATTCATTACAAAAGTTCTTGTCGTATAACCGGTCAAATATGATCATTCTGACTGCTATAGATAAGTTTTCAAAATCAAATTTAACCGATTGATGCACACGCTAAGCCATAGTAAGCTTTTCCATCACAATCATGAATTAAACCTTCCTATTGTCACTGTATAAGAAAGAAATGGGAAATGATGTAGCTTTTCTTCAATCCATATTGTTTGGTAAAGTTTGGTGTATATATATTATGGTATATATAACCCCTTACAACTCAAAGAGTGGCTCTTTAAATGAAAAGTTGAAAAAAGTAGTCAAGATTGATGTATTTGTTCCTGATTGTGTCTTTCCCAAATGATCAAGTATGGCAGATTTAAGATGAATTTAACAAAACCTCACTATGCAGTGAAAAAAAATGTATCGAACTTGCAATGGTATGATAATCAGTTCATCACATCTCAAAGGTTTCTCAAATAGACCATGTTCAGTTTGAAACCACTCCTCTCCCAAAGGCGGACATTCAAAAAAACAAAATCACACTAACCTCTGAAAACATGAACTTTCTTCTAGCAGATGGCAAAAATATCCTTAGTGCCAAAAATTGCAAAACAAATTATCTGCAAAATTTTTGCTAATGCACACACCTCTTGCATTGAAAGCTTGCTTATTGTGACAGCTAGTGGTCTATTTGATGGTTGTCGATATATTAAAATGTGAAAGTGTTCTGGCAAGAAATCTCACAGTACATTATCAAAAAATCGTAGTTTACAGAAATGACAAAGGCTTTTTGACTGATAACTTTTTCAACAAGTGTAGTTGATTGCACTAAGTAAACCTAGCCTCAATAATAGTAAATACTTGCTTCACTCCAATATTGAGTCTAGCAAGGTTCAGTAACAGGTCGAGTCAGATGATCTGTCGAATTGATCAAACAGGGATCATCTTACCAAGCCGCAATAGTGGATGTGACCTGCTACTACATCTTGCTAGACTCAATATCTGCGTGAAGCGGGTATTATTGAGGTTAGGTTTACTTATACTGACTATTAACTTTGACTGCATCAAATCAAGCTTCTCAGTTTCTAGCCTGTATTGAAACACAGGTTGGCAAAGGATATTTTGACTTGAGCCACCAATGTAGGAGAGAAACAACATGGCAACCTCTCAGAATTTTTCATTGCTAGGCAGAATAAGGTTCACCCTTTTAAACTTATACATAAAAGACAAGCCAAATTTATCAAAAGACAAGTTTATTTGTATACATGAAAACAGAAAAGATTTTTTTCAGGCAGTAATTAATGAAACAAGTCATTAAGATAACATTATGTAAGCGCAAATTAGTTGTCATAAGAAATGCCAAATCAGAGATCGCGTTCACAGAAATCAGCGTTTCTGATAAAGACCAGATTGTTCCATTAGATGTGGTTAAAAAATCTGAAAAAGAAAAAAGAAAAAAATAGAGAAAATATAGAATAGACAAAAGTAATCCAATCACATCGTCATTTTTAAATAGTGTTCAACTGCCATCATGCATAACAAATGATACACTGGAGTTACCTCCCCCTAGCTGGTACAAAAGCTTTTGCCCGGGTTCTTTCAATTGGCTAGACAAGCTTATGCCAAAAACATGCGACAAAGGTGGGTTGGGTCAGATAATGACGAGGATTGAGTTTGAACCCGTTAGTCAATATTTTAAAATGCTATTTCTCGGAGCATGATCAATTTTAATCAGACTGACACTTTACAGAGCTACAGAGAACTTTTAGAGTGAAGCTGTACATACACCTGAAATCATAATTTTAATATTTTTTTCATTTAATTGCCGAAACAATATTGCAATCACACTGCCTGCTTAATGCACATGTGCAAGTTTTTAAACATGCATAGGCCATAATCTTATACCTTTGATAATTAATATCTATGTAACAAAGAAAGAAAGTAGCAATGTACTGCACAAAACCATGAATCCGCCATTTTGGATTCTTTCCTGGGTCCTGAAATCATTAATCTTATGGCCCAATTACACTTTCTAAAAACTCCACGTTTCTATTTCCCAGCAAAGGTGAGAATCCATGATGGTGGACTCTGTCGTACATTCTTTTTATATGAGTAGATATATATATGCATATGAATATGTAGAGTCTGTGGATTAATGCCATTTTGCAAAACTTACTGTTCATGATGTCATGGCTTTCTATTCCTCTCCATACTTTGCCGCAAGTTCCTCTACCTTGGCTATATATGCTGCTCGAGCGCCATCTTGTTCCGTTCCTGCAACAGACAGAGTTCTCCAAATAAGCTCCTTATCTGCGTATTTTATGCATTGATATCTATCTATTTGAAAATAATGTGAAGGTCACCCCGAAGTGAATGGTGTCCCCAAGGTAAGCTGTGACCAACTTTGAAGACATTGGGTGCAACAGTTCTTGAGCTATCACGTTAACGAGGATCCGGACGTACGTACGTACGCACGCCGCTGAATACAATATCCCCCGGAGAGGGACAACTAAGCAGCAAAATCTGCATTTCCTTTATTGATACACGATGACAATAGACTATCGCTATTTCAATAGCTACCCACAATAGACTATTGCTAACACAATAGTCCTTTGGGGATCAAAAGTCAACCCTTTGAAATATGCTATCAAAAAGAACTGTACTCAATGGTATTCAAATCAAGGAGAAAAACCCAATAGTTCCAAAAATTATCTGGATCACCGAGACAATTAATAGTTTTTTTATGGGCATTGTTGCACATGCAATTTTTTCTTTAACATGTTTTAAATGTCATCATTACAACAAAAGGGTTAAAGGCACTAATCGATCGGCTTTCATCCTCCATCTTAATGCGAGAAAACAAATGTGCTGTATTATGCTTATTCATTAACAAAATTAAGAAATAATTAGTTGAAAGAGGAGGAGCATATTTAAAAAAAATTCGTAATAAAAGTTATCATATATATATATATATGATCGTAGCTTCGATGATTGATATTATTTCACAATGTTTTAATTTTTTGAGCGATACACTTTATTCTTTTAATCTTGAACAACTGAAATGCTAGACTCACAAACATATTTGAAATTAAGTGTGAAGTTAACTTATCATGTAAAAATCATAAATAATTGTAAACAGGAAGTCCTCCTGAATTTCGTTTCCACAAAAAATACCCCGATTGGTCCCTTAGTTTACATAGGATTGAATCTTTCTTTCATAAGAATTTCACTGATATTATGTCGGTTCTTAAACAGTGGCTCTTGTAGGATTGCTCCAAAATCTTACATCTTGTGATTACTTGTTAAAATCATGTTCAATGAGATTAGAGTTACCCAAAGCAAATAGGCAAATAAATAGAGGATACTAAACGACCTTCCATTTAATACTATTTTTATTAATTGTATACAACGAGCGAAAGTGAGTTTGATACCAAATCATTCACGAGTTTAATAAAAATAGTATTAAATGGAAGGAAGTTTAGTATTCTGTTTATTACTTGCCCTAAAATCACTCAAACTTGCCGAAAATGTGCTGAAACTAACAGTTCCGCGACTCGGCACCCATTGTGACGAAGCGCTTACATTGTGACGTCACAACAGCTCACTTCTGTGATGTCATACTTGCATTGTGATATTACACTAGTTTAATATTACCGTATAAATATTACACTGCGGTATCTTACACGGGCGTGTAATAATCCTACTTATTTATTAACTATCAATGATATGGCACTTATACAATTTATATGGCCTGCACTGTACGAATCCACAACTGGGCCAATACGAGCAGACTGGGTCAAAACAAATGGCAAGAGTTCGAAGCTATTGCTTCAAAACTTTTAACATATATGTCAGTTCAATCTCATTGATAATTTTGATTTCGGTAAAAATTAACTTGCTAATGTTGTGCAAGTAAATTACAAAGAAGTTAATTAAAGAGACGCTGTATAACATTTTTTAAATAATTTTTTCATAAGATATTGGTAAAATAACTGTATATAGCATTATAAATATAAGGCCAAAACAGCAAAGATACACAGTTTCTCAATGAAACTACAGCTAAGTAAACATAGCGTAACAAGGCATCAGCTTGTCGCCGTCCAGCGACAAACCAAAACAAGGCTGAGAGGCCACGGGAAGGGGATACCGGAAATGACATGGCAGTAGGTGAAGCGTTTGTCTGCTTATATGAAAAATGATAGGCGAAATCCGTAGTTCTGCGTTTTCCAAGCAATTAACAGTATGTCATATCATTGTGTTACTGTCAACTGTCCTAAAATATCTCCCGATGAAGTCTCTGTAGACAAATTTCCATCACATTGATCGCTCCACGCCAAATTGACCCGCTGTGTTAGGTCAAACACAGCAATGTGACTATCTACATCGAACTCACGTGTTCCGATCACTACACCAATTTTTTGTTTCGAGCTTGCATTTTCACTAAATGAACAGTTTGGCAGAGAAAAAAATTCTTTACTGATTAGTAAAATATAAAACAAAGCACAAAGTTTTTGGCTGATTTATGGCAATAATACGAATTTACAATGCTCACTTTTAGATTTGAGCGTTGTGTAAAAATGTTGAATAAACAATGACATTGGTCTGCAGGTGTTATTTACTTTCCTTAGATCAGGTACTCACTTATTACACAAATACTTTACTGCCTATCGTATTTCCTGTCTGTTTCCTAATTAAAAGCTATTAAATGATGACTAAAGCAGGTAGGTTATATAATGCACAATTATCAACACCTGGCTATTTTATGACATCAGCTTATTAGGTAAAATCAAAATTGTATTCCTTAACATCCTTTTTTTCTCTGATTGGTAAATTAGGATTACTGTTTTTGCTCTATCCGATAATTATTTTGGATACGGTTCATTACTGTTTTTGCTCTATCCGATAATTATTTTGGGTACGGTTCATTTAATGAATCTTCATTCTGTTTGGCCATGTATCGGGTATTGTTGTGAAAAATATCTTCTCTAAGTACAAGAGTGAAAACATTAAGATTGTCATTGAAAGTATATTTTCAATGCCCTATTAAAACTAGATTAGCGTTTGCGGGATACCGCAAAAGCAGAGCAGCCCCTGAACTTTGGGTTTCGCCTTACCCTGTTCCGCCTTTTACAGGCCTCACCAAATTGGGAATTTTCTCGTGACCTTGACCTTTGATGACCTTGGAAACTTCACAAAAACTGATAGCAGCCCCGTCCTTAGACGGGCCTGCCAATAATGTTTTAAACAAGACATCAGTCATCATCCAATACATGCCTTTCATTGAGAATTGTAACTTATCCATCACTAAATGAAATAAGTAAGAAAAAAGTAATTTTTTTTATCCTAAAACAAAATGAAGTCAAAGGCATTTTTAAAAATTTTGTTTAAATGTAAAAAAATAGTATTATATAACATCCTTTCGGCTGTGCCACTTAAGTAATATTCAATAACAACAAACAACTGTGCACACAGATGTAACAGTTCTCATGTGAGCATTGTTGTTGGCGAAAATACATCCGGGTTCTCACGTTCAGTACTATCAGGCGAGCCAAGCTGCATGCTGTTATAGTGAAGGATTATGCACACATCATCGTTTCATTTATTGTCTTACATATTCATAAATAGAAATTGCAAGATGACCAACTTAACTACCGATTCGTTAAAAGTTTGAGATATTTGGAGGATGTTTAGTATGTTTATTCTTTGTTAAACTTTGGGCTTTTACCCTTAGCTTGTGTTGTTTTACATAACGCGTTTTAGTCTATTCGTCGGCCTAATTAAGCGGTGTATTTATAAAGTCGTGATTAAGCCGTTACTAGGTCGATTTTTAATTTTAAGTTGAGTCAATGTCAAATGGCTATCCCTTTTTCATGAATCGCGAAAAGTGAACTTGCCATACAGCATTTCAGTCCATCTTTAATAAAAACGTCAGTAATCAAGTTGGCCAATACAGCCGACCTTGGACAGGTCTGTAACTGGACCAATACGGAAAAACTTGATTACTAACATTATATACTTAACCAACTAGAAATATGTGCATGTGATGCACTGTGATGTCCCCCGCTAACATTTAATCCGAAAGTGACCCTACCCCCATTATGTACAAATTTCAAATTTCCATGGAAACCAGCAAAATAACAATTCAGAATAACCAAAGTAGCAAAAGGCACCACTCCTCCAGTAGTTCTAACCACATATCAAGTCTAGTAAAAATATTTTGAATAGTTTTTAAGCTAAAGTACGGAAACAGACCCTACCCCCCATACACACCTAGTTCAACTTGTTTCTATAGAAACCAGAAAAATAAGTCAGAATAACAATAAAAAATATTGAATACCTTTTGAGATATGGCTGGGAAACAGTCCCTACCCAAATATGCACTAAGTACAAACTGTTTCCATGGAAACCAGGAAAATAAAACATTTAGAATAACCAAAATAGCAAAAGGCACCACTCCAGCACTAGATCTAACCACATACAAAGTTTCGTGAAAAAATATTGAACGGTTTTGGAGATATGGTCCGGAAATGAAAGCCTCCCACAATATGCGCTTAGTTCAAAATGTTTCCATGAAAACCAGAAAAAAATAAAAAAATTCAGAATAACCAAAATAGCAAAAGGCACCACTCTATCACTAGGTCTAAGCAAATACCAAGTTTAGTGAAAAAATATTGAACGGTTTTGGAGATTGAGGCCGGAAAAGGTTCCTACCCCCAATATGCACTAAGTTCAAATTGTTTCCATGGAAACCAGAAAAAATACAAAATTCAGAATAACCAAAATAGCAAAAGGCACCACTCCATCACTAGGTCAAAGCACATACCAAGTTTCGTGAAAAAATATTGAATGGTTTTTGAAATAGAGGCTGGAAAAGGTTCCTACCCCCAATATGCACTAAGTTCAAATTGTTTCCATGGAAACCAGAAAAAATAAAAAATTCAGAATAACCAAAATAGCAAAAGGCACCACTCCATCACTAGGTCTAAACACATACCAAGTTTCGTGAAAAAATATTGAACGGTTTTTGAGATATGGCCCGGAAAAGAAAGCATTTCGGAATGACGGAATGACGGAATGACGGAATGACGGAATCACGGACGGAGGTGAAAACATTATGTCTCCTGAAAAAAATTTCGGGGGACATAATAAGGAAGATATGTGGTAGTAAATATATATAAAAAATATGCAGATATACTGATAGCATTCTCTAATTATTGCATTACCTTTCCTTTCATTCCAAGCGTCCCATTTTGCTTTCCCTTTAAAGTCCAGCATCCCAGGTCGGTCTATGAAAAGGAAGCAAACAAACATATATATATTTATAATAAACACTGAATGAATCGTTATCACATGTTATCACTGTGGATCAGTCTGATTGAAATAACCCTAGTTCCCAGGAATAAAAATTTCAAAATTTTAAGTACAGGTATATCAAGAACAAAACGTGTTCCGTTGTTTCGATTCTTAAAGTGACAGAGTATATATATATGTTGATGGGATCAAATATGTCAAATTTTGAAATCGATGTTGTTACCACTAAGTGTTACTGAAAATTACAAGTTAAGGTCAATCGATACATTTGGGCGAAAATACGGCCATTTAAAGTCAGGATTTTTATTGAAAACCGGGAAATGTAGCTCAAGTGGCACACGCTAATTCGGCAAATGTAATTCTGAAATCTTATTAAAGCATTAACATTTTTATTCGGATGTTTATTCGATTTTTAAGTCAAGTGATCAGATATATCAGCATATTAGATATTTTGTAACTTATCAAAACCAAATAAGATTTTAAGAAAGATAATCAGTGTTTCTTTAATCTAGATCCAACCAGATTCCCCTAGGTTGTATGTTCTACGTAAGCTAAATTAACCAATCACAAGTTGTCCGACAAAAGCCTTTGCTATTAAAGGCTACTAACTCCTGTGAACCATGCTTTTCAAAAAGATCTCCGCTAGCAATTTTGTACGCACAATGATGTCATTGGTCCGCTAATGACTTGGTTTTGCCTGCACTCACCAAAGTAAAGAACATGCAACCTACAGGCCTGTTATCAGACCTTGTGACAAGGAATTGGTTTCTTGATAAAGTTCATATTTTGAAATTTGTATTCCTTAGTACTTGGTTGATTTAATTCATAGTGCTCTCAGAAAAAAGTTTTTTTCAACATTCAATATCATCGTGACTAGAAGGCTATCTCAGGCTTTTCTGTAATTTTCATAGTTCTTCGGGCCTAAAGTATTCAACATTCCAACATGGGGAATAAGGTGACACCCTTTCTCAGCCCCTCAAATTGCTTTAAAAATCATATCTCTTACATAAAGTGACCCCATTCCAGCAGTTTAAAAGAGGTCAACATGACGGACATCTTGTTGAGAAATTTGGTAACTGTCAATTTATGCCAATATTAATGATGATATGTGTGATAAAGAAATACAAATGTTATTTACAGTTTTTGAAATTATTTTTTAATGATTTTTTGTCAATATCTTCTGTAACAAGCAAGACTACACTCAATAAACTGCTTTTACTGTGTAATTTTGTCATGTTTTGTTTTAAAGGGGCAGTAGCACGTTTTTGGACAATTTTATATTCTCAATTTTTCATTGACAATTATAAGTTATTGTTAAATGTATTATTTTGACAGTGTCAAAAATCTCATTACACAAGTCAATCATCCATAGTCAGAGGACAAAGTATGGAGATTCACATAAAATCCATTGGCGGCCATTTTGTGTGGACACCTTTAATTTATTTTGTGTAAGAGAATGGAATCGCATGGCTAAACTTTACGTTATATATTTGAATTACTACTGCTCCATTTAGTTTAAATACATGGGAACCATTAATTTTCATTTTCCTGACATCACCTTATATTCCCCCTAAAATGTGCTACTGCCCCTTTAATCATTCTCATTTCGAAATTGTAGTAGTTAAATTCAAGTTATTTTTTTTCACAGTAAGGCTTTTTATCTCTCCCAAATTTTTGTGACAATCTCAAAGATGATGAATTCCTATCTTACATAAAGATATAAAAATAAAATTCTTGAAAGATGTTTTAACTTGTTGCATATACTCCATGAATTATATACACATTTAGAATAAATGTTGCTATTGGACAGGTGATTTTGTTCAATTAATTTTGATAATTGAAGAACATGTACTGTATTCAGTGCAGTTTGGATTGTAATCAAATCATTCCGACCCATGACAAATACTACAACCCATGACAAATACTACGGAAAAACTGTGCCAGAAACAGGACATGACATGTTCACTTTGACATTTGTCAGCCTTACTTTACACATTGCCCCCAGCCCATGGAAAATAACCATGACAGGGCTCGACCTTTGAACGATCGATTCTTGAATGATAAGAAATTGATTCAAACCACAGTTTGTTAGTTAAGGACTATAGGTAGTTATTCAATGGTCATGTGACACATAACAGTATCCATTGGAGATAGTGGGCCTTGTTATCTCCTCTAAACTCAACCTTTGAACAATCGATTCTTGAGAGATAAGGAATTAATTCAAACTGTAGTTTGTTAGGTGAGGCTATAGAGGGTTATTCAATGGTCATGTGACAGATAAAACGTACACAACAGTATCCATTAGAGATAGTGAAATAGCAAGGCTTGTTATCTCCCTTCATACCTCCGTATCCATGTTGAGCGAGGTCGATATGGAGGGCAACATTTCTATTAGGGCTTTCACGGAACTTGAGTCTGAGTCAGGTATAGATGGACTCGAAAAGTGGAAATCACTGTTGATCATTTCTGTTATTTTAGTCTGTTTGTGTGAAAACAGATGATCAACATTACCATTTCAAGACATATGCAATATATGACCATTTATAAGTCAAAATAAGGGTTTTACATAGTCAATCAAAACAGAGAGGCTGGACATTTGTATCGGAATAACACAGAGTCATAGGGGACCAGGTGATTATTTGTTTGCTGTCCTCCTGACATTTTTGCATCAAATACTCAATTTGAGTCGAGTCTACCACCTCGAGTTCTTGATTCCAATTTCTTTTACCCAAACTTGTAGCTACCCTCCACCACTTGCCTCAATACCTTATCAATGTGTGGTGGTTTGAGTTCTTCTACTACTCCAGGAGCTATATCAGCCAAAGCTTTCTTGTCCCTGGTAAGGGCACCAAAGCTCAAAGGGTCAACTGATAAAAGACAAAACCAAATTTTATTATTTCTTTAACCTGTCACTATCTGATTTTGCCTTTCTTTCTTTCCATCTGTTTCACTAACTTTTTGGATCCTTTTCTCCCTGATCTGTCCACTCTATTGGCTTGCAACATCCATGTGTTGAAGCGCTTAATATTACTGTCAACACTTAAAAACTTAAATTCACTCACTCAAGTTACCAAATTTTCTCAAATAGACGCTTAAGGTCCATAATCAGGGAGTAATTTTAACTGATAAAATACCACAAAGCTAATCAAATATTGTTGTATTTCAGCTTATTTCATTCCATTCAAGGGAAACTACTGGCAATAACGGGACAATAAGGCTACTTGGAGTCTTTCCAGTGTTTTCCAAAGGAGGGCCCCAGAACTGCCCAGTACGACCTGCTTTTCAAATCACCTAGTAACAACACTGTCTTTCGATCCTTGAGTACATGCTTGATAATAAGTCCTAATCCATACTACTACATCCATGTATATGCATCAGGATAGCTCCTATACATACCCTGATACCAATCAAAAGACTGGTGTTGTTTTATATAAATACCAATGCAATGACTCGCATCCAGCAATAGCAGCACCAAGAGATGTTAGTCAAGTGAAATATTATCCCACTCAGTTTGCTTTGCATATATACATTAAAGCACCAGTCATTGACCTGGCTTATTAAACCCTTGCTGTCCACCCTTGACTTTTCTGGTTTGTTGACAGTGCACTCTCCATCGATAAATTGTTAATCTGCCTTTATCTACCTGGCTACTGTCAAACACAGACGTACATTTTAGATCTGTGTTGGTTGACCTAGATTAATCAAGTCTGTCAAATCTTTTCAAACAAATATTTTATTGGTTGTTTTCAGTGTTGAAATACTTTAACTGATTTATCAAACGTGACATTTAGTAAAATGTATCAATCTGCACTTAACAGGTGCTACTTTCTCTTTACATATTTTTCAGTTAACAGACTTCAAGAATGGCCATTTTTTTTGTCAGTCCAAGCTGTTTTGTAAGGGGCATTCTGATTGGACTATGACCTTTTCTTACAGAAAGCTAGAGGGCAAGCACAGAAAAGTCAAATTTTGGCAGTAAGGCTTCAAAGAGGTAAGGCTTCACTTTGTGAAGAATATGCTTGCCACTAAGCTTGAAAAAGGGCACAGCTAGCTAACAATAATTAGAGTTGGAAATAGTCTGCTCCTTTGACACATTCTCTTCCCACACAGGCAGATCAAGCCTGAAGCCATGAAATGTTGATACAGCCTCTGTTCTATTATGCAGAAATCCGTTGGTTCCGGCAGTTTCTTCTTGCAAAAAAATGTGCACCACAACCCATTTGAATTTCTTTATCAAATGACAACGCTTCTGGCATGGAAAGGGTGGTTCATATCACAATGCCTTTGCCATCATTTAGTGGCCAAAATGATTATTTAAGAACAGCATCGCTGATTGCACAACTAACTTTGATTGCCGGCGTCTCCCATTCTATCCCACCAAGTCGGAGTAATATAACAGAGGCTGTATCAACATTTCATGACTTGATCTGCCTCTATTGGGAGAGAATGCTTGGACAATGTAAATGCCAAAAATGCCATTAAGGTACTAATTGTAAGTGATATACGGCTTCTGACTCATAGGACATTGGGGTAGACCACTGTATCAGAGCTTTTCACATATTTATATAACCCTGATGTAGCAGGATGCTCATAATAAGCCACATTACCTGTGTTACAATCTCCGACAGTTGCCTGTTTGTACAGAGAGTATATCGTCAGCATTTCCTCGTCAGATGGCTTTGCCTTTAACTTCTTCACTCTCTCAGCTGCAGCATTAAAAGCCTGCAACAAACACCAGTGCCTGCTTAATATCATTCAATTCAGTGAGTTAGGTTAGTGGAGGTAAGGTGAGTGGGGTTGAGTGGAGGTGAGTGGGGTTGAGTGGAGGTGAGTGGAGGTGAGTGGGGTTGAGTGGAGGTGAGTGGAGGTGAGTGGAGGTGAGTGGAGGTGATGTTGGGTTGAGTGGAGGTGAGGTGAGGTGAGTGGGGTTGAGTGGAGGTGAGTGGAAGTGAGTGGGGTTGAGTGGAGGTGAGTGGAGGTGATGTGGGGTTGAGTGGAGGTGAGGTGAGGTGAGTGGAGGTGAGTGGAGGTGAGGTGAGGTGAGTGGGGTTGAGTGGAGGTGAGTGGAGGTGAGTGGAGGTGAGTGGGGTTGAGTGGAGGTGAGTTGAGTGGAGGTGAGTAGAGGTGAGTAGAGGTGAGTAGAGGTAAGGTGAGTAGAGGTAAGGTGAGTAGAGGTAAGGTGAGTAGAGGTGAGGTGAGTAGAGGTGAGTAGAGGTAAGGTGAGTAGAGGTGAGTAGAGGTGAGTAGAGGTAAGGTGAGTAGAGGTAAGGTGAGTAGAGGTAAGGTGAGTAGAGGTGAGGTGAGTAGAGGTGAGTAGAGGTAAGGTGAGTAGAGGTAAGGTGAGTAGAGGTGAGGTGAGTAGAGGTGAGTAGAGGTAAGGTGAGTAGAGGTAAGGTGAGTAGAGGTGAGTAGAGGTAAGGTGAGTAGAGGTGAGGTGAGTAGAGGTGAGTAGAGGTAAGGTGAGTAGAGGTGAGTAGAGGTAAGGTGAGTAGAGGTGAGGTGAGTAGAGGTGAGTAGAGGTAAGGTGAGTAGAGGTGAGTAGAGGTGAGTAGAGGTAAGGTGAGTAGAGGTAAGGTGAGTAGAGGTAAGGTGAGTAGAGGTGAGTAGAGGTAAGGTGAGTAGAGGTAAGGTGAGTAGAGGTAAGGTGAGTAGAGGTAAGGTGAGTAGAGGTAAGGTGAGTAGAGGTAAGGTGAGTAGAGGTGAGGTAAGGTGAGGTGAATAGAGGTGAGGTGAGTAACCTGAAGTGATAAAAATTCATTATTTTCAATTGAAAAGGACAAAATTAATATCAAAAGTTTTTTTTTCTCCAGGAAATAAAATGTCTCATATATATTCTTCATTATCAATGATTATTCCTACCATTTTAGGTGCACCACAACAGCCAGCTACAATCTGATTCAAACTGAACTCACTAACAGGCCTCCCTTCATACTATTTATTCTGACTGTTGATTTTATGTACGGGGCAATTAACTCAACAGTTCATAAAATGATTGTAAACGACCTATAGTTTATTCCAAGCAAATCAAAACTTTGATAGAATTAATCATGATGGCACCATTTGCTGATAATTGCAAATTGCAAATTTCCTGAATATTTAGTTTATATACATATTAATGCATATACAAATATTCAACTTATCCTCGTTAATTTTATTAAAACATTGCAGGCCAACTTTTATCATTTTTCTATAAGGCAACAGACATTTAATGTTTTCTCAAATCATAAGGGAAAAAACCTCATTACTAAACCCAATTTCATGCAACTAGTGTTAAACAAGTTGTCAGCATGCTTGCACATTTTTAGGGGTCAAAATCTTTTTTAGGTATTCAAATATCAAGGGAAAATGATCTGTGTTTCTAAACCAATTTTTTGCATTTGTTTAAGTAATCCTTCTACTGAATATAAAATATTTCTTTGCAATTGGTTATTAATATTTTCTACTCAAGGGATTCCTGTTTTCCCACTTGAAAAATAGAATAATAATAGAATAAAAATGGCATGTCATAAAGTCATGGAAACAGCTGGTCTGTTAATATCACCGAAGCTTTAATTTCATAGAACATTTATCAATGAACTCATATATGACTTATTTGATTGAATACAGTTTCACAACATTACTTCAGCTGTTACACTCATAAACCTTGAAATTAAATTGAAACAGTAATATACATCTGTACCATATTCTGTTTTGTTTATTTCCGACCCCAATTAATTAATTGCCAAAAGTGTACTGAAACTAGGATTTCTGATAACTAATGAACAGCCATCATGACATTGGTGCTCTTCTATGACATCGTAACTAAACACTATCCTGACTATCCTGACAGCATCACAATGTAATACACAAGTGTAATATTATCATATAAACATTACACCGCAGTCTGTGTACGTTTATTACACCGCAGTCTGTGTACACCAGCAAGTAAATCACCATATATGTCATATCTGTAGGGTAAATTGGACAGGTCGAAATTTTGTAATAAGGACAAACATTAACATATGCATGATATTCAGGAATGACATGAATCTGTGTACAAAGAGATGCGTTTATTAGTTATGAAAATAATTTCCTTAGGCTCAGAAGTTAATAAAAAGATTCTAAAAAATTATTTTTTGTTTTGAAATAATTATAAATAATAACCATTTAACATCCAACCTGACCATTTCAACTATGAACATATGACATGTTCGACCCCCTAGCTAATGTCAAAACATCCTGCTACATCAGCGTATATGTCTCCGCGTAAGGCTACAACCTATCCCCTGATGCCGTATCGCTATATATATAGCAAGCCAATCAAATGATGCCTTTCAGCAATAGCTGCAAACTGGTTTCTTGGCTTCGTTCCGCGTGCTCACCTCGTGATTCAAATTAACCAATGGGAGTGCTATTAGATAATAAATTCTCATTGCAGGCTCCCTCTAAGCTCCAAATCGCACTCTCTTAGATTTCCACGTGCAACATCATAGACAACAGTGTATGGAGTTCGAAATAGTTTGACTGAAAACAGATACGGCAGAATACTATAGGAGGATATCAGGGGATATAGGTTGTAGCCTTACGCGGAGACATATATATGCTGATACATGTAGCAGGATGATGTCAAAACTAATGAGTCAAGCTCTTATCAAGATACTTATGTTGTCAGGAAATTGTGACCAGTTCATGTATGATTATCATGACTAACAATGTGTTATCTAATTTGGCAACCTCGGTAGGCCTAGGGTCCAGACTTCAAAATGCATACCACAAAATATCTGTGATTACCCTTGATTTTAATTTTTTTGGATATTATTACACACATGTATACATTGCAGATTATCATTAGCCTGTATAATACTGAGAACATTTAGGTAATCATGCTTGCATGGTTAAGCCCTCATTATATGTACGCTAATATAACTTAATTGGTCTCTAGGTCCAAAATATGAATAATTCAAAGAATTCAAACTGATTAAAACAAAATCATAAATAGCCTGAATTCCTGGACTTGAAATAAACAATGCAATAATAATTTACCGGACAAATTAGGCCTATAACCACTTCTAAGTTCTATAATTCACAGCATTTAGTCGATGCTGTAAACGTTTTAATGCAATGTACATGTAATAATGGTAACAGCTCCAATATTGGTGCCACGCCCCCTTCAAACAGAATAAACTCAACTTTGGCTAAGCCGGTTACCTTGGAAGATTGGTAACCTCTCATTTGAGCCTAAGAACTCAACTGAAAAACATCACAAAACACCATAACAAAGTCCGTTTCTTAAAATAATGTCACAATGTAACAAAATATTCATCTTGAAATTGACATGATACAAATTAAGAGCTTAAACTTACTTCCGTAGTTGCCATGGTCTATGATGTGATATCAACACGTGCGCTCGTCTCGAAGTTGTTCTTATGAATGGCGTGACGCTACTAGTTGAACTTTGAACTTCCAGTTTATGTCCCTTGAATGAGAGTTACTTCCCTTAGATCGCTTATCGGAGTGGGCATTTGGCGAGATTATATGAGCGCTTTATACGATTTTGAAGATTTACATCAGAGCAATGACATATTTTTAAAAATACAAGACATACTCAGAGGTACTGCTAATATTGATATCAGATAAATTGAAAATGAAGCCTCTCTGTCTATTCATCTTCATATTCAAGTTCATAGCTAAATTCACGATCGATTCAGCTGTGAAATTTTCCCGCTCATGTAGCCAATATTATATATATCCCGAAGATGGCAAAAATATCCTGCTTTTTATGCTGGTTTTAATCTCTTACATATGTTGAAACTCTTTCAAACTGTACGTCATTGTCGTAGGTTGTGCCTTACAGTGTTTTATATGTGACACATTTTATCAGTTATCATTTTAAATATGAGCAATTTCATTTTACATATATACGATTTAAGGCACATGTTTTATATCCTGCATGGAATTAAGAATTAAGCACATTTAAGAGATACAACAGTTTTTACTCCTTTTCAAAACGAACAATTTCATTCTACATATATAAACGATTTAAGGAACACTTTTTAAAATCCTGCTGCACGGAAATTACAAGTTACTCCTTTTCAAAATGAGCAATATTATTAACATACACTAGTATACGATTTAAGGAATAATTTTTAAAAAATGATTTCGGCATGGAATATGGGTTATGCACATAAAAGGGATACATCACGAAGTGTTACAAACCTTTTTTATTCTGAGCTTTTTATGAATATTCCATTTATTATTCCTACTTAGGCCCTAAGTATAAATTAGATCTAAGTATGTGTGAATTCAAACACGGGACATTGTTTGTAATACCCGAATATCAATGTCATGTTTAATGTGTACATTTTGAAAACAATAAGTAAGGTAATTTTTATATCAATCATTTTAACAATCGTGTTTCAACATTGAGAAGTTGTGATCATGACCGGAATCGCGACTATAATGAATGATCACCTTATATTCCCCTAAAAACGTGCTACTGCTCCTTTAAAGGCTTCACAAAAAGGAACTATCGTATTTAGAGAAGGTGCAGGTGGGTGAACAAACTACACTCTCGATACCTAAGTTAAACGAAAAGGGTTTGCTTTAAATCAATTTGCCACCGAGCGGAAAGGCTTAAAGTGGTACTGTAGACATTTCCTCGGGTCAACACATCTATAAACATATGGTATTCAACTTTGAACCGTGACAAACTGGGGAAATGCCAAATGGTAATTAATTCGAGGAAAACGATATTTCAATAGTCCTTTATTCTGTTAATATATCACTTCATCGTTTGAGCATTTGTACTATGGTTATCAACATCAGGATAGTTTTGTGATCGTATTTCGCTGGTGTAAAAGCACTACTCACTCATTCTCAATGAAAGTGCACAATTTGTTAAAAATGATGTCGTCTAGATAAATAATTTAAAATGTCATGAATACAACGTAACTATGTCGTAGTATATATCATATCAATACCATCGAAAATTGAATTTTTCACTACAAAATCAAGAAAAAAAAATATATTTTACTTTTTATAGCTATACAGAAGACTTAATTGCTATGAAACATGCCAAATTTGTAATGTCGCCCACAAGAGATATTACGTTGACAAAGCAGCTGAAATGCAGGTTAAAGTCTTGGAAGCTATAAAAATGCTCAAGATATAGAAAACCCTATTCTCTTGAATGTTTTAAGTGATCATATTAGAAAAGCTTACTAAACTTTTCCAGAAATGAAGTTTGGTTAATGTCGCTGTTTTTATGTAATTTACGTTATGGTTCTTAAAAATCAGCTTTGAAACAAGGTTATGCGCAGTGAACATGAGTAAATATTATTTTCCTGTGAGTTGTATAGTGATTGAAAAGAAAATCCAAGCAATTGTCACTGTTAACATAATTGCTGGTGTTTCTGACATTAATATCCGCGTATGGTTAAGGCTGTAATCTACGTTATGGGTTTCTTGTAAATATTGAAAAAAGTAATGTCCTTAAAAATCATTTTTAAGATGTTAAAGGTTTTTAATTTTGCTTGTAAGTAAACAAAATCGCTCAAACGCATAATAACTAATAATATTTTTTTGACTCGAAGAAAACCCGCTTTGTAATTTACGTTATGTAATTTACGTTATGTTTGAATACGTTATCTATACAAAATTATCAAATATGGAGGAGTATTGCAGAGATCAAAACGAGTGTTGGACCAGAAATGCAAGAAAGAACATTATTATTGAAGTTAAGTCACTTTCTTCTCAACAAAATGTTTTATGAAATTCACGTGTGATTTATATGTTTTAATCTACACCTTAGGCCTTTTAAATATGTAAAATAGGCCTAGAAATGTCCGAAAACTAGTAGTTAGACGAGATAGGATAATATTCAAAGTTCTGTCTGTTTCCCAAGTTTGATTGTAAATTTGTAAAAAGACAAACACAAACTCGTATGAACTAAATACAACTCTATTTGAACGATCTTGTATTTTACGTTATGAGCCCGCGATGGTCCACCTCTTCTATCACGGGACCGATCAAAAACTTCAGTTCATCAAAGTCATCCCAAAAATTTCTAATTTATTGAACTGATAACATTATGTGTAAAGATGGTATTGTTACACGTAATAATAAGAACTAAAAGGCTTTTTTCAGGTCTTGTATCGGTTTGAAGACATTATTATCTTCAGTCTACCGGTAAAAAGACTTGTCATAATCGCTTATAGATTATTATTGCTGTAAGTTACAACAGTTGAATTTTAAGTTTTACTGAAAAATAATGTCTAGTTCTTACGGGAGAGGTTATGTATTTGTTTTGAAAGGGTCATAAACTCTTCAGGTTGCAAATGTGTAAATAGAAACTGAATATGTCGTTTCAAAGTTACTTTTTATTGGTAATGTAATTTACGTTATGTTTAGATGTATTCTAGCTTATGGCAATTGAGTGTAACACAATGTCATACATATTGGTACTTTTTGGTCGTTTTCAGGAAGAAACTATCGATTTGTTTAACATAATAAATAAACCTTTGTTGTTGACACATTTTCGAGGTTTGTTTGTTTTTCAAAGTTTCCTTCATTAGAAAAGATGTGACATTGATAATTATATTCATAGTCTATAATTTACATTTGTCAAATTGTATGATCGCTTTACACTAGAATTTAACTTGTTAACGTGATGGCTACAGTGTCACATGTGGTTTAAATCTAATGAAAATTTATAACATTCGAACAGTTTGTTAGTAGGAGATTGATTGATGTGGAAACAGGGTCCGTTACATGTAGCTTTACAACGTTAAATTCTGAAACATTGATATGTCCTGTTTGGACAGCTATAACAATGAATCTAGTAGGGATTATTTGATGAAACTTCATAATCATATTTTATGACTACAACACATTCAAACAACATCAATAAAAGAGTCTGATATTGACTTTCGATTTTTGCGAAAAACACATATATTCAATTGTGCACTTTCATTGAGAACGAGTGTACTATCCCTTTGACTATCACATTAACAAATTGAACTAAAACTGGCGCAAAATGCAAAAATAAGGATAAATAAAAAAAGTAGCTTGAAAGAAACGCCTCCTTGCCAAAATGAAAACCCTAACTAAAACACTATCAAGAATGTACAATTTCTACTGCAAATATGTTTAACTATGGAAGCGCATTCACGTCTAATTAGATGATAGACTTATTTAATTAGAAGAAAGTTTCACCTAAGTAGAATATAGTTTTATCTAATTAAAAGATAGTTTTTTTCTCACATTCAAAATTATGTATTTTTATTGAAACACTCTGGAAAGGGCTAACAGGGAAAAACATTATCTTTATAAGAAAAATGGATAGTATGTTTCATTCATACCTTAATGTATGCAAGTGCATGTCAAACCAATGGAAATGTTATCCTGTTGTAAGAAGAATATATATAGTTTTTGGTGGATATATTCTCTCATTATTGGATAAATAGTTATATAGAAGATGATTGTGTTAAGATATGATCATATAATGTGCACCTAATAACGAGATTATGATTACCTTAAAGTGACACAGAGTATCTTTCTTAAAATTTTATTTGGTTTTGATAAGCTACAAAATATCTTATAATCTGATTGAAGTTCATATCTCATCACTGGACTTGCAAATATATCCATTTATGCATAATATCTCTAAAATGCTTGATTTTATGGAAAAATCAAGAAAACATCTCCAATACGTTTAATATTCGAAATTATGCATCCAATTAATCTACCTATTAGTTACAACACCTTATAAACACTATTGAATCGAATATATCATCCTGTCAGCTTATGACAAGGTTTCAAAATTACGTTTGGCGAATTTGCGCGCGCCACTCGAGCCACATTGTCCTGTTTATGATCAAAATCCCGACTTTGAATGGCCGTATTTTCGCTCTGATGTACTGATTGACCTTTAACTTGTTATTTTCAGTAACAGTTAGTGGTTCCCGATGTAATAACATCGATTTCAAAATTTGACATATGTGATCCTATCAACATACTCTGTGTCTCTTTAATTTGATATTATCTGAATCGAATGAGTTTTTAGTCAGCTAAATCAAATGTCTCTAAATGCCTTAACTTAATCCTAATGACTACTTGGTATACGTATTATATAAGTATTATTTTGTCCTTTCTAATTATCTTTTGATACTTTGATTATTTTTTTTCTCAATTATTTCCTTATCCTGAAATGACAGGAAAGTAGGGGATTTTTCACTCTAAAACTATTAGTTTCTCATTTTTTAATCACGTTGTTTCTATTTATTTAAGTGTACAACATTCTAACTAAGGACATATATACCTATATAAGTGTGGATTACTAGATGTACGTTTTCAATTTTTGATTTTCCTTTCTTAGTTCTGATGTTTTTATATATTTACTATTAAAATCATAATGTTCTGTTTATTGCAAACAAATAACATAATTAAAGCTTAAAATATAAGAATCATATCAAATAAAACAAAATAACATACATTTAATGTAAAATATGCAAAAGCAACATAGTTTCGACGAAGTCGTTAATGTTAATAATATCAAACTAATGTGTACTTACTTTTACTAGGCACATTTATTCATTACAGGTGTTTACTTGACAGGGGAGTGTTTGAAGCTAACATACAAGAAGATCATGAAATACATATAAAGCACAAGTTTCATTATTTTTGCACATGAACAGTTACGTTGTTGCGATAATTCTTTCAGCAGGAACTCGTTTACTTAAACTTTGTTCAAAGTAGGAGAATGTCCTCAAACTAGCCATTAGTGTTTCACGTGGGTATTTTCGACCTCAAACGGCCTCAAACATGACCCACGTGCAAAACTAATGGTCAACTTTCTAAAGTTCTCCTGCACCAGATGTCGAGCGTTTAGACAACATAACTTTCCAGGGCGAACCTCGAGCAGAGTATATTGTCATAAAGCAAGGCAATCGAGTACAGTCTTAATAAACATAAACAAAATAAACAGTTTATAAATAATAAATGTCTTAGTGTTACTGATACTCTTTTATTATTTGTTTATATTGTTTAAAAAAATATTTTTTTGACAGAAAGTTTTTTGAGTAACGCAGATGGTTGTTGCATTGAGATGGTAACCTTCAACCCCAAATAAGAAAACAACTTCCTAAGGGGTATATATATATGTAATATTGGTCGCTACCGAACCGTCGAATTTATAGTCTAAGGGTAGGAAAATCGATTCGACCGATCGGCATTGTGATGTCACTGTTAATGACCTTTCATAGCTTTTGAATTTTCAAACTCTTTCCTTTTATGTGTGATGAATGTATTGTTTTGATTTGACTCCTTTTCACAACGAAAATAAGATATAAACGTTTTTTAAAAAATATTTTATTTTTATTTTGATGTTATATTTTACCATAAATGAACATTACTTGGTCTCATTTCTCTTTAGGCGCAAATCCGACAGATCGTGTAGTTAACCTGGTTGGTTGCATTCTTATTTCATCCGTTGTAAGAAAGCTGTTACCTCTTGAATTGAGAGAAAACTGTGCTTGTTATGATCATAGAAGGAACACTTTATAGCAATCACATTTCACTGGTACCTTTATAAAAATGAATGTATTGTTTTGTTTTGACTCCTTTTCACAACGAAAATAAGATATAAACGTTTTTTAAAAAATATTTTATTTTTATTTTGATGTTATATTTTACCATAAATGAACATTCCATGGTCTCATTTCTCTATAGGCGCAAATCCGATAGATCGTGTAGTTAACCTGGTTGGTTGCATTCTTATTTCATCCGTTGTAAGAAAGCTGTTACCTCTAGAATTGAGAGAAAACTGTACATGTGAGTAGTATATTAATGCTATCTAAAAAATCCACCAAATCCACCAAATCCACCAGAATCCACCAGATACACTTGATCTACCCTGATCCCCCTATATTCGGAAATCAACCCTGATCCACTTGACTTGATACAACCTGACACAGCATGTCTGTTTACAGACTCCACCCTCTCTCTCTATCTCAAGTGTATAGGTGTGTATCTACATAATCAACTCTAATGGGTCTAGCATATTTAGCAAGGGGTAAATGTAGAATGAAGGATAAAGGGGGATATATTATAATGAGTTGTTCGTGGTAATAACTGTTGTAGATTAATTTATATGATAATATAGAGACAAAAAAAACTGATAGGGGGATCAGGGTAGATCAAGTGTATCTGGTGGATTCTGGTGGATTTGGTGGATTTGGTGGATTTTTTAGATAGCATTAATATACTACTCATGTGCTCTTTATGATTATAGAAGGAACACTTTATATCAATCACATTTCACTGGTACCCTTGCAAAAATTCATAATTTAGTTCTTCAAAAACAGGAGAGAGCTTTATCCGTCACAAACCTTCCGTAATACTTGAAGCTTCAAGGTACAGATCCATTGGTTTTGTATTGTTATAGTTTTATGTGTAAACTATTTGTAGATTTCGTTTGTCAATTTCAACAGGTCTTTATTTCTTAGCCAACTAATGCCAATACCTTTATTAACCACTGTATAACATAATGCTAAGAGGGAATCTACCGAGTTTCAACTGCATAAGCTTTGCACCCCTTCAGTAGTTAACTTAGCATCTCCGCGTCACTCTTGCTCGCCAAGATTCGACCACTTAATTGGCACATACCCCACAAGCGTAATTCGACGGATCGGTACAGTTAAGTGTTGAAGATCGCCAGGGAAGTACAGGTCGGTTCCTGAATAATTCTAAGAGAATAACATGGAATAAAATCCGTAATAAAGATATTAATACCCTCGGAATTGTGTTATACGAATTTTACGAACCTCAAAACAATTGGTGTACATATGCATTACCCTCGCGTTCGCTCGGGGTATACAAAAAAATACACTCATCGTAAAAGTCATATGGCACCATTCCCCGGATAAAATCTCTATTTTCTGTCCCTTGTTCTCTCGTTGTGCGGGTTATGAAATGAAGATCCTAACAGACGGTTTGCTATGAAGTGAAACAGTAAAGCTTTGAGTTTGATGGCCGACTTGTGCACAGGCGAAACCGAATGAAATGAATAGAATCTTTTTTTAAAGATTAAGCCTTTGATAAAGCGACTGGTACAGACAGTGTCTATCTCTACAACCACTAAATACGCATAGAAAAAAATAATGCAACACCTCCCGTTTCAATCACTGTCGTACCAGGTGTATACATACACCGTTTTCTTTTCATTCTTTCAAAATAATTGACATCATATGGTGTTAAGCATGCTTGAAGGCAAATCTAGATATTTTTCATATTCTGTATCCGGTTTACATTTGTTATTCTTTTAGATAGCCTGTATAGCAAAATAATTGCCCTAGAGACTGACAGTCAGTCTATAAACCCATAACAGGATTATGTTTCACTCTTTGAAGCCGTCCATATGCAAGTCAGAGATAAAAACGTGCCGTGACATTTTCGGTTGTAGAAGACGATACAGCACGTAACTTGTGTCAATTGAATTGAATAATCGGACAATCAATGCTAAGAGCGAGTGACCTTCATAACCAATATCACTGTGTACTACGAAGCGAATTTCATGATAGTCATGTGGATGTATGTCGTTGCCGTCATTGTCGTCTTCATACTCCTCAAGGAGTTGATCCGACTCCCAACTGTCGGCAACTACAATCAGCGATATGTGTTCATCACAGGATGTGACACAGGATTCGGGAACATGTTGGCCAAAAGACTGGACTCTCTGGGCTTCAATGTTTTCGCCGGGTGCTTCACAGAGAGAGGAGCAGACGAACTGAGGAAAGTGTCGTCTGCTAGACTGAGAACAGTTTCACTCAACGTCACGAAAACAGAGAGCATTGTCAAAGCCAAGGATTTTGTAGAAAATGTGCTCCCAGTAAACAAAGGTTGGTACGACCTGGTTATCAGGGTTTGGTACGTTGCGCTCAATGCAGCGCAGCGTAGCATATAGAGGGAACCTTGACGAGGTAGGCTTCGCGAATCGATTTACGGGACAAGCAGATAATTAAGTAACCAGTCGTAACACAGACTGATTAAAAAAACTTTAAAAAAAAAATCGAAATATGAAGGTCAATCTTTCATAAAATTCTCATCCAGGTTTCTTCTTTTGTCAATAAATATATAATTAGCTAGAGAAACATTCAGACGACTTTGATCATACTTTAGAACCTTTCTCACCCCACAAAGGCACATAAAGGCCTGTAACGTTGCACGTTGATATAGCCTCTGTTTTAACTCGCCCAATTTGTGGGATAGAATGGGAGGTGCCCGTGTGATTGGAGGAAATCAAAATTAGTTGTGCAATCAGCGACGCTGTTCTAAAATCCTCATTTTGACTACAGGGGAAACTGCCGGAATCCACGGATTTCGGCGAATTATAACAGAGGTTCATTCAACATGACTTGACCTGAGAGATGACTTTAGATTATAAAACCTTGAAAAAGCTTAGGCAAACAAGACCCTACGCTCATTTTTTCGCTTCTATTTCGTGCAGCTTCTTTCCCCTGGTGTTTACACTCCTTTACTCAAGCAATGCCTAGTGTTTATCCTTCCTTTATGACGATGAGTCCTAGTACTTATCAATCAGATGAAATTATCACTCGTACATTACTGCCTCTCTGTTATGAGTATTTTTTATATAGGATTTGTGTCAGTTGACTTTTATACACAAACGAATCAGCGACGAGGCTTAAGGACCATCTGCACTATTTGATATGATAGCGGGCATCAGATTATTTGAATTCATTGAAGCGAACAAAATATCCACAATCGATCAAATACTCAGTTCAGAAACGCTGCGATGTACGAGTGAATGTTGTTTTAAAGAAAGGTGATGCTTATATGATACCTGAGAGGCGATAATAACCGAACTCTAATAACCAATACGATTTCACAACCAATCAGGAAAATAAACCCCTGAGGTAGACGAAAAATAAATCTAATAACTTAAAAAATGCAATTGGATTCAATTCAGAAACCCTGTGAATTGTTCTTCCTTGTTTCAATGAGAGTGGGTTTTTGCATAATACCAACTTTTCCGGATATGTCCGTTTTAGAACCGCCTCTTTTGATTAAGAAAAAATCATCTCTCAATTGGTAACACTTGTTTTGATTTCGCGAGAACCCTCTACTTACCTTACTTACATTTACTTACTTTTAAGGCCCTGTCCTATAAACTGTCGGGCCACGATCGTGTTTTCTTCCGAAAATGACAGCTGTACTTTGATAATGTTTTCTTATATGTCGTATATGGACACCTTTATTAAACATTTGTGATATGACTGTATCAACAACCTAGTTTGTGAAACCTAATTGACCATCGTTAATGAGAGCATCCAGACGGGTAAAGGGGGGGGGGGGGGGGGGGGGGGGTCACGTGACACAAACTTGGTACTCGTTGTCAGCTCTAAGCGGTTCGTAACCAAACGATTTTGTCCCTACTGGGCATTTCGTCTCTTTCGGGACCCTGCTAAAAAAAACTCTGGAGTTAAAAAATTCGGGTTGCAGACCCCCTTTAACAACAATATTTTGTTTACGTCATGCTGTAGCGAGGCTTTTCACACTCGTAGCGCCGATGAATGGCTTCACTTCCATTGTTTGCTTCGTTCTTCTTTATCATGTTTTGAAACAAAAAGCTTAAACCCATTTATATGTTTTAACTAGGTTGTGTAATAATCATGTACTACGACTATTCAATGTATAAACTGTAACATCCCCTTGAATTTCGTTTCCACAAAAAATACCCCGATTGGACTGACCCTTTAAAGAGGTGCTACTGTCCCTACAGTCAGTGGCCAAAAGTGTCTCGCACTAACGTAATTGTTCAATTAAATGTATTTTTCTTAATAATCGTCAGGCAATTTGATGGAAACTTTTTGTCTGTTGCCCAGATGATTTCTGACATGCTGTTAGCGATTTCAAAATAAATCAACGAACAATTATTCTCAAAAATCATTCTCGCAATTGCAAATTAACTTTCAATGCAATGGGAATAACGTCAGTGCGAACAGACTATTGGCCATACAGTGTATAGTAGTGTACATGTATATGATTTGTCTCTGTCAATAATTATTGATCTCTGATTTGTCAATCAGGTTTGTGGGCCATCGTCAACAACGCAGGAGTCCATGGATCAGCAGGAGTGACGGAATGGTTCTCTAAAACAGATTATAACAACGTCCTTGACGTCAACTTTCATGGCGTCGCTGACGTCACCCGAATATTTCTCCCGTTGATTCGGCGAGCTAGAGGCAGGGTCGTCAACATCGCAAGTCAAATGGGCCGGATAGCTGCAGGAAATGCGCCCTATGCCGTGTCCAAATACGCAGTGGAAGCCTTCTCAGATTGTTTGAGGTAATCGGTAGTTAATCATTGATTAACAGGTGCCCCTTGTTGGCCACGGGACTGAAGCGATTCCCCTTTTTTGGAAACATTGCACCAAGTATAGGTACTAAACATATTGTCATGGATTTCACGTCAACTTATATAGTAGTACATTTCTCAAGGATATTGTTTCGCAACATGTTCGCAAAGGTGAAAATATGTAAAATCAGGAAATTTTCCCTCTACACAGTCCGTTTGGAGAGGAAACTTCCTGATTGAACAAGTTCGTGTTCCGGTAGAAGTCAATATTTTAAGACTGTTGTTCCTCGGAACAGGGTGGATTCAAAACAGTCTGGACCAAGTTTTCAAAGTTTTAACAACATATTAACCAGACTCTTATTTACTGCAAATATATGTTATTGTTCCATTGTCACTGCCATTGTTTTTAGTATTTTTTCCTCGATTATTAAGATCAAGGTCATGGAGATCTCTTGCGATCACCGCGACTTCTATCTGCGCCTTATCACAAAAACATTAATCCTGGCATTCGTGGCATAGCCCCGCGAGCAGGCATATCTGTCTGGATTGTTTTTAACGTTCCATAATTTAATACATCACGTGTCCTTTAGATATAAAGTAAATATCAAAAACTGTGATGTGTACTTTCTTTTTCCTTGCGGTTTAGACGGGAAGTTTTGAATCAAGGGATGACCGTCCATATACTCGAACCCGGCTACTTCAAAACAGACATCGTCAACATTGACGTCATCACCGGATCTCTGCGCAGAAGCTATAACAACGCAGGTCCGGAAGTTCAAAACTACTATGGAAGACAGTACTTAGAGAAACGTAAGTTAAGAGAAATTGTCTTATAATACCATATAAAGAGAACTCTAGCTACTAATGCAACCAATTCTCTCATCACAGAGGTTACTCAAAACTTCTTGTTTTGCCTCTGTTATAAATGGGACATATTTCTGTCCATAATCATGGCTACCCCCGTTATTTTCCCTCATGCCCAACCAATATTCGAGCTGTCCTTCCCGAATATTTGCGAATCGCACTAGTGATAGATAGTGCATAGTGCAAAGCACAAAGGTAACCTTAATTGCAACCAATCAGCTATTGTGTCTTTCAATTCGTCCTTTAAATTTGGTCCACTTAAAAAACAATATTTATTTCATTTTTAATGTGTACAACTTTTGAATATATCTGTCTCTGTTAACTGAGAACAGATATAAACGAAGAAGGAAAGTATACACGGGACTCATTATAAACCCTTGCCCCACTCCTACTCGTAGCAGTTTATCATACAGAAGGTATCATCAAGGTTTATTCGCTGTATGTATATCATCTTTCTAAATATCCATGAGCTTCAGTTCTTTTAATAAGGTAAAATTTTCTTCATTTCAGTGTGTGCAGGTGCCCGTTCCCGGATTGAGAACCTCGCCTCCTCGGACACCCACCTCGTTGTAGACGCCTATACCCACGCTGTGACCGCCATGTTTCCCCGTTACCGCTATCTAGTGGGGTCCGACTGTAAATACTACTTCCGGCTGCTCTGGCATCTTCCGGAATGGATCGCAGACAAAATACTCGCTGGGAACAGACCCTTGCCAGCCGGAGAAAGACAGTGATTTTGGAACCTCTTTCTCGACAGATACTTTTGAAAGACTCTCGCAAGGTCTAGCTCGCGCCGCTCTCCATTACTGGTGATGTCAAGCCTTGCTGCTTACATGTAGCACTAAGGGATCGTAATATAGTTTTTGTCAACTTCAGAGAACAAATAGGGGTCAGATAGTGTTTATAGCTAAAGTTCTATGAGAATAAACCTTTATTTCAGAAATAACAACATACTAGTACTTGGCTGTCAGCCTCAAACACACATGTATTGCTAAGCCACTTGGAGAAGGTCACGTGACCGACTTATGAGAGGTTGTTCGGTTTCTTCAGGGCCAACATCCCAAGTATAGCCAAGTGTGAGTTTCATGAGTTATACTTGAATTTATAGTATTTGATTGATTATCGGTAAGGAGTTTGCATATCACGTAATATACATAGACAATTGTAAACAGGGAAGTATTCTTGAAGTTTGTTTCCACAAAAATACCCCGATTGAACTGTCCCTTTAAATCTATAATCGTAGCATGTGTTATTCCTGGCGATTGACTGAATCCTTCAAAAATGAGCACGTTCTTGATAAAGATTTTTAACATTTTTCTAATTTTGCGACTTTGGTAATAAACAGAATACCCTCGCTCTCGCTCGGGAAATACTTATAATTAGGCTCATTTAATATCCTCGATGTATAGTATATATATATACTATGAGGTAATGTTAAAGTGATTAAAGGGGCAGTAGCACGTTTTTAGAGGGAATATAAGGTGATGTCAGGAAAATGAAAATTGATGGTTCCGATTGAAAGACAATTTATTTAAACTTAATTGAGCAGTAATAATTCAAATATATAAAGTAAATTTTAGCAATGCGATTTCTTTTTCTTACACAAAATGAATTAAAGGTGTTCACACAAAATGGCCGCCAATGGATTTTATGTGAATCTTCATACTTTGTTCTCTGACTATGGATGACTGATGTGTGTAAGGAGATTTTAAACACTGTCAAAATAATACATAAAGCATTCACTTACAATTATCAGTGAAAATTTTAAATATATAATTATCAAAAAACGTGATACTGCCCCTTCAAGGTGTGAAAATGAAATAAATAAAAACACCAATATGGCTTTAGATCTGTACTCAAGAGAAAAGGTTAAGAATCGTTTACAGTGTGTTCATGTAAATGAAGTTTTTCGGTGCTTCTACAAGTGAGTGAAGCGCCTTTCAATCTTCGCGGTCGAGGTGTTTGCCCGCTTATCTGAACTAGGATATTTCGATTTCGCACTGTTGGTTTATATGTACAGTTCACTTCATCTGGTACTTTTAGATGGATATATATATTTTAAAAACTATTCACATTCATCATTTCTCTTTAAAATTAGAATTTTATCTGAACAAGATTTTTGTCAGCCGAATCGTTTTGCAATACAGTGTATTCCTGACAATAAGGAATATTACAGATTCTGGTATCTCTGTTTC
Source organism: Steromphala cineraria (assembly GCA_916613615.1). Taxonomy (NCBI): domain Eukaryota; kingdom Metazoa; phylum Mollusca; class Gastropoda; order Trochida; family Trochidae; genus Steromphala; species Steromphala cineraria. The sequence goes on from OU744733.1 coordinate 24,539,719, forward strand.
AGAATTTTATTCATATCAATTTAAAAACTTATTTTTTATTTTTATTTACAGGAGAAAGCTTTTGACTATATTTATAGAAATTGCTTTGAACATCAATATTGTGAATAATGCTGTGGTATTTTTCGAAACTTTGATGGAATATTTCATCACAGGACAATCTTTGCCAGTTGTCATTTGTTTCATTAAATCTTCGTTTTCTAATCGTTGAGACTTGAATGTAGTTGAAAGGGGCAGGAGCGCGTGTTTTGATAATTTTATATTTTTAAAATGTTCACTGATAATTGTAAGTTAATGCTTAATGTATTATTTTGACAGCGTCAAAAATCTCATTACACTAGCCAATCATCCATAGTCATTTTTTGTGAACACCTTTAATTCATTTCGTGTAAAAAAAAGGAATCGCATGGCTTAACTTTACATTATATATTTGAATTATTACTTCTCCATTTAGCTTAACTACGTTGTCTTTCAATTGGGACAATTAATTTTCATTATCCGGACATCATCTTATATTCCCCCTTAAAACGTGCTACTGCCCCTTTAAATATATTAGTCACCGCATGTAACAAACTAGCTAAATACGAAACCCATGCAAAGCTATTATTTTTTCATCGCGGTCTTTCGCAATGAATTACAAAACTAGTCATGCTTTTCTTAATCGAGTCTTCCACTTATCAAAAACGACCTTTTTTGATTCAACAAAGGAGATTCCAATTTAAAATCTTTAAGGTTAAGTGATGAACATGGTCGTTTATTTGTTATACGAGTGAAAACGCATATAGTTTCCATTTATAAAAGGAAATGGATTTAGCATTAAATTTTAACCAATAAAAATTTGAGCTAATATTGTCAATAACTGTGTCTTAGTCAGTATGTTCAATGTATATGTATTTATGTACAAGCACACCTTTCAAACACTGAGGGGAATCAATGACATTTCGCAATTCGTGAATTCAATGATTTTAAGTCAATTATTTGACTCCATTCAGTCTTCAAAAGTCGAATTTATGATTACAATGAAATGAAATGAAAGAAATACATAAAAGAATCATTGACCTCTAGGATGGAACCACGCATAAGTCGTTCATGTCAGTGGAAAAGACATTAAATAAATTGTTTTTGTATATTAAACATACATTTGCTACCAACCAAACAAAATAAAGAACAAATTATACTCAACAAACATTTGCTACCAACCAAACAATAAAGAAATAATTATTCAACAAACATTTGCTACCAACCAAACAAAGTAGAGAACTAATTATATTCAACAAGCATTGCTACAAACCAAACAAAATAATGAACTAATTATATTAAACAAACATTTGCTACCAACCAAACAAGACAAAGAACTTATTATATCAATCAAACATTTGCTACCAACCCAACAAAATAAAGAACTATTTAAGTTCAACAAACATTTGCTACCAACCAAACGGAACAAAGAACTTATTCTATTTAACAAACATTTGCTAACAACCAAACAAATACAGAACTAATCATATTCAACAAACATTTGCTTCCGACCAAAATAAATAAAGAACTAATTTTATTCAACAAACATTTGCTACCCTACCAAACAAATTAAAGAATGTATTATATTCAACAAACATTTGCTACCAACCAAGCAAAATAAAGAACTAATCATATTGAACAAACATTTGCTACCAATCAAACAAAATAGAGAACTAACTATATTCAACTAACATTTGCTACCAACCAAACAAAATAATGAATTAATTATATTAAACAAACATTTGCTACCAACCAAACAAGACAAAGAACTTATTATATCAATCAAACAGTTGCTACCAACCAAACAAAATAAAGAACTATTTAAGTTCAACAAACATTTGCTACCAATCAAACGTAACAAAGAACTAATTATATTTAACAAACATACCAACCAAACACGATTAATGAGGATACAGTTCATTAACCACAGGGCATTCCAACATAGGTTTATTGCTATAAATAGAGACGGGCATAATATTTGTAGGTCCGCGCAAAGGACCATTATACGCCACAACACTTTCAACATCGCCTATTTCACAATATTTTCTCGAGTTAAATATTGAAACCTCAAGTGGTATTTAAAACATTCCAACACGTTTAAGAAACATTTCCGTCTTTGATACGATAATCTACCAAATTTATATTTATAATCAATCAATGAAGTATCATCCCTTTACTAAATCATAGTTCACCTGATCCTCGATAACCCAGCGCTTCGTTCCGATACATCTACATAGATTTATCGGAACAAAAGAGCTCGGTTTTCAAGGATGAGTTCGCCTAACAGATTTATAGCTCTTTAATTTGGTAAGAGGTAAGCGGCTTCCTCTACCTGGTTCCCGGGCCCTGTTCCGCGTGCGCTTAGGTACCTAAGCGCATGCGGAACAGGGCCCGGGAACCAGGTTGGCGGCTTCTCATGCTCTTTTTAAGGACTCGACAAAAGAGATCGACCGAAAATAATAAACTACCGTGCAAAGGTAAGTATGACACGTAATATCATGCCAACAAATACCAAGGAACAATTTACAAGGTACATGAGAAGTTGCATTACATCGTGCTTTGATGTCAATTGTGAATATATGAAATATTTACAAAGTCTTGTTATTGTATCGAATCTGTGAATTCTGACTGACTGAATTTTTATGCCCCCGAATTGGAGATTCCGGGGGTACATTGTTTTTCACCTGTCCGTCTGTCCGTTTGTCCACAAAAACTTTAACCTTGGTCATAACTTTTGATTGGTCAGACTAGGTCTTTGATACATATGGATCCCTTGTGATGAGACCTTTCAGATGACACCATGACATTTGACCTTGTGACCTTGACCTTGACACAGCGAGCAGGATGCATCCGGGGGCATTCATGTTTCACAAACACATCTTGTTTTTAATCTTGTGTCTGTTGTTTTGGAAAACCATTATCATTGCATTATGCCTACCACTTGTTATTTCTTTGGTTTACCACACTACTTTAAAGGGGCAGTAGCACGTTTTTAGGGGGTATATAAGGTGATGTCACGAAAATGAAAATTAATGGTTCCAATCGAAAGACAATGTATTTAAACTAAATGGAGCAGTAAAAATTCAAATATATAACGTAAAGTTTAGCTATGCGATTCCTTTTTCTTACACAAAATGAATTAAAGGTGTTCACACAAAAATGGCCGCCAATGGATTTTATGTTAATCGTCATACTTTGTCCTCTGATTATGGATAATTGGCTTGTGTAATGAGATTTCTGACACTGTCAAGATAATACATTTAACATTAACTTACAATTATTAGTGAAAATTTTAAAATATAAAATTATCAAAAAACGTGCTACTGCCCCTTTAACGATGAACTCAATTATATTGATGGTTATAATTCGTGTCAATCTACTAAACTTTATTTCACTCAAATTCTTGGTGCATATTTTATTCTGCCTATTTAAAATGAGTGGTATACTTTCTTTGTTTACAGTTGTTTATAAAAAGGAACAGTTAGTAAACAGCTATGAATCGTCTTTATAAAGCCGTGATAGGCCCTAATGAACACGAAAACCTACTCTCATGGCGTAAATAAAAATTTTAGAGCTTGTATCAGAAATAATAGCGTTTTACGATGAAAATATTAAATGCAAATATATGTTAGACAAGGGTGTGCATTAGGCCCTTTCTTATTTTCTAATTTCGGTAACAAGAGAATCTTGTGTTGATAACAAATACTTTACCGGTCTTTAAAGAAAAACAACGAAAACATGAAATCCTATACTAATACTATACTATCCTAAAGCCTTCTGTTTAATTTTGATAGAACAAAGATGCAATGTAATAGTATTTAAACATGTTAATAAAGAGGAAATATGTTTTTAACAGAATGTTAAGTTTGAACAATGAATGTTTTCTAAAATATAAAATATGCAGACATGTATTTGAAAATTGATAATGATATTCCTTTCCTGCATTCGAAAACAAAACAAAACAATTCGGTGTTGTAAGTTAGCCAAGATAAAACTCGTTGCTCATCTTTGACCCATCTCCATCCCCGATAATTCAATTTCAAGACATTTTAACATGACTAGAAGAAAAGAGTAATTGACTTTTGTAGCCCCTCTATCTCTATGCAATATAAAATAATCAATACTAATCAATCAATACATTTGGCTCATTCATACGTGTAGATGAAATTTTCTCGCCAGATGCTTCATGTTTTGCAGGCTTGTCAATTTGATTATCAATCATCGATAAAAAACCTCTTGTTATTGAAAAAAATCTCAAATAAATTGTACCAATTAAACATTTTATTCAAAGTTTTCTTTCGTGTCCTTTCAAATACATGGTATCGTTTCTTTTGGACATAAGTTTGTGTATATACATGTATATACATCTTTTTGTAATTTTTGTATACACTCTGTTTTATAAATGTATAAAATGTATTCAATGTTCTATAGGTCCGAGAAACTTCAAGAACAAAATAAAACAAAAAACAACAAATTCATTAATTTTCTGTTTACTAGCCGCCAAGATGTGATTGAAATATACAACCCTACACCCCTTAATACCTCTCTTAAAGACGGTGAAATTAAAATCTAGATATAGAATGTCGTGATTACATAAACATCTCTTTAACCGTAAATTAAGTACATTAACGTGACATTTCTGGCATAATTCGATGTGTAAATAGCCAGTGATTGATAAAAAGAGTCATTTAACAAAGGTGGAACATTCCAAGAGGTAAAGTTTGAATTAAATCTGGCCGTTAAATCGTAATCACATGTATTGGTGAAAAAATATCAACTGAAACTATCCAATGAAATGAAGTAAAAGATATTCAAATAGCTATTTCTAGTTAATCACCATGTGAATTAAATTCAATCCATGTTTCATTAACAAATACATTTCTTTTTTAAAAGGATTGCATTTTAAAAATATCAGTTCAAAGAAGTTTCAATTATTCATTTTCTATTGAGAGCAAGCTCAAATAAGTGAATTTTGTGTGTTAAAATCATAAACTTACCTTTGCACGGCAATATTTGAAGCTTTAAATTCGGCCAAGTAATCACTGAAGAAGATAAAAACATGAAAACAAATAAAGAGTGATGCCAAACAATTCATTGCTTTCTGGGGCACTATTTCCGTCCTGCCTGTGGAAGGTATAGCCCTTATTAGAATTTGCAATAAGGGATAGAATAAGACCGATCATTGTATTGAAAGTACACGAATACCGACTTCTGTCAATTGCATGTGTGCGGCTGTTACTTAAGATAACGCCTCGTTCAATTAGATGATAAATAGTTACGTTTAAAAAATTTCCGGGAATCATTGTTATTTGAATTAGTTTAAAATCGATGGCGTTACAATTCCTAGTGAGCTAGTCGTTCCATCGTAAGTGTTCCAATGACTAGACGCTAGTCGTATCTAGTATCGCACGACAACGAGTTTGGATAGCACTCTTTTTAATTCAATTATCAAGGCCAAAATGCACGAATTGTTGAAGATAGTGGTGAAAGATTGATTGCCTAAGTTGTATAGAATTATGCCTTCAAAACTAGTCTATATAACTGTAAAATAAATCAGTTGTGCTGGTGGAGCACAGTAGTTGTGCTGACCATGTGACAATAAACCCTTATTACATTATATTGGATAAAGGAATAAACTGTGACAACACTACCAGTCGTATTTATATTAATTACAGATAGGTGTGCATGTAAATTGTCTCCAAATGCCAACGAAACAAAATATATTCACGAAAAGAGTATAATAAATAAGTTGGCTTGCACGAACCCTGATTTATCTAGTTAGACCTAGCCCCTCTTACTTGAAAGGGACAGTAGAACGTTTTAGGGGGAATATACGGTGATGTCAGGAAGCTAAATGAAGCAGTAATAAATCAAATATATATCATGTAAAGATCAGACATGCGATTCATTTCTCTTACACAAAATGAATTAAAGGTGTTCACACACTCTGACTCTGATGATTGGCTTGTGTAATGAGATTTTTGACACTATCAATATGATACGTACAATTATCAATGAAAGTTTTAAAATATAAACCCATGCTACTGCCCCTTTAATATAAGAAGATCCTTTCTGCAGATAGATAAACCCATAACCTTCTGTCTGTGATAACCATGTTCAGGTTAAAATTAATCATTATCCTATTGCCACTCAACTCGCAGTGTTTTTATATTCAAGTGTCTTAACGTCAAATGATACTTGATATTGCGCATAAGAGGGTCTGAAGATGCTCTATCATGTCTGTCAAAGTATAAATATATATATTAAGAGCATTTATATTGCGCTTCTCCAGACTAGATATTACGCTGAAAGCGCAAAAGGAGAGTCAAGAAAGTTCAGTAAAAATTAAGCAGAACGATAGTCTAGGAGACATTTGAAAATCTGAAAATCAGCACAGATGCGAAATTCAATGTTTTGAAGATATGACTTGTCTTGGATAAAACGATGTTTATCATCATTTACTGCACTGTAAGTATTGCAACAATCAAATCGTCTCAACATCAAACAAAATTAAACAATGTTTCATCAGACAGACAAAATGGATGCAATAGCATGGATTTTAGAAATATGTACATACCAATATTTCAGCATGAAGAAAACAACTCCATTTTACATCACAGCGAAAAGGGATCTTTGAAGGCCTTGAATATACAAGTTTTCAAAATCAATGTTTCAATGGTTTTTACCTAAGCTAAAGAAATAAAGTCCAATGACATGCCAACACTTTTGTGGTGTACGATATCTATGATCAGATCAATGTGTAAATTCCGCATTTCTCTTCACGATTTTAGAGTGAATCATCAACGTAAGAAGAATGTCAATGTGTCTGACATTGATTCTTTCTGTTTGCATTGTGACCATAATGCTGTAGAAAATGAGTACCATGTTTTCTTTATATGTAATATATACTCTTTGCTTCGTAATGAATATGCTATGTCCATTAACAAATATTGTAAAGCTAGGCTAACAATGCAACACAAACTTAACACACATAATGTAAATATACTTCGAATAACTTCTATTTATCTTTCTAAGATATTCAGCTTAAGATCTTCCTAGTATAAGTTTGGTCATGTGACAAATGTATTTATTTTCTCATACAATTGTACCATGGGCCATGTGGCCTTAAATACTGAACTAAACATGATTCTGATTCTGATTCTGATATCTATGATTATAATCAAGAATTAAAAGAATGAATGGACTTCCTTCTATAAGGAGATCGACATTTCTGTATATGGCAAGACAGGCCTGTTACGACGTAAGATGTAATAAACGCGGTAAGATGTAATAACTGCGGTAAATTATAATAAAAACGCGGTAAGATGTAATACTGCGGTAAATTGTAATAAAATTGTGGTAAAATGTAATAATCATAGGTGCGGTAAAATGTAGTAAGGGGGTGCGGTAAGATGTTACTAAAAGGTGCGGTAAATTGTAATACAATATGCGGTAAAATGTAATAACCTTTCCACAATCTTTAATATTTTTTTTAGTTTAGGTCTATACTTTTACCTGTGATGATATATTTAATTGTTTTATAGGCCACTGCACATCACAGAAGTATAATATCCGAGCTGAGCGAGTAATACATGAATGACAATTTATTAAAATTTACTAAAATGACTCTTGTTTAAATCTTTGGATGCACTGAGATTGCCTTATTTATTTTCCCTCAATATATGTAGACGCACAATAAGTACGTTCATTCCAAACAGTAGGCAATATCGCACGGCAATACTTGGTGAAGTAGTTTGAACCCACATCGATTGAACTAAATTAATGTGCATGAAACAGTTACACATATTCTTCATTGATAAGAGAAGCCCATTTCACTCTGAAGAATGCGATAAGCAAAGATCACATAGAGTTTCTGAGTTCATTTGATAGCTTAGTCTCCTTCAAACATGGCATTATGTGTCCTTAACCAGATAACGCGCCATGTTATGACGTCAGAGAAGTGTCACGTGGTTGTCTTCTAGGAACTCTCTTGTTAAGGTGTTCAGGAAAGTCCGTATTTTTCTCATTTGCTATCTTATCATAAGAACCTATGTCATAAACCGCCAAGCAGAAGAAAGTACTCATCACAGTTTGTTTAAATAAAATTACTATCTAAGAGGCATGTGAGTATATTAAGTTATGGCACGTACGTCAACAATAGCACATATTTTAAGTAATTTGGTTCTGGGCTCTGGTTAATGTTTTGTAAAAAATACTTGTTTAATGGAGGCTGGGATAAGAAATAGAATATACCCTATCATGACAACTATCATGTTTAAAATGTTGTCAATATTTTAAAAAATAGGGCCGTTTATTGATTTTCACATTAATTAAGTTTTCCTTGTTCTCTGACTATAGATGATTGGTTTGTGTACTGAGATTTTGACACTTTCATAATAATACATTTAGCATTAACGTACAAATATCATTGGAAAATTTATAAAATAAAATTGTCCAAATCGTGCAACTGCCTCTTTAGTACATCCCACATTTTTCGCACGTTTTGTGTATTTAGTATATCTTGGAATATTGTTTTCTGTATCCAAAACATACCATTGATTCAGCGCGTTCACTTCCTTATGTTGTTCCTTCTGTAAAGAAATACATATTTGATGTTGTATTCTGCTGTGATGGAAGACTTGATGTCTTCGTACTAAATCGCATGTAAATCTAACAAAACCGGATCAGTCGTACCTAGCTCTGGTTTCTGATTTGAGTTCACTAGATATATCGTTTTAAGGTAGCCTCTGTACTAAAGCCACGAGACAACGAAACCATTGACACAATTTCATATTTTAGTGAACCCCTTACACGAAACATAAACATTCAGCTAGGAACAAGTTAAAGTTTTCACTGCTTTTAATGAGATTTCATCATCATCACAGTCATAAAATACCCCATTCATGTTACTCCCTATGGCGTTATTATTTAATCTTGTAAAAAATGGGTTAAAGAGACACAGAGTATGTTGATAGGATCACATATGTCAAATTTTGAAATCGATGTTATTACATCGGGAACCACTAACTGTTGCTGAAAATAACAAGTTTAAGGTCAATCAGTACATTAGAGTGAAAATAGGGCCATTCAAAGTTGGGATTTTGATCGAAAACCGGACAATGTGGCTCGAGTGGCGCGCGCAAATTCGCCAAAAGTAATTTTGAAACCTTGTCATAAGCTGACAGGAAGATATATTCGATTCGATAGTGTTTATTAGGTATTGTAACTAATAGGTAGAATAATTGGATGCATAATTTCGAATATTAAACGTATTAGAGATGTTTTCTTGATTTTTCGATAAAATCAAGCATTTTAGAGATATTATGCATACATGGATATATTTGCAAGTCCAGTGATGAGATATGAACTTCAATCAGCATATTAGATATTTTGTAGCTTATCAAAACCAAATATGATTTTAAGAATGATACTCTGTGTCACTTTAAAATCTTCGTTGTAATACAATAATGAGACTTCCACGGGTCGTAAAGCTATCATTTCAACGTAAGAGATTTGTTACAACCCCTGGGCTCAACTTGATTAAATTGCAATTTACAAAATACATCAGAATATCATGTATAAAAAGGCATGATATCGTTCGCAATATTAAACAGTAATAGGACTGCAATTCGGCCTAGAGTCATTACAGTATCAAACTGAAATTCAAGAATGATGATCTCGAATGTCAAAATGTGAATTTTATTACACATATGACACAAACACAAATTACGCTTTATCAACCGGACAAAGTCGAAGCAACTAATGTCTTTAAAAATAATGCAGTCTATCTTAAAATGACTTACATTAAACGTTATTTGTTATGCAAGTTTTAATATATAGATAAGGCAATTTGCTGTCGCGAACGTGCACACGTTGAATCGTACGTTTTTACCGCTATGTATACCACAGTGGCTGGGCTGACGAAGTTAATGGTAACGTGTAGCGGTTAACAGGTCAATATCAGAGGTAGTTATTTTCAGATAACTGACCTCAGACCAACCGAGAGGTTGGTTATCACGAGTTTGGTTATCTGATAACCAACCTCTCGTTTCGATACGGTGAACATGTCTCGGCTACGCCTCGCCATCTTCACCGTATCGCACCTCGAAAAAACTTACCCTCGGCCTACGGGTCTAAATGACCCTTCGCCTCTTATAGTGACAAGAAAGCTAACTTCAGTATCAGCAAACATTTAACTGTCCTGCTATCTTCATGCGTAGTTCCTGAAACAGTCAAAGGTTTAACACAAAGAATACAAACAGTCTGATTTCAAGCGCTGAAAAAAAAAACACATTTCCATTTACATACATGCATCATCACGGTTTCCCCGAAATAGTTACTAATTTTGGAACTGTCATTTCTAACATCGACTTTTGAATTAATTTAGTAAATTACTATCTTTATTGTTTAATGGACGATTGATAGTTTCACGTAGACACGAAATTTATTGAATTAAGGTAATAACATACGAAACTGATCTAAAAGTCAGATATCTAGCTAATAGTAATACCCAATGTTTTTGCATTTTATATACATATTACAATATTAAGAAGCATTTCTCAAGCGGAACATGCGTGCAAATGGGACACGCTTAGTTTGATTCCTTGTAAACGCTTTAAACATATTACATGAAACAACAAATATAGTATACTTTGCGATCAACCTCACCATAATTACCTGCGGGAAAGACCTCGAAACACCGGCAAATATATACCGGCCGCGGAGAGCACTCCATTGTCCCAACCTCCTTGAAGCCATGTGCTATAGGTCGTGTGATGCACGTGAAGTTTTAAGAGTTGCTTAGCAACATGACGTACAAGAAGCCCGTGCATCGCAAGCTGAAATAGACGACGTCCGTGCAGCCACACAGTTCTTGACGAGTAACGGAATATTTACATTTCAAATCATTTGCCACCAACCAAAATTTCGTTGACGTCCGTTTATAATTTGTATCAAAATCATTCATTTATTGTTCAGTTCAATGTGGCATTTGAAGGATAATAACTGTGGAAAAAATAAAAACAGTTGGTAATTGGCTTAGAATTGTGTAACCGACAATTTCGCCAGTATAATCTCCATCTGCACGTGGAATAGGTGCAGTGTTTAAATGAAATTGATCCATTCCTCAGGAGTGGAGGGGAACCACTCTAGACACCATTCTTACTTTTGAACTCATTTTCAACAACCTTATATTCGGCTGATATTAATATTTTCATTAAAAACGGAAAACAGTTTTAACATGTGGTATGTGAAATAATGACCTCGACTTCGTGAATATCTGTTATAACCATCTCGCTGATCGCTCGATAGTTATCACAAATATTAACTCAGTCAGCGGTCATTATTTCAACCATGTAAGACCGACTCGGAGCTTTGAATCATGTTATATTTCAATATAAGACTTAACCCGAAAGTCGAAGGTTTCCATATTTCCATTTTAGATTTAACCACAAAAGTCTCTGGAGCTGACAAGGTGGACTCGAACCCCAAACCCCATACCAAAGGAACTCTAACCCCTAGTCTAACGGGCCGGACAGAAGAGGAACGTAAAATCCGTTAGACATTCGTTCCATATGATTGCAACATTCAAAAACATTTACGAAAAATATATTTTTCTACACAAATAAGTATTCGTTAACTTACAAGAAGTACAAGATAGTAAATCTTGCCCTACAGATACTGTTTAATGCCCATGATTGTTTTTAAATGATATAATATATGTATGTTTTCATGTTTATTAAATATTAAATGATTTTATGAACTTATGAAACTGATTTATGCATTCGATCAACGCACCTAATCACACAAAGATAAATCAGCCAGGTAAAATATAGGGCCACCTGTCAAACAAGCTCATAGTGCTAGATTGGGAAAATATAATTAAGAATTGAATTCATTCACAAAAAAATTAAATTGATTTTGAATTTCATTACTTGTCCTCAGATCAATTTAAGATAAATTACATTAAGGACCTTATCCGGTGTATACATGTCCTTCAACATTAAATCCTTGTATCAAATAGATTTAATCACTCGGTAGGGGGTGCGTCATATTAATCAAAGGCTCAGGCTATTAAATATGTCAAAAATATAAATTTATTACAAGAGCCACTTAGTAAAAGACCCATGTCACATGTAAATTGGAGACCTATAGAGCTGATAAGAGATATAGCATGCACTGAGATTTAACGGGGTTTTGGTCTTTTTAAATATCAACTGAGTTCATGTTTTTACAATATTTTTTGCAAAGAATATTGTTAACTTTTATGCATTGTCAAAATATGAAAATTATATTTTATAGGTTATTGAATTTTTAGAAAAAGTATTTTTAAATTGTTAGTGCATGTATAACAATGTAAGAAAAATTTAAATTCATTTTAAATTTAAATTAGACAAAAGGACTTCACAATATCGTTATGTTTAGATTATTATGATTTTACTGATCTCGAATTGTAATTTTCTACCAGATAAGGGAAAGTGAATTTAGATTTGAATCAATACATACTTTTAATTTGGAAAATACCTCTTGTTCTCGTTTAGTTAATCACGTGATCATATGTCGATGATTCTCCAAATAAAAAACACAAACTTATACGAAAATAAGGTTCAATTTATAACTATGTCCTTAAAGGGGCAGACTCAGGCTTTTGGAATAAATATTTTTATGTAAATGTCTTTTATTCATCTAGACGCGGAATTGGACTCGCTCAGTTAAATGAACATGGTACGCTTATTAACTTTTGATTTATCTAATTTATAAACGTCTCTAACAGCTACTCAAACATTACTATTTGAGATGTCAAATAAACGTGATAAGCCAGCAAAGACAGTATGTGTGAATGATTGGAAAATATGTCTTTGAGCACGCTTAACAATGAACAGAATCTAATCCATTACAAACAGTAGTACTAAATTAATGTGTTTGTCAACAAACAAACCTGATAAGCTACGTCACTCAAGCCTGGACAGTCGACAAGCTATACGCACTTTGTTTTGAAGTCATGATAATTTATAAGCGTAAATATGTATTTTACCTCATGTAATTGCTTATCTGTATATTGTTTCAATCATTATTGGAACCTAATTGAACTTCAAAGATCATGGACACGGCTAATAACGAATATTTGATTTGAAAGTTTATGAAAAACTATTTACAAATATTTTTTCAACATTTTGCAAAAGGCATGAAATAACGTTATCAGTTTATTGACATTTGAATCGTGTAAATAAAAGGGACAAAATAAGTAAGATTATTTATATTTTTAGGATTAATATTTCACCAGGAGGTGAATGAAGAAATATATTAAAATGACAATTTCAAGACTTATTTATTGAAAAATGAGGGTATATTTTCGACACCCTTGTTTCTTTATGATTAAAAAAAACCATGGTCATTTATCCCATTACGTCATACGCCATAATAATAACAATACTCATTAAAAACCCAAGTCGATAATCGGACGGGTAGCAACCTGGAACCAGGTTGAACGAGTTCTTGTCCCTGCAACTGGGATGCTTGAGAAGGCGAACCATGGATACCCAACATATTTTCAAATAATTTTGTATAGTTATCGAAACGTTTCCTCTGAAGGTATTATAAGAGTAATGCCTTATAGACCATTTAATCGGATTGAGGATCGCTTAAGAGTTAAGGATGACAGACATTGCACATTGCATTGGAATGATGGCAGGTTGTTGGAAGTTGGAATGAATGCATGAATTAATGAATGAATGAATGAATAAGTGAGTGAATAAATACATAAAACGAATGGATGAATGACTGAATGAATGGATCAACGAATGGATGAATGAATGAATGAACGGATGAATGGATGAATGAATAGATAAAACGAATGGATGAATGAATCATGAAAGGATCAATGAATGAAAGGATCAATGAATGAATGGATCAATGAATGAATGGATCAATGAATGAATGGATCAATGAATGAATGGATCAATGAATGAATGGATCAATGAATGAATGGATCAATGAATGAATGGATCAATGAATGAAAGGATCAATGAATGAATGGATCAATGAATGAATGGATCAATGAATGAATGGATCAATGAATGAATGGATCAATGAATGAATGGATCAATGAATGAATGGATCAATCATTCCATCAATCAATCAATGAACAACAGGCTAGTTCGTTACGGGTCAACACGCATAGAATACGTTAAAGAAATCAAATTTATGAAAAATAGTTATAGATTTGATTGTTGTCAATTCCATATTCTTTCTCCATCTGTATTCATTCAAAACTGCGAAACTAAAACCTGTCATTTATTAGAATGTACTTAACTTACAAAATAGTTCAACATGCGGTGCCCGGCACTGATTCGTACGTGCACGTGCATTGGCAATTCTCAAAGCACGGCGATGATACTGACAACCAATACCCGCAATGCACGTGCTCTATTTTAGCACCATTTAGAAACCTATCGGGGATTTCGTCTATTGTTTTGGAGGTCTCTTGTATTCCCGTAATAACCTCTAAGGAGGGTTTACATTGGGAAGTCAGGGCATTATATTCACATGTAACACCTACTCGGGGGGGGGGGGGGGGGGGGGGGGGGGGGGGGTGGAAGGTTTTTATATTCACATGTAACACCTACTCGGGGTTAGAAAGTTTTTATATTTCAAAGTCAAAGGGTTTTATATTCCTATGTGTAACCTAACCCCTAAGTCCACATTATCTTGAAAAAACTTACAATGCTTCCGATGTGCGGGATTCGAACCATCAACCCTCTGAACCGTAAGCTAGCACTATAACCACTACTCTAACGGGCCAGTTAGAAGTGAAGGTTATGTTAAACAATCTATTGATTGAAGATCAGATTTCGGTACAAAAAATCGGCCCTAAAGCATTAGGAAATCCAATTGCACTTTAATTCCAATTTTAAGTGCATACAAACATTCAAAATGGATATTAACAGTGTTACACCTTTTCATTTGTGATAAATTTAAAGGATCCAAATACGGTGTCAACCACGTGACTTGTCGATTGTCATTTGTAAAACCTTACACGAAGAATGCTTTGCACGTGCATGATGTGCTATGTCAATATCAAAAAGTCGTCTGAACACAATACTTTTTTTGAAGGATATTCATTTTAATCTTTTATATTCAGAATTGAAGCGACAGTATAAAGTAATGTAATCCAATAATAAATGTTAAAATTAACCGACGAACATGAATCCTTGATATTTGTTGTTTTTTTCTCAATTTTTATGATCAGTCTGAAAATATGATTACAAATACTACAATATGGACAAATGATTACGGGTTGTTAATAACGGCATCTAAGTTAGTTTAAACACTCGAACTCGGTTATGCTTGGGTTTTCAAAACCTTCGGAAAGAAAGCCTCGCGGGAAGTAAGACCTCAAGCTTCGCTTTCGGTCTTACTTTCCGCTCAGCTTTCTTTCCTCAGGTTTTGAAATCCCAAGCATAACCTCGTTCTCGTGTTTTAACCCTAACAGAGTGACTTCATTTGAGAAATGAATTATGTTTGAAATCAGGGATAGCCTACCTTTATGACGAATCTTACTTTCTGATTGATACTGGATAGATAAACGATAGTTTTTGCTGCCTTGATTAATCCTCAGCACAATAAGGTTAAACGGTTTGAATTCGTTGAACAAACCCTTTTTATTGACAATGTTTTAAAAACTCAATGTCGAACCACTTTGAATTCAATAGGAATTCGAATTCAATCGATTATATTTTTTCAAATTGATCTTGCCAAAGTAAGCATAATCGGCAAGTATACATAAACTATATACTCAGATCGAGTCAACTGATAACGGCCATAAGATCTTATTTTGACAGCCGCTATGGCCAAGGTTATATACACCCAACAGCAAAATAAACTTGTATTATGAATGTCGTGAATATGTCTATGATTTGTATATATAAGAATACCTAAGTTTACTCATCAGGCGATCTATTATTTAACTTGTATACTTGTTCAAAAACAGAAGCGTGCTATTTATTTTCAAAAGAACTTACGAGCCTTAACGTTAAAAATATAAGATATGAATATTAAATAAATATCATTTAATGTGAACATAATTCGCCTTGTAGATCTAGAACTCTAATTCGTAGCTGCATCATAGATTTAGAACGTCAAAACACACCAAAACGATGTTAAAACAATTTTCTAAAAGTATATGTTAAGAAAGACGTGAGAAGCCAGCACGCTAACCACTCCATCACAATTGTATGTAAATCTAAACCTATGAATGTAAATTATTCATCTATAAACCACTGTTTATTAATTTAGGGGAGATGATCCATAACCTTACATGACTATTGAGCTAATTGATTAACCTTATCCAATTATGATAAGGAATGTATGACTGTGTATTTCTGTTTATTACTCTCCCGTTGAAGATATCGCTGTTTAATAAACCTACAATGTTATTACACATTGTGTAATAACATCGCACGCTGACCGAATGACGTGACGTAATGATGACGTCACAATTGTTAAGTATGACGTCATAATGTCAGCGGGCCGGCCGCGACAGTCATGTTGGCGACTTTCTTTGTTTTTTTTACGATGTTATTAAGCAAGTAATAAATAAAATACTAAACTCGGTCCCGTTTCATAACATTTTTATGAAACTCGTGAATTGAATAGGTATTTAACTCGCTTTCGCTCGTTAAATACCAACCCATTCACTCGTTTCATAAATATGTTATATAACGGGACGTCGTTTAGTATTCTCTATATACATGATTCTATACAAAGATTGATATCCATTGTAGTGAAATAGAACATTGATTGATTTACATAATCTGAAAGTGACATATATTGTCTACAAATGTTTCATTTATTTGAAATGAGAATCCAAGACTTACTCTTATTAATTCATATTTTCATAAGTTGCCCAATAGCTTCAAATTGTATATTCCACAGTCATATAACTGATTATCAAAATACCGTTTCCCTTTCTTTCATTAAAGCCTACAGTGACTTCACCAAAAAGGCAAACAGGTACATACTGACAGATAAGGCTTAATTCAAAACAGAATAAAGCTGATACGGCCATTGTTGGATATGTGATTAACTAAATCGGTTTCACGCTGTTGGTGTGCATGCGCAGCAGGAATCAGCTCTAGAGACCGTTCCCAGTTTAACCGGAAAACGCCAACCTGTGACGTCTGAAACAGGACAATGTGAACATTTGCCACATTTATCATAAGTTTTGAAGCAAGATTGGTTTAAGAATGATTAATAAAAGACACTTTGATGTTGATATAAAGATACCCACTCACCTAGTTATAGCAAAATGAGAATTAATTTGACATACACAGCCGCCTCATATCTTAAGGAAATTTAAAAAATATTTTGAAAGGTAAAATAATATTTCTAAAGATGATGGTAAAGTAATCAAAACTTACATTACCCGTAAGATATAAGTCGCCAAACTACTGAACTTATTATCTACTTACCCTTCCCTCAACATCTGAAGCAGTTTTAAAATTTATTTAAATTTTAAAATTAAAAAATGTAGGTGCATTAAAAAAAACCTACCTGCTTATCTGTAGCAGGCTTATTGACTTACGGGTTAGTCAAAGGATAACTCTGAGTGTCAACATGATTGTTTACCATTTGCTTTATCAATGAAACTCATTTCTTTATCAGAACAAAGGTACATAACCCGTTTCTTGTAGTGCATAGTATTCAAAGAGCCATTCCAGATCTACCTAAATATTCTCATTTGATCGAGTAGTATCGAATGTTGGAAGAAAGAATAATTTAAAAGCTAATCGACATGTATTGTGACAATATGACTGTTTTAAAGTCGCGATTGTGATCGAAAACTGGACAATGACGTCGATCAGTTAAACGTAATTCTTGAAACTTAAGAATGCATTCAGAATGACAGTTACGAGTTTATACTGTTTAATATGTTATATAACTAGTGTCAGAGGAAATTGGACGTGTGAATTTGCCTTCCACGAATATATCCCTCTATTTTAAAATGTTCATTAAAGGTGAATGAATTTGAGGTGAATGTGTAGGATACATTTGTTGTACATAATGAATTATGAGGTTATTACTGAGGTTCGTATTAAAGCAAAACAATACATGATCACAAAATGGCTCTTTAATGTTCACATATCTCTTAGGAGGGTAGCTTAACCTACAACGTTGTACATGAGCCTAGCTGCTCTTTTGTATTTTCAGAAAATGCACTTCTTAGGTAAACTTTTTAGATTTCTCTTCTTTTCCCTTTTTCACAGCTAGCTCTGTTATATCACTTTTTGTTGTTGCTCCCTACATTCAAAGAAATTTACAACTTGTTGCTACGACATATTGAAAGAAATAGCCTCATTCGATTTTTATCCAACCCCTTTCCCTTTCATGTTTGCATAGCTCACTCTGGTTTCCCAGAAATTATGTTGTTACTCTTTACATTCAGAGAAATTACAACTACTTTTTGAGACATATAAATCTTCTGCTGTAATCACACATATATAGCAAAAGCCTAACGATAAAAGTCTAAGATAAATTGCCTGCGCATTATTATTTCAATGCATCTACTACATTTTCTTCGTATTTTGAAATGCGAAAACAAGTAGCTTAATGGTTTAAACAAGCGGATTTTCATAGTAAACAATGGCTAAAAGTTTAAACAAAGGGTTCATTTTGTACGATAAGGTAACCTTACTGAGGTTCGAACAAACAGTGGTTCAACGGGTTCAAGTAGAAGGAATACCTGCCACACTCTATATCTCCAGGATAAACCTTTTCAGGAAATACAACCACAGTATACAAATACAATGTTCTAGTAATAACAAAATACAAGTAACGGATGATTTTCTAAATGAACGCAATGAATTTTATTTTTGCCATTGTACTTTGTGGGAATACAACTTTATAA
Organism: Steromphala cineraria; assembly: GCA_916613615.1. Lineage (NCBI taxonomy): Eukaryota > Metazoa > Mollusca > Gastropoda > Trochida > Trochidae > Steromphala > Steromphala cineraria. The sequence continues at coordinate 24,558,638 of OU744733.1, forward strand.
ATATTCCAATGAAATACAAAAGTTTAATCTTTCAATAAGCTGTGTAATGTTATGTATTCGTAATATCTGTAATAGCCTTTTGTACTTTTTTGGACGAGACCTTTAGAGGAATGGAACAAACTCTCTTAAAGTAACTCAAGGTAAATACCATATCACTGTCAGTGTCCCAATAAAACACATACAACATCAAAGGCTAATTTTTTTCGTAAAATCAATAATAATTAAATTAGATATTAATTACATAACCGGAATTATTTCAGATTAAGTCAATGTAATTTGTAAGGAAAATACTTCCTGAATATTCTAAAGAAAAATTCCATAAAACGCCGAAATATACATGTAGAATATACCCCTTATATGTAACAGTGATCTTTTGGCAATTCATTTGCTGCAATTTCGAACCAACGTAGAATCTGAAAATGTAAAGAGCACTGAGTGTACCACAAGCTTACCCACTCAACCACCACATATATCCTCTATATCTTCTAGGCAACTACAAAAGCAACCTTTCCCTTTGTCATATATATATTTATCACTAGTCTCCAAAACGTTACCAGGAAATAAATTCAAATATTTGTAAATTCCTTTTTTCCCCAATTTGATCTGTCTCTCTTGAAGAAACAATCATCGATTTAAGAAATATTAATTTTTTACTCTAATACAGGTAAGCGAACACATTTAATTGATACAGCTGTAAATTTAAAGTTATTTGAATTGGACTGATCATAGAAAATTAAGGGACAAATTAAATACATGAGGAGTATATAGCTTTGATGTAAGAATTTAATTCAAAGACTTGAAGTCGTTTTTAATTGCAAAATTAGTTGTTTTTCATAATGATCATTTTTAAGATACCTTGAATAAACTCTACACACGACTAAACGTTTTGATAATGAAAGATTGAGTTTTTTCCTCATAACTGACCAATGAATAGGTATGGTTAGAAATTGATCTTTCTATGCAAAGTTTAAAGGGGCCGTAGCACGTTTTTAGGGGGAATATAAGGTGATGTCAGGAAAACGAAAATAAATGATTCCAAATGAAAGACAATGCCTTTAACCTAAATGGAGCAGTAATAATTCAAATATATTATGTAAAGTTTAGCCATGCTATTCCTCTTTCTCACACAAAATGAAAAAAAGGTGTTCACACAAAATGGCCGCCCATGGATTTTAGGTGAATTTTCATACTTTCCTCTCTGACTGGATGAATGTATGTTTGACACTATCAAAATAATACATTTAGCATTACCGTACAATTCTCAGTGAAAAATTCAAAATATAAAATTAAAAAAAACGTGCTACTTCCCCTTTAAAGTGGTAAAGTGCTTTCACAACTTGCATAAGTTAATTTCCATGCAGGTTTCGACGGTGAAAGTTTCTTAAAGTAAACAAGAAAACATGTCATATCAGCAGTTTAAGTAATGATCAAAGCATTAAAAAAATTAAATTGATACTGTAAATCTTAATGGTAATAACGAGTCGCATTCAGTACATCTTATCGCATTACGTCTGACAAATATCACTCTCCTGGCAGGCGAATTGCCAATTAGTTATTAAATGAAATAAATTTCAATGTTTAAGAAATGTTTGATTAAAATACGATACCCATGAAAATAAAAACACCTTTTTTTTGCAGTTCGCGAGATAAATTTGTCAGAAATGCAATTAATTTTTTCTTAATCCCTAAATGAAACAACATTAAATTCTTGATAACTTAAATATGTTAAATACAAAGTTTGTAAACAGCAGCTCTCAAACGTTAGATATGTAAGGCTATTATGCCTGAATAAATATAACACTGTTAACTTCAACCCCTTGCTCAGAACTTAAATGCACTTTAACATGTGCTTAGGATTTAATTGTTCAAATTGCCCCCTCATAGATAAGTTCAATTCTCTCCCCACAGAGGAAGATCAAGTCTTGTTGATTTGGCCTCTATTCTAATTCGTCGAATTTGTGGGATAGAATCGGAGATGCCTGATTGGAGGCAATCAAAGTTAGCTGTGCCATCAGCGACGCTGTTCTAAAATCCTCATTTTGGCTACTGATTCATGGCAAAAACAGTGAGATATGAACCACCCTTTCCTTGCGAGAAGCGTTTTCATTTGCTAAAAAAAATCAAATGAATTGTGGTGTAATTTTTTTCCGCCAGGGGAAACTGCCGGAGCCCACGGATTTCGGCTAGTTAGAACAGAGGCTAAATCAACATGACTTGATCCGCCTCTGTGGGTAGAGAATGTATTAGTTCATGCAAAGTATAGTTTCTTCAGAAGCTTTAACAAACCGATTTTCAGTCGTCATAGAACGGTTTTACGTATCAAAATAAAAGCTGCATGTGCCCATTTTAATGTGAACACATATGTTTCATTCGATTTCGATGTGTGTAGCTTCACTGAACTTGAATTAATTTTTTATTTTTTTTATTTTATTTATTCATTTTTTTATTGGGTACATGCATATTTTATCTTTTGTTTGTTTGCTGATATAATCAAGTTCTTGCTTTTGCTAACATTGTTTCACTTAGGTTCGTGTATTACCCTCTGAATACGTATTTTAGTGCCTCTCTTGCCAAAACAACATTTATCTACACACAGAAAATCATATCACTTAACGAAATATGTAATCATAAGACAATCTTTTAAGCAATTCGACAATCGCCGTTTGAGAAGATAAACAGATTACATTTAAAGTGGCAGTAGCATGTTTTTTGATAATTTTATATTTAAAGATTTTCATTGATAATTGTATGTTAATGATAAATGTATCATTTTGATAGTATCAAAAATCTCATAACACAAATCAATTATCTATAGTCAGAGGACAAAGTATGAAGATTCATATAAATTCCATTGGCGGCTATTTTGTGTGAACACCTTTTATTCATATTGTGTAAGAAAAAGGAATCGCATGGCTAAACTTTACATTATTTATTTAAATGCATTGTCTTTCAATTGGAACAATTAATTTTCATTTTCCTGACATCACCTCTTCCCCTAATAACGTGCTACTGCTCTTTAAAGTGGAAAAATATTTGACGGTGTGAGACGTTCATTCGGAGAGGATTCTTATATTCAAACGGAGTTCGGAATATTCCTAGGTTTTCCAATGGTTTACGAGGGAATGAATCATAAAACAGCTACAACCGTATGCATTTGGAATGCGGATGGCAAACATTTACATTTCATTCAATCATATTTAAGTAAAGGATATAGACCTTTCCCAAGGTTAAGGTTGATATATGTATCAACATGAGGGTGAGGGGAACCCCGCGGGCCCAAGGGTTTCTGCTACCCTGACTGTTTACATTTTCAACCATGGGAGAGGTTTATATCTGTCATATATATCGAAGAAAAGGACTACAAATTCGGTCAAAATCATGACATATAAATACACAGAGAAGTATCGGACAAACGCAGAAGATTATATATAGCCATCTGTCTCCTTTACAGCACGTTGTTTGCGTAGGACATTAACAATACACTCCTGCATGTGATTTAAGAATTAAATATAAATATACATTATGTATGACAGAAACAACCTGAACATCAGCTGGCCTGAAGTCTTGATAGCTCATGCGGTATAGGTGCTGCTTAACAGAATAGAGTTTCAGGGTTTAAATCCACTCACAAATCGAATTTTCTATTTGATATTTTCCAAATTTTACAAGTCCATTTGTTTCTGTCGGAGTATCTGCAAGTAACGAGATTTGTTTAAAAAGTCTAGAGTATACCCCTGTGATGATCTGTACCTGAAATGTGGTTTACCCGAGAACACAATAACCTTCAAAACAACACAAATATGACGCCTGAGGTACAGATGAGTTGGACTGCATTCAAAACCTGAAGAATAATCTCAAATGTGACATAAACGAACATACTGATTGTTCTGTCAGACGGCATATAGATACCAAACAGATAGCCAATTTCATTGTTGCAATATATAGATAAAATGTTTTGAATTGTCAGTTACATACCACTTGGAACCCGCTGTCCATGGTAACCATTCATAAAAGATCTTGATCATTATTGGTATCAGGACTGTTTTCGTCAGAACAGTCCTGATATCGGATGCAAGGACTTGAAAATGTCTTTTAAATGACACCAACTCAAAACATATATATAAGAACATTAGCTTTTGTCAGCATTGACTGTATTCGACTGTGATGATGATAAATCAAACATTAATTATGAATTAATTAAATTCATCGATACTGTCGGCAAACGCATTTTTAATCAACACACTTACATAATAGGTTTGCGGAAATTGCACTTAGAATTGCAATAGAATCATCAAATAAACATAGCTTACCTGTTGATACAAATTACCAGCTACAGACTACAGTTAATTGAACATTATCTTAGTTTTTAAACTGTTTTAACAAGTAAGTTAAAACAAATATCAAGAATTTTATGGTCACATAGATATTGAAAATCCGAACGATTGTCATATTTTGAGAACCATCGTAATTGTACTGTCGTAATATGCACGCATAAAAAGTCCGATTTAGTCAAAACCAAAGACGAAATTGACGACTTGCCAAATCTTGTTGCAAAGTACCCGTATGTTCACGCACTGCATAACGTGCACGTGCTCAGAACATGCATTTCGTGTCTCGTGCTTAGTACCCGATTTTTGCATGCTTCGAACGATCAGGTGGAACATACGTATAGTACTACAAACTTCATTAAATTTTAAAGGAGCCAAAGAAGGGTTTTGAAATAAATATATTCTAACATCTTTAATTTGTTGCTTCGTTTTCACTTGGTCCAAGCGATAATGTAAGTCAGTTACTAGCATAGTTATCAATATGTATCCGGAAATGCACGGACAGTATGTCCGTTTGGTCGTTCTCGGCATAACGGCCTCGGATTGGCCTCACAGACAAACTGTCCTTGCTTTTCCCGATACAAATTGATAACTATACTGGTAACTATTACTCAACTATGAACTGGACCTATACAAATATTAAGCATAAACTTTTATAACGTAACAAGAGATACATGTTAATTAAACAAGAAAATCAAGAATCACAATTAGGAATAAAAATACACATTAGTCCATCTATCAAATCACGTGCATAAGTTATTAACAAACCCTTTTCCTCTAGGAGGAAGGATATTCTAAGGAATACCAATTTCTTTATTTTGACGGTAGCGACGTTTCGCTATAAATCCTTATACCGTTTTAAAGCATATGGTCTGGTAAGGTGTGACAGCAAACTCACAACAGTAATAGCGCATATCTATGCTACTGTTTGTCGTTGTCTTTCTTTCCAAATATAATGAGAAACCTTAAAAAAACATAAAACAATGACAAAATTGAGAAAACATTTTTATCATAATAATACAATTCTTTAGGGGATGTTTTAAGGGATGGTACAAACATCAGTGATATAGTGAATCTTTGATGGTTGTGATGACAGAAACAAATAGACAGTCTTTTACATTGACATTTTTTAAACTACTTTATTCTATTGAAGTACATTTGGTGCAGAGCAAGACTTTATGAGAATCAATTTGAAAATTATAATAAATACTTCTTAATGCGAACTTTTCAATCAGTTTGAAAATGACGAAGGAGATAGCTTATGTTCTCGAATTCACACTTCTTCAATGCCCTTTAAAGATTTGGATCACATTATATATAGCTACCTACGACAAATTTCATTCCATCTTATATTATGCAAATTACTTTTATTCATCAACTTTGTCTCCTAAAATTGTTATCCCGATTTTTCCCTTTTACATGTATAACGGGATCACTGTGCTTAAAGGCACGTTTTGGATGTAATATATATATCTACATTTTCCTTGATAAATATTATTTTCTGTACATTTATAAATTTTTAACTTGTATATTTTTCTCTGAGGAAAATGAGCCAATTAACCAATTAGCAAATTACTCGTTGTCGTAGAATATGGTGCCTTATCCAGGGAAAACTTCATGCGAATATTTCATTGGGAACACATCTAAACCATTTGAGTTCGGGAAAAAAGATAAGCGTTGCTTAACGGAGCTGAATATGCTCGTTTAAGACTTCGTTGCAAAAGATAATATTTGTTTATATTTTCAAAAAAATGCTTCTTCGGCTTTTGATAAACAGCATTTGACATAATATGCAAAAAATAATAATAAAGAAATAGCAATTTTGATGATTTTAAGATTGAACATCCACTTGAAACTGAATATTCGTTTTTTTTTCAAAGACATATTGTTAAGAACAAAAGTCAAAATACCAAATTTACGAAAGCTACGTAACAGGACCTACCAGAAAGTTCCATAATTTATTATTCAAATTTTCAAAATCGAAGGATATGGCATGTTCGAACAGTGACAAACACATATCTTATCTCCCATTACCTAGAGTACATTTAGAGCTAGTAAACAGCATGTCTACACTACAAATTAATACTCTAGCCGATAGTCATAAAATCAATATGCTAACCCGGACCTTTTCTTTGAAAACAACATTCCAAAAGATAAGATTAATAATTTCGTTTTTAATGTGCTTGATATATTAACACCGCTGCCATAAATTCAATAATTCCATTTACAAACTCCAACCACTTTACTAAGTATAGATTTAATAAATGAAATTGAGTCCATCCCGCTGATAAAGACTATTTGACATCAGCATGTTTCGGTATCAATATAGAAAACCAACAAAAAGAGTCAAAAAGGGTTTAATCCATAAGTACATTAATCAAAATATTCTATAGAGTAGCGAGTCGATATTCAATGATGTTTCTAATTGACCCTGTTTTTGAAAAGATTTTGCTCTGTAGACTAAAACTTATCTTCTCTTCATTAGGGGGCAACGCTGAAATGTTTTATCGCCAGGGTTGCTGTTTTCTGATTGGCTGTTTAAGCGGGTAGATAAAGTATATAACGGGTGGCATTCAGCACCTTCAACAGAAGCGGTACCCGCTATAGCTTCTGTTGCATCGCTGGTTCTTTCAACTTTTCGACATTGCAAAAGGACCGCCGAAGACGCTATCTCACGTTGCCATGGCAACGGGTTCGCCCCTCAAGACGTTATGTCTTGGTATTCTCCTCTTTTCGGCAGTCGAGTAAGTTTTTAATTCATTTTTTATCATTATTTTAAAATTCTGTTCTACTGTTTATTCAATTGTAACTTTACGTTACATTCTGAAATATTACAATTGATTTATGATTGGGTGTCCAATGAAATTAGATCATTAGTATGCTGTTCCTAATCATCAGATGGCAAGATTGCCTGAAGTATTTATTCTCCTCTTTTCGGCATTCGAGTAAGTTTTTAAATTAATTTTAATTTAAAAAAAAATCTGTTCTATTGTCTATTGGCACCTTACGTTACATTCTGGAAGGTTACAATTCATTTACAATTATGATTGGGTATCCAATGAAATTAGGTCATTAGTATGTGATAGTTTTCCTAATCATCTGATGCTAAACTCTTTCGATTGCCACAAGTATCTATCTATTTTAGTATATATATCTACACCTTGTAGTCCTTTTGTATTACAATTTATATATTTTTCTTATCTAATATTTCTTTTAAAGTCGTCTTCTTTAAAAACTACAACGTCTTAAAACATTAGCCCAGGTTAATTGCCTAGTGTCTTTTTCAACGTATATTTCAAACTTACATCAAACATAAGATTTCAATATTTCATTTTTATGCAAATGATCGTTTGCATATTTATGATTCAAATCATCATCTGACATATTTCTTAATTCTTTTATTAGTTTTATATAAAAAGCGGTTGACTTTTCGCAATTTCATATACCGGTTTTTTACTTTTTTAAGATTCAATGTCAAACATGAAATAACGTGAATGCATAGCCAACTTTATTTATTATTCTTTTAAAGAAATGCCGTGAAACATTTGTAAACCATTCTATTTAATTTGGAATAGAACCGTAGTTTTGTAAATAAATACAAATAAGTTGTTGTAACGAATCATTTATTATAACACAACAAAAGGACATTTTTAATATCTTCGTATTTCCTTCTTTTGTATCCGTAAATGTATACAAATGAGTTGTTTCCCGGTTACACGTGTTATCATATAATCATTAACTTTACAACCGAGTTCAAACTTAGCAGGGTTATCCGGGGTTATCACACGTGTACGTGTCAACCGTTCAAGTGTTATCACGTATACGGTGTGGATAGGACAGTACCTTTAAAGAAGCGATGTTGGTCCATTGCATTTTATCGAATTCTAGTTTCATTTTTCGAATTTTTGAATTCAAAAATAATAAAGAAAAACTCAAACCATTTTCTGTTACATTTTTTTCACAACTTCGCTGTGATGAAACGTTTATGTTGATGCAAATTTTATCGGACACAACTTTTTGAATATGATGTTTTTAAAATTAAATAATCTCTTAATTAAAATTTATTGTTCTTTTGTCATCGTATTAAAACGAACAAAAGTGCAAAAAGAAATTATATACGAAATATAATTGCAATAGAGATCATTCTTTGTTGATGAAAAAACATTCCCAACACAATTTTAAGTCAAATAATATACATTTAATCTTAATTTCTTCTCAAATAAAAGTTACATATTTTTGTGTTATCGAATTTAGCCAAGTGAACAAACAGCTTCGTGACTTTAAACCTCACTGCTTGCGCTTTGCTATAGAAGTTGTCGTCAATATCAACCTCTTCTATCATTCTCAAATAAATTAATGAGAGTTTGATGATGTAGTAAAGAAACGTATCATGCTATACAGCGTGGGCAGAAGACTGGTAGGTTCGGGTATCGCATTAAGATTTGTAATAAAGTTCTAGGTAGTTTCGCGTTTACATTCACAGATAAACTCATATATGGACATAGCGACTTACACACTTGAAAATGAATAATTAAAGTTGATAAGATCATTGATTTGTAATAAAGTTCTAGGTAGTTTCGCGTTTACATTCACAGATAAACTCATATATGGTCATAGCGACTTACACACTTGAAAATGAACACATAAAGTTGATAAAATCATTAATCTATAACTAGCTTAAACATTTAATTTTTATGTCCCTATAAAATCCCTATTCAGATAAACTTAAAACGACAATCAACTTGAAAATATAGAAATGAAGTTACTCAGATAATTGTCGTGTCATTTAGATATGATCTACAAGAAGCTGTGTCGAAACGTCGCGAACTGGGAATAAAGAAGTTGCTACCCATAGATAGTGTTCTTATTATGTCATAACGTCTATTGAATATTGGTCGGGTTTTTTCAATGTGACCCTAAGGACACTGTGGAGTCGAGGTTTTAAAATTTGTTAAAATTTTACAATTTCACCAATAAATATCATATGCAAAATACCTTTTTTCGCAAAGCTAAAATTATTATTCCTTAACGCAAATATTTCTTGACGTAGAATAAGAGTCAGGTTCGAAAAGAAAACTGCATAGTTATTTTAGTCATTTTCACTAATCAAATTAATAAATGATATATAATAATGAGATAATATCATAGAGTATTTCTTGAAAGAACGCAAAGGCAACAACATTCTTTTTTTTCATTAATCAGATTTGAAGAGATCAATCTTATCTTATTTAAGAAGTAACCATCGTCACTTGCATCAAATGAATCAATTTTCTTATTTCCTCTTCAGATCAGGCCGAGTTCGACGCCAAGCAGGTATGTTTAATTGGTTAAAATCATTATTTCAAAGTTATCGACTCAGTTTTGCAAGGCAGATATTTATGGACGCAAGGAAAATGTTCCTGATATATACCAAAATATTTCCTGTCATTTGTTTAAATTTTTAAAAATTTCCGTGTATTTAGCCCCAATATTGAATTTCAAAGTACCCATTCCAATTGAATTTAAGCAACGACTTAAATTAAAATCCTCTGCAATGCATAAAGTAGTTATAGCTCACGGAATGATGAAGCTCAGTTGGTTAAGTGTCTGTGAATCACCTTGATGGTCCCGGTTTGAATCAGACATACGAGAAGACAGTACAAGTCTTTGTTGTTTTGCCAAAACTGCGGAACCCAGGTTAAAATGCACAGATATAATGTCCAATTAGGTATTTAACAAAGCTTACAGCAAGAAAGTTATCAAAACTAATAACTTACTGCGCGTCAATCTTCTGAGAAATATTGACGGCAAAGAAATGTCTTTCGAGTCTAATTTTGAAGTTATGGAAGGTATTATCCATTCTGGAAGAGAGCTCCAGGAATCTGGAGCACAGTACGTTAAAGATCTTGAACCAAATTACTGCTGTTCTCATGGGGAACACTTAACATTTTTTGCTTGCATTCTATCCCTCTATAAACCACTCACTGATTTTTAAAACTTTGCAAGAGATTGTAAATTCAAATTCACGGACATACAATACAAACCCAGTATTTAACTAAGATATATATCTATACTCCTGTAACGGATTCTCCTCATATCACATCGAACTGTCAGATAAGACTACAAAATTCACACCAGGAAGCTCATTATCGCTTCTTTATCATTCTTTCCTTACGTAATCCTGGTGTTCAAGCTTACTGGCAGTCAACCTGAGTGACTTACATAACACTTGACTTGCTAAATTGCTCCAGAGTTAAACCTCAGCCCTCTTTGTCTTACCAGTGACAAGCCCTATCCTGTGTAGGGTGTCAAATGAATGTATTTATCAAACGTTACAGACAATCAACACCGGTGATCAATTGGTCCGGTGTTAAATCGTCTTCAGGGTGGTTTAATTTTGTTATCCACCTGTGGCGTGTTCTAGTGAATTGATTATAAAATCGATGAACATGTACCTTGCTAAACCTTTACGATTATGATTGTTGCCGGGTCACCGTATTTAAGACTTGTCTTTAGATTAAGGATGTTTCACTACAAGTGACAAGTAGGGACATTAATGATGTGATTTATGAGTTATGCAAATGGTAATTCCGTTTACAGTTCATTGGCATTGACAAATGAAATAAATAAATATGAAATACAAAAAACGTTTTAAAGCAAACTTGATAATACCGAACAAAATTTAAAACCTTTAGCAGTAATGTAGGTTGATAGCGAGAGAATAACAAATATTCTAAAATATTTTCAAAATTCAAATTGTTTTATTCAATCCATTTACTGTCACTTGATCATTTGATATTGGGCTAAAATATTTTTTCCGAAGGCTTGCCACAGCGACGACACAATCACTTGTTTTTATTGATATTCGAGAACGACATTGGAATATACACATGTTCAAATTACGAAATTATGACACAGTTTTTGTTTAGAATATGGTCGTCAATACTTCCTACATTATTTCAGCAGCTAACGGCCAGTGTAAGGACCTGCCCGCCCCGAAGAACGGACAAATCAACTGCCAGGATGACGGCTTCGATTTGTAAGTACATGTATTGGATTGTATACTCCTCAGGGGGTGATCATAATAAGCAGTAATGCAATAACAATCGAGAATACCAAAAGAAAGGTAGCATACAAATAAAAGGCACCCTCACCAAGCATTTTGAGACCTGTCGCAATCTCATTAAAGTCAGATTAGAACTATCACTCATACCTCGATGATTTTCTAATCTGAGTACTGTTTCAAATGGGTCGCGTAAGGTGACCGTTACGCTTCTGGAATTCAGTATCAAGGCATTTTTTTGTTTAAGTTGACTTCTGTTTTAGTTGAAAGATTGAAAATGACATTGCATCTTGATACAATCCCCATAGAACACACTACTCAGTTCAGAAGTGCAGCGAAGTATGAGTGATAGTTTGTATCTGATTTCCAATGAGATAGAGTCTTTACTCTAGAAAAAGTTCTTTGAAGCGTAAAATTGTTTCTAAAAGCACAAGAATTTTATCCATGCAATAATAAGTTACGCACATGCACATGTAAATTTGCAGCGTATGCACGGCCACGTGTAACAGCCAGTACGAGTTCAAGACCAAGGAAGCGTCCGTGAACAGAGCCTGTGACCAGATGGACGGAACATGGTACGACGGCAAAGCCATCCCCGAGTGTCAGCGTAAGTTCTCCCTCTTCGCCTCCAGGCTAGCTTTGCCTTAAACGTTATTTGTCTTGATTCTTAAAGGGACAGGAGGATTTATAAAAACAACCAAACATCTATTCCTTAAATTAACCAAAATGAAGGTAAGATTATGCCAAATGAATTATCATCAGAGTGTCAAACACCAGTACCTTGGATCTCATTTTCACACGTGTCACCTCAGTTGTTCATAATTTAAGAAACGGAGTATTCAACTATTTTATTTTAAAGTAATAATAATCAGGTATGATACCCAAGCCAAGCCAGATGCATGTACATGTACAACGTAAATTAAAAAAAACCCACCGGGAACGAGCCTCACTTGGTGTCCGCTCGTCACCTGGAAGATCGGGGTTCGATTCCCAATCGTATTAAGCACAACATGAATTTTTATTATCATCATTATTATTATTTCTCCTTGTAGCGGTGTGCGCGCCGATCTGTCAGAACGGAGGGTCTTGTGTGGAACCGGACAAGTGCGCCTGTATCGACGGGTGGCGGGGCGACCACTGCCAGCATCGTGAGTTTCTGTGATCGGTTTATAAGTCAGATTACGAATTACTCTCAATGAATATTCACTATAACAGAAGAAGTATGGGTTAAAGCAAAACATTGAACCATGAATTCAAGACCATGACTCTATTTGACGATGATATCAATTTGGAGCGGATGATATTTATATTTTCCCTTGCTCAATTTGTCTCAAGATGACAGGATGATTAACAGTCCAAATCCCTTCACTGGTTCAAAGAAGATAAGGTTTCTTAATTATAGTTTGAACAAATTATCGCATTACCTGTCTCCAATCATAAAACTGCCTATCAAATACCAAATCCACTGATGGATATCCCCCAGATGACAGCCTGTGCAACAAGTCTCCCGACCCCAAGAAGGCAAAGGTTTAATCTTTTAGTAATATCTATCAAAACAAGGAATAAAACATTACCCAAAAATGGCATTTTGTTCAACAAGCCCCCACTTAACCCCGTGCCAGAGTGGGCTAAGTTTTAATCAATAGGCATCTTCCTACGCAAAACCTAAAAACCCAGTTTCCGAACTGTCACTTTTATGCCTTGCTGTTGACCCTTGAGTTTTCTGTGCTTGCTCTCTAGCTGACTATGAGAGAAAGCAATAGACAAACTAGAAAGTAACTGGAGTTTGCTAACAATCGCCTGTAGGACGCTGATATCAGCACAGAAAACTCAAGGGTCGGCAGCAAGGCATAAAACTGACTGTTCGGAAACTGGCGTTTTAAGCTTTGCGTAGGAAGACGATCATTAGGTAATATTTTATCAAAACCACGAATACAAAATCCCTCCAGATGGCAGCCTGTGCAACAAGCCCCCGGCCCCAAGTAGGCCAAGTTTTAATCATTAAGTAATATCTTATCAAAACCACGAATACAAAATCCATTGATGAATGCCCTCCAGATGGCAGCCTGTGCAACAAGCCCCCCGGCCCCAAGTACGGCAGCATCCAGTGCACGGTGGACAGTGCAGCAACAACCTGTACGGTGAGCTGTGCCCCCACCTTCCACTTCAAGTCCACCCCCGCCAAGGAGTACAAGTGCACGCCTGATGGTACCTGGACCCCGTCCAAAGACTCGATCCCAGACTGCGAGCCTGGTAAGTGCTGTGGAAAATATAATTCGATGGTTCGTGGTCTTCGTTGGTAAAGCATGAATCAAGCAAGATTAGAATCATTTGAATTCCCTTTAAATCAGCTTCTTCAGTGGCTATTGCCATTCTGTATACGGAATTTCGTGGGTTAAGCCAAAATCTGTTAAGAACAAATTCAAGTCCTTGATGAAGGGGAACCGTTTAAGTATGAACACAATATGAGAAGAGGAAGATATGGTTTGGTTGCAATTCACTTTCAATCTGACCCTACCTATTAATCAAACCCATAACCATAACTCTAAAATTCTGAAGGACTATCTCGTTTTATCCACATTATAATCACACAGATTCCATTGTTTATATTTACTTCTAGTCCCGCTTGTATAGGTCTTGAATAAAAGGAATTTATCATTAACTTTCTCCAATGGTATATTTTAACCTAAACTAAATTAGTACTGTGCAAAGTTTCAATTATATTTAATTATATTTTCAGGTTCAGCTGTTCAACCCACAGGGAGTACAGGTGATAAGACAATCCAAAACTCTTTTGTGAAACAATTTTCTTAATACATATGTTAAAAACCTAAATATTCAATATCTCAATCATCTTCCTACGCAGAGCCTAAAAGGCCAGTTTCCAAACTGTCATTTTATGCCTTGCTGCATAGCCTTGAGTTTTCTGTGCTTGCTCTCTACTCTGTAGGGGCACTATAGCAGCACAGAAAAAGTAAAGTCTCTGCAGCAAGGCATAAAATGACAGTTTTGAAACTGGCCTTTAAGGCTCTGCGTAGGAAGATGTATCTCAATAGGAAATGAATAACTCTTTCCAATCCCTTAAAGCATAAATCACAATATATTCATTATCATTATTGTTGATGATAATATCTTGCAGTGCATCACTTTGACACTATCAAAGTAATACATTAAGCATTAACGTACAATTATCAGTGAAAATTGAAAATACAAAATTTTCAAAACACGTGCTACTGCCCCTTTAAATCACATATCACAATATATCATTAATACTATTGTTAATGATAACATCTTGCAGTGCACCACTCGGTGGGAGAAGCTACTTGTGTAGCCTGGAGTCAGGACCACTACAGGACCTTCGACAACAAGATATACACCTTCAAGGGCAAATGCAGCTACCTCCTAGCCAAGGACTGTTCTCCCCTGAACTCCTTCGACATCCACGTCATCAACGACGCCAACTGCAAAGCCGGGGTACAGTGCAAGAGGGAGCTCGACATCTACATCGGGAAGTCCACCATCAGTCTGCGCAGAGGAACCGCTGGACCGGAAGTCACCTGGAACACCGAGAAGGTACAGTCTTTATGAATATTCAACAGTTGAAATCTTGGGTCACGAGAAGTCTTTGTTTTACTTTTTGGTAGACTAAAAATGGGGACTTTAAAGTATAAACATTGAATATAAAGTATAGTATTCCTCTTTGAAACCACATATTACAATAACATTGAATACAAGAGAAGAGAACGCCGATATAATCTCAATGATCTTCTCCTTCAGGTTGTGGTTCCTGGCTCCCGCAATGGCGTCGTCTTCGAGAAGGTCGGGTCATACATCCGGGTCAGCAGCAGTCAAGGGTTCACGGTCAAGTGGGACGGCAAGGAGTCCATCTTTGTCCAGATCTCCGATGACCTCAAGGGCAAGACGTGCGGTCTATGTGGACGTTACGATGGCGACGTATCCAACGACTTCGAAACAGACGCCGGCAAAGTCGTTACTTCCGTCTCCAGCTTTGGCAACAGTTGGAAGAAAACTTCACTTGAAGCAGGTGGGATTGACCGTCCTGGCGAACTCTTTTTAGACGGCTTCTGAGTTATCTGCCCTTTCATTGAATGTTAAATACGTTTCTGCAATCAGTTTTGCATTATGTATCTAATGTGATTTAAGGTCTACTGAATGAAATTTTTTGCGAGGTTCTATACAATTCGAGCATCAGCATGTGAACTAACTTGAACATATATGAGGAAATGAAAATTATATCTTCAGGACCATTTTCCAAAACACATTTACACCTAAAATATTGAACTATGAATAAACTCACATCGCTGAATAAAAAAAAAAAATTTTGAACCACCACATTATGCAAGCTTTTCCTTGTGACGTCATCAAGTCATTGTTCTAATAACGGCTTAAAATAAAAAACGGAAACTTAAAAACTAATTTTTTGTAAGATTTCTTTAATTTTTTTTTCTTGAAAACGTAAATTAATAAGTCTAGTAGTCAACAGCTAACTGTCGTGGAATGTTGTGTCCCCAGCCACCTGCCCGGATCTCCCACAACAGATGACCTGCCAGAACACTGCATCAGCTACAACCCGCTGTAACCAGCTCCTGTCTGACCCAGCCTTCACCTCATGTCACTCCGTACGTTCTTTAAACTCACCTGAAGAGGCAGTAGCACGTTTTTTTGACAATTTTATATTTGCACTGATAATTGTACGTTAAGGCAAAATGTATTACTTTGACATTGTCAAAATTCTCATTTCACAAACCAAGTATCCATAGTCAGAGAACCAATTATAAAGATTCACATAAGTTCCATTGGCGGCCATTTTTGTGTGACCACCTTTAATTCATTTTGTGTAAGAAAAAGGAATCGCGTTGCTGAACTTTACAGTACATATTTGATTGATTACTGCTTCATTTAGTTTAAATACATTGTCTTTCAATTGGAACAATTTATTATCATGTTCCTTACATCACCTTATATTCCCCCTAAAAACGTGTTACTGTCCCTTTAAGTCCCCTTCGAGACCGTTATGCTCAACCTTCCTAGAGCTGGTTCGATTTGAACATTAGATAAACTAGTTATACTTAGAATTCGTCTTTATATTCGTCAATATTTAACATTATGCATCTGAATAATTGTATCACAAAATTTCATGTTTCTTGGTCATGATTTGGAAATACATCTTTGATCCCATCGCTTCTAATCCACACTCCTCCAATTTGAAATTGACGCCGCCCTTCTCGAACATTTTATATAGCTTTACTTAACATATATATAGTTCTGGGTATTGGAAACTGAAACCTTTAAGATAAAAAGCATTGTGGGGTTGTTAACTGTTGATACTGGATTTGACAAACCGGAAAAACATAGGTTAGGGATGTTTCATAATTTGTTTAATAATGAGTATTGACATTTAT
This sequence comes from Steromphala cineraria, assembly GCA_916613615.1. NCBI lineage: Eukaryota > Metazoa > Mollusca > Gastropoda > Trochida > Trochidae > Steromphala > Steromphala cineraria. The sequence goes on from OU744733.1 coordinate 24,575,431, forward strand.
TCATTAACACACTGATGAAATATGAATCATAAAAATTCAAATATCCTTTGCTTCTTTTGTTCAACAACCACTACAGTAATAAATCAAAGATAAATCTATAGTTGTTCTTTCACCAATGGCAAAGAGTTGTTATCATACACAAAATAATGTTTACCCCGCTTCTTCATCAGGCGGTTGACCCAACTCCGTACATCGACGCCTGCAAGGCCGACTGTTGTTCAGCAAGCTCCGACTCCTGTTCCTGTAATACGTTCGAGGCGTACTCTCGACAGTGCATGGAGAAGAAGGTCAAGCTCAGCTGGAGGAAGACAGACCGATGCCGTGAGTATTTACTTAAGGGGGAAAACTCCCATTAAAGCGAATAACTTAACAAAGTTGGACAAACTAAGGAAGAAGACAGACCGATACCACGAGAGATGTATTGACAGCAACATGATGTAACTTGCTTTTAGGGTTAACTCTCATAGCAGCTAAGCTAAGAAACGACAGACCGATGTCATGAGGTCGAAGACGCCTTCAGGGGGGAATAACTCTCAATAAAGGGAGATAACTTATATAACTTAAGGAAGAAGATAGAACGTTGCCATTAGAAGCTGCTTTTAGGGGTGATAACAATAAAAGATGAACGAATGGGAAGAAGCTTTATCATATAATGGGCAGTGTTATCTGTGCAATAAACCCATCTTGTAATCATGTTATCAGATCCCTGATAACAATGCAAATGAGGTCAAAACCCGAACTATTTTCTCAAAACTCCATGCATGTCATGCGAGTCCTAAACCGGTCTCTAAACATTGATAACGTCGTCGGGAGTTTTAAGGTTTTGTGGGGTTTTTATCGAATAAAATATCGTAAACAAAATCTGTCAAAACTTATCACGCATTCGTATTTTAGAAATAGCTTGGTTATCGAAGCATTCCAAGTTGCTTTCATTGTGCGTTTAAAAATAAAACGATATGCAGCTAACAATATCGGCTATCGAAAAAATAGTGCTTCAATTTTCGTGCATAACATAGGCCTAGATCGCTTTGGTCGTGTCGGTTACCAACTTATCAGCATAAACAAATCATTTTCTAGTGAAAGTACAGATTATCTAGTAGCGTAGTTACAAACGCAACAACCTCACCTTCGCAAATAGTCGACGTTTAGTCTAAGGATACCGTAACTGAACTGGCGTAACATCAATGACAATGCAGCTTTTCAAAATGCAGTTAGAGTTACTTCCCCTGTTGTAGCGACGTTGACAACTGGTTCTTACACATTTTGTGTTATTAAAAAATACAATGTTTACTCGTGCATTGGAAATCAGACTGAAAATGTTCATAGATTGAAGGAGACGTTTCTTTCACTGTGAAAAAAATCATTTCATGAAGGAATATTTCTAGACTCTTCACAACTGTACATCGCCGACAATATGACCTTCACCTTGGTTTATTGTGAAAGCAATTACTCCGCGAAATCTAGGTCAAACATATTTTTAGAAGGTATCATATTTTCGTTTAAATCCTTTTCTTTCAAAATGACATTATATGATAAAGAAATTATTAACCTCGTGTGTTTCCGTATCATTAATATCATATAATAGGAATAAAAATATATGTATTATGCTCGCCAAAGGCTCGCATAATACAAATTTTATTCCTATTATATGATATTAATGATACGGAAACACACTCGGTTAATAATCTCTATTTACCTAATTAAAATAAGCTATAGCTGTAAACGATTAAGTTTTATGCAAAACTTGTTATTCGCGATAAGTAACATGGTTTGATATCAAACTTGCGTTTAAGGAATAATGTGGTAACATAAAATGAACGGTTTGTCATCTATGATTACAAAATATCTTGCAATTAATTTCAGTCATGTTACGTGATGTTGATACATGTTATGTACTAAAAATCAGAATCAGAGAAGCAAACCTTGAACGATTTGAAAAACCGAAACGTGATACATTAGAACAATCATATTCGCAGCTTATGAACTAATTCGACTTGGCTAAACTATGAAGGGCATTGAAAAAAATAATGATTTTCGTTTGATAATGTCCTTCATGTCCCCAGCCGTTGCTTGTGACGGAGGACGAATCTTCAAGGAGTGCGGCAGCCCATGCCAGAAGCGATGTCAGGACACCACGGCCACCTGTAGCGACGACACGTGCGTGGACGGGTGCTTCTGTCCCGACGGTACAGTGCTTCATGACGGACAGTGTATCAGTGCAGACTCCTGTCCCTGCGAGAGCAACGGCAAGGAATACAACCAGGGAGATAACATCCCTAAAGACTGTAATCAATGGTGAGAGAAGGATCTGCAATTTGTTAAACAAGCGCCTGCGTAATGTCGTTTTTATTTAACATAGGTTGCAAGCATACGAAGGAAAGATGTTGTCAAATTACAAAAGAAAGATTTCTATTTCTATTGCAATCCATGAATAATTTCTAACGCGCCTGGTGAGAGAGGGATCTGCAAATTATTAAACAAGCGCCTGTGTAATATCGTTTATTTAACATTTTCTATGGTTTGCGAGCAAAGATATTGTCAAATTAAAAAAAATAGATTTGTATTTCAATTGCAGTCCATGCATTATTTCCAACACATAAAAAGAGAAACTAATATGATAGTTCTGTAGTCCTTGGGCAAAGACTGCCGATCTTGAAATTTGAACACGACTCACATTTGACACAGTGTAAAAGGTGCAGTGTTCTTACGATATTCTTTCTTACAATAACGAATAAGCACACATTTCAATTAATAAGTGAATCTTTCCAGTACCTGCAAGAGCGGCAAATGGGACTGCGGCACCAAGAAGTGCGAGGCCACGTGCTCAGCAACAGGCGATCCTCACTACATGACCTTCGACGGCAAGCGCTTCAACTTCATGGGTACCTGCAGCTACTACTTGATCCAGGACCCAAACTTCGACGTCATCGTGGACAACATCAAGTGCGGACACGGAGAAGCTTCCTGCACCAAGTCGGTCACTCTGGACTTCAATGGTCAGAACATCAAGCTGGACCACAACCACCAGCTATTTGTCAACGGGAAGGAGATATCCAAGCTTCCTTACATTGCCAATGGCATCAAGATATTCATGGTGTCCTCACTCTTCATGCAGGCAAGAATATGAGTTATGGTTTTATGATTAATAACATTAAGAATATTAATGTCTTCTAACCCAATCTATGAATCGTCACTTGTGGTTAAACATACACTAATACCCCAAAGTAATTTATTTTCGAGGCAGCTTCAACTTCAAATTCCGTATTCCTCACTGAGAAATGAGTTGGGTAACTTGTTGTGTCACCCCTGGGCAAGTAACTGTATTCGAAGTGTGTCCCTATTCAAATAGCAGTAATTGGGTACCCGGTAGTCTGAATTTAAACCTTGTGTGTGTGACAAAGAGTTGTATTCTGTACTCGTTGAACAGGGCTAATTTGTCAACGCGCTATGAAAAATGGTTATAGCTGCTTTAAAAAATTCTATAACTATAAAACTGTATAACCATTTTCCTACCAGGTGGAACTAGGCAACGGGATCAAGATCCTGTGGGACGGACGTACCCGAGCCTACATCACAGCGCCTCCATCCTTCATGCAGAAGACCAAAGGACTCTGTGGCTTCTTCGACGGCAACCAGAACAACGATTTCCTGACGAAGGAAGGGGACATCGAGACCAACACGAACGCCTTCGGCAACCGGTGGAAGACCCAAGCAACCTGTAGAGACATGCCCACAACTCCTCAGATCCATCCGTGCGACCAGAACGTGCAGAGGAAGGTCACTGCAGAGAAGGAGTGCGCTCAGCTCAAGAATGATACATTCAAAGGTGATTCATAAGTGATGAATGAATGAATGAATGAATAATGACTATAATTGCAGGGAGTGCGCTCAACTCAAGAATGTACACTCAAAGGTGATTCATAAGTGAATGAATTAATGAATGAATGAATGAATGTATGAATGACCATAACAAGAAGAAGTGCGCTCAGCTCAAGAATGATACATTCAAAGGTGATTCATAAGTGAATGAATGGATGAATGAATGAATGAATGTATGAATGACCATAACAAGAAGAAGTGCGCTCAGCTCAAGAATGATACATTCAAAGGTGATTCATAAGTGAATGAATGGATGAATGAATGAATAAATGAATTAATGAATGAATAGATGAATACATGAATACATGAATAAATGAATACATGAATACATGAATGAATGAATGAATGAATGAATGAATGAATGAATGAATGACGATAACTGCAACAAGTGTGCTCAGCTAAAGAATGATACATTCAAAAGTGATTCATAATTGAATAAATAAATGAATGAATGAATGAATGAATGAATGAATGAATGAATGACGATAACTGCAGGGAGTGCGCTCAGCTTAAGAATGACACATGGCAAGGGCATGAATGAATGAATCGGAACAAAGTTACCACCCTCGATCCATAATTCCTTAACACTCTGTTGACAAGCCAATAAAATAAGATAAGATAAGATAAGATAATACTTTATTATCCTCGAGGGAAATTTGAGATACTTTCATAAGAGCGTAGGACTATTAACAAGCATAATGGTAAAACTATAGAATGTTTTGAAAAACAACAAAAATGTAATGATATTGTAAACACATCTTCAATATATTAAATATTGGCATTTAGAAAGTTCTGTTATTGTGGTCTCGAGTTAAAATTAAAACTATGCTGTGCGATAAGTTCCATATAGGCTGTTGTCAAATGAAACAGTACATTCAGCCAAAAACTGATAAGACTTTTAGTAACGACCCTTTAAGTCAGCTCTTACTCATAATGAACCTTCAAAATGGTTAATTCTAGCAATAGATAATTAATTAAAATTGCTTTTTTAAACGAAATACGTTCAGTGTTAACTGTAATGATCTCTTTAAATCAAATAGAAGATTGTCCATGGGTTGAGCTCAAAAGAATCCAGTCGATATTCTATAAAATAAATGTAACGTTTGTTCAAAATGTATTGAAAATACGAATGCAATTTTAACAGCCCGTAGTGTGCGTATGATGTAGGACAAATGGTGTTTTATCCGTAAATATCAATGTTATGACCAAAATCTTGTCTTTGCAACCAGAAATGTAAAGGTCAGCAGAAGTTTCAGCAAAAGAACACGAGTTTTTGGTAAAACTTCGGTACCATAAGAACCTCAGTCATAGTTTCATCGATATGAGGAAAAGAATTAATAACTATATCAAAGTTTAAAAGTCGACAATGATTATTTCACTTAAGTATCCGAATATTCCCAACAACACAGGGTAGTTTTGAATATAGGATATTGCCTTTATCCGGGATGTCCTTTCAAATTGGCATTGACAATATCAAATGATTTGAAGAAATAGAAATTAAGAGATTTTAACGACAAAATATAATAAATGTGTAGATTAACATAGTCTCTTTCGGCGTACACTTCTTTACTAAAAAACTACGAGCACCACTTCTTTCAGTCGAAGTAAACCTAGCCTCAAGTTTCGGTGTGAAACGAGTAATATTTAGGCTAGATTTACTTAGACTGCACTTCTTTCATAGATTTTCGACTTTGTCTTATAATTAATTTCCCGTTACCAATCACAAATGGATCTCATATTCCAGCCTGTCACGGTGTGGTTGACGTGGACCAGTTCTATGAGGACTGTCTGTACGACACGTGCGCCTGCACAGAGAACCTCAAGGACTGCATGTGCCCCAACTTCGGAGAATACGCCGACACGTGCGCCTCCAAGGGTATACAGATCAACTGGCGTCTTGAGATCACCGAGTGTGGTAGGTTCTTATTTCAGTTTTGACATGTATTGCTGATTTTTAAATTGTCTGAATAACATAGACAACATAAAGATATGGGTCGATTGAATTAATTTTATTTGTGCCAGTGACACACTATGTTTCCGACACTCATTCCTTAATATAGGTATATTCCTCGCTCTCGCTCGGCATATACCATTATTCAGACATACTTTTAACGTACTTTATTGCATGAAAGCGATATTGGCCAATATTGAGCTATCGAGTGTACTGACAAAGGAAGCAAAAGCAATAAGCTTTTACATTTGAAATTGTATGTCACGGAAACTCGTATAATATCCTCTATTTACAGCTCTTCAGTGCGAGGGAGGACAAGAGTACCAAGTGTGCGGCAGCCCATGTGAACGCACCTGCAGGAATATCGCCGAGCACGACGCGTGTCAGGAGAGATGTGTGGAGGGATGCAACTGTCCCAAGGGCCAGACCCTTAACGACGATGGACAGTGCGTCCTTATCGCAGAGTGCCCCTGTATGTTTGACGGCAAGGAGTACCCCGCTGGTTACACCACAATCAAGGGGACAGACCTCTGGTGAGACATTGGTTTGTGATGGTTTTGAAGCTGGTGGTTTTGAGGACATATTTTTCATTTAGGTGATAGAGAGGTTTTTGAATTTCCTTGAGTTTAATGTGTCTATGTGACGATTTTCTAAATTCAATTTTTTTTTTTGAGTTTCAATGGACTGCAAAGCAAACATTATATTGTATATCCTGTACCTGAATAAAGACTGGTTGTGGGTATATAAGTGAAATAAATTAAAATAGGCCGTTAAACTCAACATATACTATCTACCTTCTTGTTATAAATTATTTTAGTGTAACTTCTAAATTTTAATTTCACTTAGTCGATAGTTAAGATGGCCAAATAAACATTAGCTAGATGATAAACCATCGAAAATTTGCTCAATGGCATTCAAACCAGGATCGTTTAAGAAATTACACAGCATCCGTGAAGCTGTTTCCTAATAATTTCCTCCTGTTACTCCTTCATTACAACAGTGCCTGCACGGGAGCCAAGTGGGTTTGTCAGAGCCTACAGACCAAGAACGGAAACACTGTCATCCCAACAGACAAGCCCATCCAGTCCTTGTGCGAGGAGAATAAGGTCTACACAGAGTGCGTTTCCACATGCCCAGTCACGTGCGATAACGTGCACGATCCCCCCACGTGCACCACGACCGAGTGTGAGGCAGGGTGCGTGTGTAAGCCTGGCTTCGTCAAGGAGGGAGAGACCTGCGTGGAAGCCAACAAGTGCCCGTGTCATCATGGCGGCAAAGCTTTCTCCGAGAACGACAAGATTGTCATGGACTGTAACGAATGGTGAGATGTTTTGAGTCTTTATACTCATGTGTGTATTTAAAGATAACTTTGATTGTGTTGAAATACCAACAATAGCAAGTAACCTGTGACGAAATACTGACGCTTATGCATACAATTATGTAAGGACGACGTAGAGGTGTTAAGACCTTAAATCTATCTGTAGGTCTTTCATTACAACAAAGCTTGATGATTTGATCATTCCATTAAAACTATGGCATGATACTCCCAATTCAATTCAATAATGATCAGGGGCACTTATGAGAATGGCCATGACATGGAAATCTTTATGTTTAGACATGTTTTTCTTATTCACAGCACCTGCAAGAGCCGCAAGTGGGAGTGCGAGATGAAGGACTGCCCAGCAATTTGCAGCACCTTCGGAGACTCCCACTACAAGACATTTGACGGGAAACCATACGAGTTCCAAGGAAACTGCGACTACATCCTTGCAAAATCCACAGCCACAAACAGCGTCAAGTTCCAGATCACCACAGAAAACATCCCCTGTGGCACCAGTGGAGTGACCTGTACCAAGGCTATTGAGTTCACAGTCGGCGAACCAGGAGAGGCTAACTTCTACCGTCTCAATCTTGTCCGTGGCAAGCCTATCGTCAATGAGCCTGGCTCCCCCTTCCACATCAGCGAGGTTGGAAACTTCATCTACATCAACACGACATTCGGCATCACCATGCAGTGGGACAAGGGAACCACAGCTTACATCAGGCTCAGCACTCCTCACAGGAACAAGGTAAATATTATCGTCAAAATAATAAGTTTGAATAAATGTGCTCTATGTCAATCATTTACAGTTCTTTAACTATGGTCAGATAACATGATATTCATCATGTGCAGGGATGTTGTGTCTTTTTCACAAATAAAAAACAATAAGTCCAAAGGAAGTTATAAATCAGAAATGAAATTTTGCATGCACTATTGTGGCTATGGTTTTGGTGGAAATATTGTTAAGTATTGTGACACATCAACTTCAGTGAAGTTAAAATATAAATACCTTTACGAATGATTTTCAATCTCCTCACAAACTTCAATCTGTTGAACTAGGTTGTTGGTCTGTGTGGCAACTTCAACGGCGACCAGAAAGACGACTTCCAGATGCCTCAAGGAGGTCCTCCAGCTGTCAAAGCAACAACATTCGGAGACTCGTGGAAAGTCCATGACTACTGTGCTGCTTCAACCCTCATCACAGACACGTGCGAGAAGGCTCCCCACAGGAAGCCATGGGCCCAGAAGAAGTGTGGGGTGATGCAGGCGGATCTCTTCGAGCCATGCCATCATGTTGTTCCATACCAGAGCTTCATGGACAAGTGTATCTTTGATGCCTGTGCCTGTGATCTTGGAGGAGACTGTGAGTGTCTGTGTACTGCTATAGCTGCCTATGCCCACGAGTGTGCCGTGCAGGGAGTCCCAATCCACTGGAGAAGCAATGAACTCTGCGGTAAGTTCACTACTCTGAGTTTCCTTGGCCCTTTTACAAATGTAACGGATTTGAGAAGACACATGGCTGAAGTTTAAGTAAAGGAGACCAAAACAGTTAATGAATTAAATCAGTCAATTCATGTATCATCGGCATTTCATATCGATGAACTTATCAATAATATGAAACAAGAAATATGGGAAAATATCATCTTCAGATTGTTCATGATGCCTCAGTGACATGCAATGAATGTACGCTGCTCAAAGTCTACTTTATGGTTGCCTTACGGACATGTCAGTCATCTCACAGTCTTTATTTCGAGTTGATGGATGAAAGTGATTTGTATCTGTTAAAGTTACATAAGATGTTACATAAGATATAATAGTCAATGCATCATTACTAAATAAGCTGTCCAGGATATACAAATATCAATTCATATCTTCCAGCAATCGAGTGCACTGACTGCTCCGCCTACAACCCCTGCATCTCAACCTGCCCAAAGAAGACATGCGACAACAGACTCATCTACGACGAGGCCACAAAGAACTGCAAGCAGGACCTTTGTTTCGAGGGTTGTGACGTGCAGCCTTGTCCTCCAGGCCAGGTTTTCGATAGCAGTGTTTTCCCAATGGTCTGCATTCCTGAGCCCTTCTGTAACACAACGGCCTGTGTGCTCAATGGACAAGAGTACAAAGAAGGGGAGAGAATCACTGACACTTCTATCTGCAGATCTGAGTGCGAGGTTTGGTAGGTGTAACCTTCATTTGTTGACTTCACTAGTAAATCCTGGGTCAATCTGTGAGACCACGTATCTTCAACTGATTTCATGTTGTAAGTTTTTTCAAAGTTATCATATAATTTATGGTTAAGGATGATGAAGGCAATATTATTGATGTACAACTTCTTTATTAAAATTTTGCAACGTTTCGACAGTTACACATATATCGTCCTTAATCATTTGTTGTTAACAAGTTAAGCGTTAAGATCAAGCATCTAGTATACAGAGTGATTTGTTCTAGGACATTTTCACTTTTTTAAAATAATAAATGATAAGACAAAACTCTCTTCCCAAACATAAGGATTACCCTCTATATTCTCAATTGATATAAATTCTTTATCTAAAAAGCATTTCCTGAAAAATAGTTATATTCACAGTTTTGTAAATTAAAATCGTTTTCTATCATTCATTCAGCACCTGCACAAGTGGTCAACTGAAGAGGATGGGCTACTGCAGCGGTTCTACCCCATACGTTGCAATTCCTACGGCCAGTCCACCAGCGCATCAAAGTGGATCTCCTACTGCTGTTCCACCCATGGGACTTTCCACTGTTCAGCCTCCGGTATGCATCACTTCAGGATGGACCTCTTGGATGAGTTCTTCTACCCCAACACACGCAAACCTTGGTGATATTGAATCTATCACTGGGCTCCGAAATGTATACTCTTTCTGTGACCACAGTATGATGACATCCATAGAGTGCCGGGTCATTGGCCAGAACACAGCTGCTGAAAACTCTGGACAGAAAGTAACCTGCGACCTGAAAGAAGGACTCAAATGCTACCACACAGATCAAACAAGTGGACTCTGCCTTGATTACGAGGTCCGATTTAACTGTGACTGTGAGTATTCTTCATATGAACATTTGTTAATTTCTCATTCTTTAACACAGTTCTAACATGTATTTAATCACTGCATAACTTAACTTGCAGGTTCTAAACTACCAACTGCTAGTCCCCAAGTCGGAGCATCAGGAAACCCATCTGCCTCTCCACCAAACTGGCAATCAGGTCAACCAACAGCTGGTCCACATCCAGGAGTTACAGGAAACCCAACTGCCGGTCCCCATGTAGGAGCATCAGGAAGCCCAACAGCCATTCCACCAAACTGGCAATCAGGTCAACCAACAGCTGGCCCCCATGTTGGACCAACAGGAAATCCAACAGCTGGTCCAAATCCTGGAGTTTCTGGAAACCCAACAGCTGGTCCAATTCCTGGAGTTTCTGGAAATCCAACTGCAAGTCCATACCTAGGAGGATCAGGAAATCCAACTGCAAGCCCCCACTTTGGCGTATCAGGAAACCCAACCGCAGGTCCACATCCAGGAGTTACAGGAAACCCAACTGCCGGTCCCCATGTAGGAGCATCAGGAAGCCCAACAGCAATTCCACCAAACTGGCAATCAGGTCAACCAACAGCTGGTCCCCATGTTGGACCAACAGGAAATCCAACAGCTGGTCCAAATCCTGGAGTTTCAGGAAACCCAACTGCAGGTCCTCATCCAGGAGTTACAGGAAACCCAACTGCCGGTCCCCATGTAGGAGCATCAGGAAGCCCAACAGCCATTCCACCAAACTGGCAATCAGGTCAACCAACAGCTGGTCCCCATGTTGGATCAACAGGAAATCCAACAGCTGGTCCAAATCCTGGAGTTTCAGGAAACCCAACTGCAGGTCCTCATCCAGGAGTTACAGGAAACCCAACTGCCGGTCCCCATGTAGGAGCATCAGGAAGCCCAACAGCCATTCCACCAAACTGGCAATCAGGTCAACCAACAGCTGGCCCCCATGTTGGACCAACAGAAAATCCAACAGCTGGTCCACATCCTGGAGTTTCAGGAAACCCAACCGCAGGTCCACATCCAGGAGTTACAGGAAACCCAACTGCCGGTCCCCATGTAGGAGCATCAGGAAGTCCAACAGCTGCGCCACCTAATGGACAATCGGGACAGCCTACAATAATGACCAAGTTGCCATACTCCTGTAAACAGGGTTGGTCATCATGGATGAATGTTGACCGTCCAACCATCAGTCACAGTTTTGAGATTGGCGGACTTGGTGACCATGAAAATCTAGATGCCCTAAGGTATTTCTACAGCTTCTGTGCGCAACCTTCAAGTATCCAATGTAGAAGTGCCTCAAATGGTGAGGCCTACCACTTGACAGGGGATAAAGACACAACATGTAGCATCAAGAAGGGATTTTCGTGTGTCAACAACAAACAGGTCGATGGATTCTGTGTTGACTATGAAATCAGTGTCTTCTGCAATTGTGGTGGTGAGTTTGTTTTTCTACACTAAATTAATCTGATTGCGTTAGTTATAGAACATGGCTTGACTTAATTGATTATGATAGCAAAGGAAAACCATTCCATTTCAAGGCAATTCTTACAACAATATATTATCAATTGTTTTAAAGTAACAAACTTATCAGATATATTCTAGAAAGACTAATAAAAAATGCAAAACCTATAATTTATTTAAATGATCGAACAACAAATTATTTTATACATGAGTGATGATGCTGCATTATAGTCGCACCAAATAGACAACTGGAACAATATGTATCTGGTTTTTTTCCACCAGGATCGCCAACTGCCCAACCAACCGCAAAACCAACATTTGCACCAATGCTGACGCCTCCAGCTGGACAGCCGTACAATCCAGTTCCCTCTTGCATGTGGACTCCTTGGATGAACTCCTTCACCAAAACCTCAGGAAAAGATGGAGATTATGAAACCATAAGCAACTTAAGACTGAAGTATCCCTTCTGTGAAAAGCCTGCAGCAATTGAATGTAGATCTACACCAACAGCAGAACATCCTGAAGGAATCCCTTATCTATCCTCAGGAGGAATGGGTGTATCCTGCAATTTGAACAGAGGTCTTGTGTGCGTCGATTCCATGCAACCATCGGGTAAGACCTGTCTGGATTATGAAGTCCGAGTTTACTGTACAGATGCATGTCCATCAACTGAAGCTCCTAAGACTACCCCAACAGTAGAGCCTCCTAAGAGTGAGACAGGTTTCCCTACTGCAAAACCTGACATTGGAGCATCAGGACACCCAACCGCGGTTCCACCAAATGGACAGTCCGGCCAACCAACAGCTGGTCCCCAAGTTGGAGCTTCAGGAAATCCCACAGCTGTTCCACCAAATGGACAATCAGGCAATCCAACAGCTGGTCCTCACCCAGGCGTTTCAGGAAACCCAACTGCAAGTCCATACCTAGGAGGATCGGGAAAACCAACAGCTGGTCCACATCCTGGAGTTTCAGGAAACCCAACTGCAAGTCCATACCTAGCAGGATCGGGAAATCCAACTGCCGGTCCAAACCCTGGAGTTTCAGGAAACCCAACTGCAAGTCCATACCTAGCAGGATCGGGAAATCCAACTGCCGGTCCAAACCCTGGAGTTTCAGGAAACCCAACTGCAAGTCCATACCTAGCAGGATCGGGAAATCCAACTGCTGGTCCACATCCTGGAGTTTCAGGAAACCCAACCGCAGTTCCACTAAATGGACAGTCCGGCCAACCAACAGCTGGTCCCCAAGTTGGAGCTTCAGGAAATCCCACAGCTGTTCCACCAAATGGACAATCAGGCAATCCAACAGCTGGTCCTCACCCAGGCGTTTCAGGAAACCCAACTGCAAGTCCATACCTAGGAGGATCGGGAAAACCAACAGCTGGTCCACATCCTGGAGTTTCAGGAAACCCAACTGCAAGTCCATACCTAGCAGGATCGGGAAATCCAACTGCCGGTCCAAACCCTGGAGTTTCAGGAAACCCAACTGCAAGTCCATACCTAGCAGGATCGGGAAATCCAACTGCTGGTCCTCACCCAGGTGTTTCAGGAAACCCAACAGCTGGTCCTCAGATTGGAGCATCAGGAAATCCAACAGCCTCACCGCCTAATGGTCATTCTGGTATGCCATCACTCGAATACTGCAGAGAAGGTTGGACTGGATGGGTAAATACTGATAAACCATCATCTGGAAAGGGCGATATTGAAACAGTTAGTGGCATCAGTGGTTATCCCAAAACATGCATGCAAGTACTAACTGCAGAATGTAGAGTCGCTGGTTCAAAGGCTGATTACAAATCAACAGGACAACAGGTCACCTGTGACAAGTCTGGACTGGAGTGCATCAATGGAAATAGCCAACAATGTGTTGATTATGAAGTTCGCTTCTACTGTTACTGTAAGTCATATTTCACACAGTTAACTTTTATCTGAATTGAAAAAATTTGGTAAATTATAAAATATGAAATTGATTTTGATGTATTTCTCCTGTTAGGAAAATAACAGAACTAATTATGAACGTTCAAACTAAATAACTTCGCAAATTTACATGCTGTCAAAACTATGTTTTAATTCTGTTTTGGTTCCACTTCCAGGCGGAGAGCAAACGACTATTGCTCCACCAGTTGGAGCCTCTGGGCAACCTACAGCATCCCCTCCCAACAAAATATCTGGGCAACCTACAGCATCCCCTGGAGTTTCAGGAGAACCTGAAGTGATCCTCTGCAACCATGGCTGGACCCCTCTGATGAACGAAGCTAAGCCTTCAGATCATGATGGTGAAATGGAAACAATCGACAAACTCCGGCAGTTTAACAAGTTCTGTGATGAGAGCAACATAATTGCTATTGAGTGTGTTGTTGCTGGAACTGACACAACCCATGACAAGACTGGACAGCAAGTAACATGCGACAAGAATGCTGGACTTCTTTGCTTCAACTCTCAACAATCAAACCAACAATGTCTAGATTATGCAGTTCGATTCTTCTGTGACTGTGCCCAATGTAAGTAATAAAAGCAATCAGGTAAAATCAACTCACATTATTCTCGTTTACCACAAGAAGTATTTAAGTTACTAGAAAATTAAATGAAATAGAGTAACATAACATAACTCATGGTGATTCATCTTTCAGCAACACCATACAACCCTGTTGTCACAACTTATGGACTTCACCATGGAAGTAACACAGCTACACCCCCTAAGGTAATGATCACAACAGGAGTACCTACCGCTTCACCCAATTTTGGAGTTTCTGGAAACCCAACAGCTGGTCCACATCCTGGAGTTTCGGGTAACCCAACTGCAAGTCCTCACGTTGGCGCATCAGGCCAGCCAACAGCTGGTCCACATCCTGGAGTTTCTGGAAATCCCACCGCCAGTCCTCATGTTGGCGCATCAGGAAATCCAACAGCTGGTCCACATCCTGGAGTTTCTGGAAACCCAACAGCTGGTCCAATTCCTGGAGTTTCTGGAAATCCAACTGCAAGTCCATACCTAGGAGGATCAGGAAATCCAACTGCAAGCCCCCACAATGGCGTATCAGGAAATCCAACAGCTGGTCCATACCCCGGTGTTTCAGGAAACCCAACAGCTGGCCCACCAAACAGTGGCGCAACAGGAAACCCAACTGCCTCCCCACCAAACGGTCAATCAGGAAATCCAACTGCAAGTCCATACCTGGGAGGATCAGGAAACCCAACTGCAAGTCCTCACTTTGGCGCATCAGGAAATCCTTCTGCCTCCCCGATACATGGACAAACAGGCAATCCTACTGCTGGTCCAAATCTAGGAGCCTCAGGTAACCCAACAGCTATTCCACCAAACGCACAATCTGGCCAACCAACAGCAGGTCCACAAACCGGTGTTTCGGGAAATCCAACACTTGGTCCCAAACCCGGTGTTTCAGGCAATCCTACAGCTAGTCCACAAGTTGGAGCATCAGGAAACCCTACTGCAGTTCCACCAGAAACAACAACATGCGTCTCTTACTGGTCAAATTGGTTTAATCAGGATAAGCCTACCATCGGCGGTGGCGACTACGAGCACATTGGACCAGAACAATTGAAAAACAAACATGGTTTCTGCTCCAACGGTCAAATTACCCAAATTCAATGTTTCGGTCTGCAATCCCAGGCTTTCTCCACTATGACTGGGGAGACATCAAAGTGTGACTTGATGACAGGCTTTAGCTGCAATAATGCTGACAACAAACCAGGTTGCCAAGACTACCAAATACGATACTTCTGTCAACTGTGTGGTATGTTATCAAAACCTTCATCTTCATCATGTTACTAATTTAAATCATATAACGAAGCAAATACACTTTCTTGTTTTGACATTTCTAATTTGAAATAAACAAAACATTCACAAATTTAAATTGCAAAGAATGTAAATATATCAACTGAAGCATTATTTGTATAAGGAAGTATTTTACGGTTTTTAACTGTATTGCAGGAGTGAAGAAATGTTGAATGGTGCTTTCTAGAAGTTGGTTGTATAGAAAGACAAAGGAAATTCTACGGAAGAACAACTTCTCAATTTGCAATTAGCGACGTTTCAGTATAGATCCTTATAATGTTTTCAAGACCATTTTTTTTATTTGGCAAATATGCATAAAAACTGTATAAGGATCTATACCGAAACGTCATGCAACTTCTTTCAATCAAAGAAGTTGTTAATTCATAGAATTTCCCTTGTATGAAATAAGTAAATAAAAAATCGCATTATTTAAGAAATAGAGTAGCCCTAACCATCATGTGTTTTGCAATAAAGTATAGTTTTGCCCTGAACTATTATAGTTAAATAACGAGGCCGAAGGCCGAGTTGTTTGACGTTATAATAGTTCAGGGCAAAACTATACTTTATTGCAAAACACATGATGGTTAGGGCTACTCTATTGCTTTTCTAGTATGTCGATTTTAACTCGATTTAAAAGCTATTTCTACTCCAAAATAAGCCAATTTTATAAATCACATTCGGCAGCGAATTGAAACTCCTCGATTAGGGCCCAAGATAATGACGTCATAGCCGATTGTTATTGACGTCATATCCCATTGTTTCGTGACGTCACTCAAAAACTATACTTTATTGCGGAATAAAGGGTTGGCGGCGCCTTTGATCTTTACGGGAACAATACTAGAATTATCTACAAAACTACATCCCCAAAATATGTTGCAGCGCCATCGACCAACACCGGCCTCCCAACAGCCAAGCCGAGTTCAGGCCCTGGTGGAAACCCTACAGCAGGACCTGGAGCCCTTCACACCGGAAATCCAACAGCCAGCCCAGTTGCTGGTCTCACTGGAAAACCAACAGCATCTCCACATGGAATTAGTGGAAAGCCTACTCCTGCTCCTGGTCATGGTGTAGATCACTCTCCGGTCCCTGTAGGCCACACAGAACATGCGCCAGTCGTCAAAACTACAGCAGTGTATACCTGGACAACAACTAACCCAGGGTATACTGTCACCAAGCAAGGTCAGTCGAAGACTCCATTGCTTTTTAGTTGTTCATTAATTTTAAACATAAAGTAATCAGTATTCTAAAAATTCAAGCAAAACTAATTAATCAAGACCTATGCAGAGATCATGTTGATAAACGTGTTGCAAAACCTGTATAGATAGCAAAACACAAGATGATGAAGTTGTTAGGCATAGCTGTTTGGTTATTGTTAATAAAAATCCTATACCATATAAATTAAGATGACACAACCGTAACTGTGTCATTTGCATCAGTGACTTTTTCCCAACCCCATCAAACTTATTATTTATGATCATTTCTGGGAGCAAAACAAGACATTTCTTTGCTTTGTCCTTTCAGTATGGGATGATTTCTTTTATACTTCCATGCAAAAGAAAGTACACAGTTCAGTTACAGTTATCATATTAACTATTTCGAGCATATGCTCAAACTGATAGGAACAAGAGTTACATCATCTTTCAAAGAATACTTTATAATGTTTTTTTTCTATAATCAATCACATGAGATATATCTTATATATTTAGCAAATTAACCATGTACAAGACTCCTCTGCATCAAACGATTTCTTTACCAACATATGTATGGTGGCACGTGGTCCTGTACGAAGCTTAGTTGCTATCAGTGTAGCCACGCCAGATGGGTGGGTTACCCCGATTCATTGCTGAATAAACTGAGTTGTTTAACTTGTGGTGTCGCCTTAAATGTGCCTCTGTTCACCAAGCGGTATTAATTGGGTACCTGGTGAAAGTTGTGTTGAAGTGACCTTCAAGCGCATAATCGGCTGCTTGGATTCTTGGGTTAGACCAGGATATTAATTCAGGGAGCGCCTTGAGCATGCATGCATTCGGTGTGGATATGTGCTCTACATCAATACCATAACTATTAGTATTATTATTTCAATTCAACGTTTCTTTGCTTCCTCACTTCAGTCTGCGAGATACCAATGGGAACAGGCAACACTGGACTCTTTGGCAAAGATCAGTTCACAGCATCTTCATCTTTCGACTTCAGTTTTGAAGCACATCGAGGACGCTTTGGCACAGTGCCTGAAGGAAACCTTGCTGGAGCATGGATGCCCAGGTACAATATCACATTTTAAAATTTTTATAATTTTTATACAAAAATAGCCTTATTATCATCCATAAAATTGTTACTTTGGTTGAATAAAGTTCTCCTTGCTTGAGCATGGATACATACAATATTTAATTTTTTAAATCAATGTTTTATATGAAAATGGCCTTTTTACCCATCATAAAAAAAGGTTACCTGAAGGATGTGTGAAGGCATCGATGCACACGTATCAAATTATCAATTATCGGTTCATAAAAAAATAGTTCGGTGCAATATACATAATTATTTTTTAAAGTCATGTGTATATAAACAAGGATCAGACTTATCTTTACATTTATAGAAACATTACGCTCTCATAAGTATAAGATATTTAATTTCATAACTCCACAATAACATTGTTGTCTTTGAAAATTGCGGTGAAATGTTTTTTAAGTTTATACTTATTTGTCTCTTGCTTTTGTTTTTCAGTAATTTGCAATCATTGAAGAAGAAGCATTTAAAAGTTTCAATTTTCTTTTTATTATTGTTATTCATTTTGCAGAAACTCCGACATGAACCAGTGGATACAAGTCGATCTCAAACATCCTGAATTCATCACTGGTGTTGTGACACAGGGACGACCAGACATGGACCACTGGGTTACAAAATATGCTGTTTCTACAAGTACCGACGGCATTCAATTCACTCCTTACACCGAAAGTGGTCAAAGCACCCCTGCTATGTTTACAGGCAACACCGACAGAAATACTCAAGTTAAAGGACTATTTGACCGTGAAATTCTTGCAAGGTATGTACGAATCCACCCACTGGATTGGTATGCAATGATTGCTCTCCGTTTTGATGTCCTTTCTTGTACTGGACTAACAAGTGGTCCAGCTACAAACAAACCGCTCCCAGGACAATCCGGTTTCCCAACAGCAGGCCCTGGCCATGTCGGAACAGGTTTCCCCACTGCATCTCCATCTAGCGGAGCATCAGGAAACCCAACAGCTGGGCCACAGGTAGGAGCATCAGGAAACCCAACTGCCTCTCCACCTAACGGACAAACAGGCAATCCAACAGCTGGTCCACACCCCGGTGTTTCAGGAAATCCAACAGTTGGTCCACACCCCGGTGTTTCAGGAAATCCAACAGCTGGTCCAAATCCAGGAGCTACAGGAAACCCAACCGCAAGTCCTTATTTTGGCGCATCAGGAAATCCAACAGCTGGTCCACACCCCGGTGTTTCAGGAAACCCAACAGCTGGTCCACGCCCGGGTGTTTCAGGAAACCCAACAGCTGGTCCACACCTCGGTGTTTCAGGAAATCCAACAGCTAGTCCATATGTTGGAGCATCAGGAAATCCAACTGCAAGCCCTCATTTTGGCGCATCAGGAAACCCAACAGCTGGTCCACACCCCGGTGTTTCAGGAAACCCAACAGCTGGTCCACGCCCCGGTGTTTCAGGAAACCCAACAGCTGGTCCACACCCCGGTGTTTCAGGAAACCCAACAGCTGGTCCCCATGTTGGACCAACAGGAAACCCAACTGCCTCCCCACCAAACGGACTATCAGGCAATCCAACAGCTGGTCCACACCCCGGTGTTTCAGGAAACCCAACAGCTGGTCCCCATGTTGGACCAACAGGAAACCCAACTGCCTCCCCACCAAACGGACTATCAGGCAATCCAACAGCTGGTCCACACCCCGGTGTTTCAGGAAACCCAACAGCCGGTCCCCATGTTTGGCCAACAGGAAACCCAACTGCCTCCCCACCAAACGGACTATCAGGCAATCCAACAGCTGGTCCTCATCCTGGACAATCAGGTCAACCAACTTTGGCACCTGGTAAGATAAATATTTAATAGTAGACAACTCATAAATTCAATTGACTCAATTTTAGTTTTTGAGTGTTTACATGTTCATCCCCTTTTACATTTAAGGATCTGTATGCAGCCTTCCAATGGGTGTAGACAATGCCGTTACAATCAAGGACAACCAACTGACATCATCAGGATTCAGTGAGAGTCGATATACAGCACCAGCAGGAAGACTCTACAATGAATTTGGTGCTTGGTCACCAAAGTGAGTACAATACTTGACTTATCTTTTAGAAATGTAATGCTTGAAATCATTTATGAAAAACTAGAGCTATAACGACAACTTTAAAAAAAACAAAAAATATTTACGTTTTAAGAGATTTGAATCTCTTATGGTAACAAAAGAAACTGGTTATGGTTTCTTTTAAAATATCAAACATGATAATGAAGAACAATCATACATCTGTCAATTCAAAATCACTCGAACTCCCCTCTCTAATCAAGAAAGCAAATATTGCCCTTATATCATCTGTTATGTGAGTAACCAAACTGATACCAACTCACCCTATGATGTCCACAGGGTTGACAATGGCGAGCAATGGATCATGGTGGACTTCCTCAAGCCTCAGGTCATCAACGGCATCCTAACTCAGGGCAGCCCAATCACTGATAAATGGGTCAGCAAGTTCATCGTGTCCTACAGTATCGATGGATTCCATTTCACCCCTATCATTGATGCAGCCACTGGCAAAAGCAAGATCTTCGGAGGCAACAGTGACCGAAACACAGTGATGAAGAACATCTTCCCCGAAACACTTGGTGCCCAGTTCATCAAGATCTCCCCTGTTGAATGGGCTCCTGCTGGTATTGCAATGCGATTTGGCATCCTTGGATGTTACAAGCCTACTTCTCAGACATCCGCCCCTCCTACAGGCAAAACCGTTGTTCCACCTTTCATGACAACTGCTGGAGTGCCTATGGCTACTCCTCCATACATTTCTACCCTTGAACCAGGTATTGACACACATTCTTCAAAATAATGATTCTTACAATCTCTAGTCACAACTGAAGATTTTTTTCCCCCCACATATTTATATTTTTGTGATTTTAATTAAAATTATTAAAATGAAAATGACATGTAGCTTACATGAGTGAGATTCTTTTGAGTTGACCAGCATGCAGGTTTTAAATATTTGGAAAAATTTACTTTCCAAGTTGTTAGAGATTTTGTATTTGAAAAATAGACATGTACTGACATTTATATTAAGAGATTAAGAAGCGGAATGAATCGTTTTAAGATTTTGATGCATGTAATTTTCTGTAGTACTGAGCAACTCCTTTTGATTTCAGTCTGCACCCAGCCTATGGGAGTTGAGAACTACAGAATCGTCAGTGGATCACAGCTCACGTCTTCATCAACACAGGACAAGGACCATGGAGCAACCAGTGGACGAATCAGTCAAGGAACAACCGAGTTCACTGGTGCCTGGGTCCCAGCGTAAGTGTTCCCTGACGGTGTTTTATCTTTCTAATGTGCCCCTCTAAAAACACAGCTCATTACATTTATTGGATAAAATGATTTCAACAGGAAATCAAGTGAATATGTGGCTATGAAAATATTTCACAAACCAATTCTGTGTTAGATTTGGCAGTATTGTTAAGTATGTCTTGATATAAAATGACATCTGTGTTCAGTTGATTCTTATCTTTATGCAGGCCAACTGACAAAACACCATGGATCCAAGTAAACTTCATGGAGCCAAAGACAATTTCGGGTGTACTCACTCAGGGGTCTGGCAAGGACAAGAGCTGGATTGAAGAATACAAACTTTCCTACAGTTTTGATGGCAAAACATTTACACCATATACAGACAAACCAGGAACTGCAGCTAAGCATTTTACTGGCAACACTGACAGCACAACCATCGTTCCAAATCTCTTCAACAGAAACGTCTATGCCCAATATGTCAGAATCATTCCCGTCTCCTCCCATGGTATTATGGCCCTGAGATTCAACATCCTTGGCTGCAATCCATCACCAGTCAACCAGATGATCCCAACAACCCAGGCTCCAGGATTTGTCTCAGGACACCCAACAGCTAAGCCTCTGCCAGCTTACTGTAATACATGGACGACCTGGATCAACAAGGACAACCCCACTACAGGAGAAGGAGACTTTGAGAAGATCACAGGGGAGCAGCAGACGCAGATGTGTGGCATGGGTACCTTGACCAAGATCGAATGTATGACCGTTGATGAGATTCCATCCTACAGCAGCGGAGAACTCATGACATGCGCCCTACCTTCAGGATTATCCTGCAAGAATAGTGACAACTCCCCAATGCCATGCAGTGACTACAAGATCCGATACTTCTGCAACTGCCCTCTTCCAACAGCTAGCCCAGGATCTCAAGCAACTGGTGAACCAACAGCTAAGCCACCAACTGGTCTCAGTGGTTCCCCAACTGCAGCTCCAGGATCCCAGGGTAGTGGTCAACCAACTGCAAGTCCAAAGACAGGAGTCAGTGGTTCACCTACTATTGCTCCCCACCTTGGCCAGAGCGGACACCCAACTGCCAACCCACCACATGGACAGAGCGGACACCCAACTGCAAACCCACCACATGGACAGAGCGGACAGCCAACTGCCAACCCGCCATATGGCCACAGCGGAGAACCAACCCTTGTACCTCCTTTCATGACAACTCCAACAGGTGATAAATAGTTCTTGATTCATTAATTTAGGTTAATTGCATAATCTAGAAAACAAGATCGAAATGTAAACTCTGAAAAGATATTTTGAAGGTTAACTTTATAACAAAGGAGTTCATAATTTTCATTTTAGATTTCCATAGATTCCATATATTTCTTAGCATAATCTTTTTAAAATAATGATATACATGTAACTACCAGTTTATATTTCCTTTTGAAGATTAGTATTATCCAACACACAAATAATTTCGTTAGTTCCTTCAAAATCATTTATAGTCATCAAATCTAATATGTTTTTAATCTTTCCAGTTTGTTTAATCCCAATGGGTATTGAGAGCTTCTATGCAGTGAGAGACAAGCAGTTGACTGCCTCTTCCTTTGTGGACACCAAACACTCTGCATCTCAGGGAAGAATCTTCAATGTGCATGGATCATGGACTCCCAAGTATTTATTACTTCTTTGGAAATTCATTATTGATAGTAAATGAAGCATATTTATGTGTTAAGTAATCAAAGCAAATAAAAAAAATAATAATAAAAAAATTTCATTCATGCCTATCCTTTATATCCTTCTAAGCAGTGTTCTTAATTATGTCTTCCTCAACATGAATCTTGTTTTTGATGCAGGTCCCTGGATAAGCCTTGGATCCAAGTCGACTTCCTCAAACCAACACTCCTGTCTGGTGTCATCACCCAGGGAAGTCCAGATGCTGACAAATGGGTAACCAAGTACAAGGTCTACTTTGGCTTCAATGGAAAAGACTTCACTCCATACACAAACATACCAGGGGAGACAACTCCAGTCATATTTGGAGGAAACTCAGACAAGAACACGCCTGTCCGCAATCTGTTCAACAGAGATATCACGGCCCAGTACATCCGTATCTACCCAACTGAATGGTCATCAAATGGAATAGGCATGAGGTTCAACATTCTTGGCTGCACAGCGCCCGAAATTCTTCCACCAACTTCATCTCCACTCAACCCAACTGCTGGACCCCAAGTAGGAGCAACAGGAAACCCAACAGCCGTTCCACCAAATGGACAATCCGGCCAACCAACCCCAGGACCTAACGTAGGAGCATCAGGCAACCCGACAGCCATTCCTCCACATGGACAATCCGGCCAACCAACCCCAGGACCTAACGTAGGAGCATCAGGCAACCCGACAGCCATTCCTCCACATGGACAATCCGGCCAACCAACAGCTGGACCTCACGTAGGACCATCAGGAAATCCTACAGCCATTCCTCCACATGGACAATCTGGAAATCCAACTGCAGGCCCTCATGTTGGCGCTTCAGGAAACCCAACTGCTGTTCCACCTCAAGGACAGTCAACACCAACATACTACAGCAGTAAGTTTGCATTAACTTCATATTTGAGCTACTGCATGATTAAATCACATAATATTAACATGTAGTTAGGTTTCTCCTCAAAGATATACTCATGATCAAATATCCATTGCAGAATGTGACCTACCAATGGGTATCCAGAACCCAGGCCTCATTGGAGGAAGACAACTCTCAGCATCTTCACAACTGAATGAGTACACTGGAGCTGAACGTGCAAGACCTTTCACACAGAAGGATGGATACTTTGCAGGATCATGGCTGCCAAAGTAGGATTGATACACTAACCATTTTACGGATAATCGTTTAAAAGTTTTAAAATAATTGCTATAAATTATAATAAATTTTTACTCTTACAATGTTATAATTGAGGTAAAATCAAATAACTTGGTTTCTTCAAGGCACAACGACAAGAAGCAGTGGATCCAGGTCGATTTTGGAGCAAGCTACAGAATTGCAGGAGTGTCCACACAAGGAACTGCCGGAGGTGGTACATGGGTAACCAAGTATGAAGTTTACTTCAGCAACGATGGCCACAATTTCAACCCTATCTTCCTGTCACCAACTGACACAGTCCCCAGGGTATTTGAAGGCAATTTGGACCAAATCACGCCAGTAATGAACGTCTTCCCAGAGATAAATGCTCGATTCATCCGAATCAGACCTGTAGAATGGCATGAAGGAATCGGTCTCAGATTCAATGTGTTTGGCTGTCAAATGCCATCACCAACACCATCCCTGGAGACAATCACAAAACAACCAACAGCTTCACCACCCAATGGCCAAAATGGACACCCAACTGCAAAACCACCAACAGGATACTCAGGATCACCAACAGCTTCCCCACACGCTGGACACACAGGAGGACCTACTGTAACTCCTCCTCGAGGATTCTCTGGAAACCCTACAGCAGGACCTACCACATCATCCTGTATGTACTGGACACCATGGGTAACTTCCAACAAGCCAGACGTCAGCGGTGAAGTTGAAACCTTCTGGGACCTCATGGGTGTTGTCAAGGTCTGTGACGGAAAGTATGTCAAGAAGATGGAATGCAGAACTGTAGGAGGCAAGACTCCCTTTGACCAGACAGGAGAACAGGGCGTCACATGCAACGTCGGAGACAAGTCCCTCATCTGTATGAACTCTGCCCAAACTGGAGGAAAGACATGTTCTGATTATGAAGTCAGGTTCTTCTGTGACGAGTGCGGAAAGCCTACTCTGGCACCTTCTGGATCCCTCAGTGGTCAACCAACAGCTGCTCCTGCACACTGCAACAACAAGTGGTCAGCCTGGATCAACATGAACACACCAGATGCAATCGGTAAGATTGACATGTTGATGTCCAATAGTTTTCCCTGGCCAGACTGTTTGGTATACCAAAACAAATGGCATACAACTAATATAATTAAATGCAGATCTTTTACTCAAAATCAAACTTTTTTAAAGACCAAAAATCGTGATACATTTAATAAATGCTGATTTAGGTTCTCAGACAAATTCTCACCAATTATGTATCAACTTTAGATTCTATACTCGAAAAAGCTGAATCAACTCATCTCCTGATGATTAATTTGTTTTGATCTACATATCACCTTTTAACTTTTCACCTTGAAGGTGAGACTGAGACGGTCAGCAAGGGAGACCTTGAGGCCCATTGCCCAGGAGGAACTGTGGCAGAAGTTGAGTGTGACACTGTGGGCGAGAACCAGGCCTACTACATGACTGGTGATATCCTGACCTGTGATGCCCAGACTGGCCTCTCCTGTAAACATGCAGACAACGCTCCTCTCAGATGCCACGACTACAAGATCAGATTCAAGTGCAAATGCGAGAGTAAGTATATCCATGTTATATTTATCTTTTTCCTATTTTCAATATTCAAAATGCAGTTTCTGTTATTTATTATACAACTGCAATAACAGTTTTGCGTTTGGCCAGCTAATTCGGTATTTGTTGTTTATATGAAACAATTTTTATCATGAATATGTCCAACTGTGGTTCAGTTAGTTTTTTACTAATAATCCTGTCTAATTTAAGGTGTCCCTACAGCCAGTCCACACAGTGGAAACAGCATTCTACCAACCGCTGTACCAGGATCATCCTGTACTGTCAGCAACTGGACTCCCTGGATCAACACAGATAAGCCAACTGCAGGAGGAGGTGACTACGAGAAGATCACTCCCGCACAGGAACACCAGTACTGCAATGGTGGAAAACTCACCAAGATCGAGTGCATGACCGACACGGGCATCAGCTACTACAGCACTGGCGAGGTCATGTCGTGTACAATGGCAGGAGGCTCTGTTTGCAACAACAATGACAACTCACCCATCCCATGCAGTGACTACAAGATCAGATACTACTGTGACTGTCCAACACCAACTGCCGCACCAAGCACTGGCCCTGGTGGAAACCCAACTGCAGGACCACACTCAGGACAGAGCGGACTTCCAACAGCAAGCCCTGGAGCTGTTCACAGTGGACAACCAACAGCTGCTCCTGGAACAACTTCATGTACAACAACACAGTGGACACCCTGGATAAACAACGAGAAGCCAACTGGGACTGGTGACCATGAAACCCTCACACCACAACAGATGACTCAGTACTGTGCAGGCGGTCATCTCACTAAGGTTGAATGCAGAACTTCTGCCGGTATTGCTTACTACAGCAGTGGCGATATTATGAAATGCGACTTGGCCAACGGCGCCCTCTGCAAGAATTCCGACAATGCTCCTATTACATGCCAAGACTATGAGGCTCGATTCTACTGTGTGTGTCCAGAACCAACTGCTAAGCCTAACCCAGACCACAGCGGACTGCCAACAGCATCCCCATCAATCTCTTCTCATGGAGGAAACCCAACTGCAAGCCCCCAGCAATCTGTCTGTACAACCAGCAAATGGTCTTCCTGGATCAACAGAGATAACCCAGGCACCGGCGATGGTGACTTCGAATCAATGACGCCACAAGAGATATCTAAGTTCTGTACCGGAGGTGAAATCTCTGAAGTCAAATGCGAGACAGTAGACGGTATCCCATCCTACAGCAGTGGAGAACTTATCACCTGCGACAAACAACAAGGCCTTGTGTGCAAGAATGTGGATAACTTCCCAGTCCAATGCAGTGACTACCAAATCAAGTACTTCTGTAAATGCTCACCAAGTTCAACTGGCGGATCAACAATTAAGCCTATCCCAGGACAGAGCAGTGGTCCAACTGCAAGTCCAGTTCTTGGTCAATCTGGTGGTCCAACAGCCAAGCCCATCCTCGGACAGAGTGGACACCCAACAGCAAGCCCTGTTCCTGGACACTCAGGCGGACCTACTGCTGCCCCTGTCATCACCACATGCTCACAGAGTCACTTCTCTCAGTGGGTCAACAGAGACTTGCCTGACACTGGTAAGGGTGACCATGAGGCTATGACTCCCACGGAACTTGCAGCTTTCTGCAAAGGCGGTAAGGTGACCAAAGTTGAGTGTTACGCTGGAGACATCCCATCGTACAGCTCAGGTGAACTCATGACTTGTGATCTGCAGAACGGCCTTGTCTGTAACAACGCAGACAACTACCCAGCCCCATGCTCAGACTACAAGATCAGATACTTCTGTGACTGCAGTGGTAAGCATCGTTACAAAGTTTTCCTTCCTAAAATGCAAAATTTCTTCATAGATGATTCGATGGTCAATATTATATGTCGCAATGTCGCCCCTTTTCCATTTGTTCAAATGTCGTACTGTTGTTTTTATCTTAATCAAATTCGTGTTACAATTCTAATTTATCAATATAAAACACGTGTCATCTTATTTGAGGTACTCCTGTTTCACCTGTTTTATAATTTCTATTCCTGTAAAACAATTTTATCATTAAAAAACATTATTTATTTAAGTGATACCCATCGTTATCTTTACCCCCCTGTTTAATGAATATTGACATAAAATAACTTAACATAAAAATAATGCATTCATTCATTCATCAATTGCTTCTTATCTTTAAGGATCACCAGTGCCACACACCACAACCGCTCCTGAGAAGAAGATCGCAGTTCACTGTGACTGGTCTCAGTGGATCAACACTGGTACCCCAGACTCTGGGAACGGTGACATGGAGACTATCGAAGCCATCAAGACCAAACACGGCGTCTGTAAGAACATGCAGAAGATTGAGTGTCGAATTGCAGGAACCAACACCATGTCCAGTGCTTCTGGTCAGAGCAGAGTCACGTGTGACATCAACAATGGACTCCGCTGCTTCAACAACGAGCAACTGTCCAAGAAGTGCTACGACTACGAAGTTCGAGTTCTCTGTTGGGACAACACGTGTACAGGTGCGTGTTCATGCCTTGAATGATAATTGTGAAAGGAAATTTAATTTTGTATCCATCATGTCAATGTCAGTGCAGACACCAATACAAATAAGTTTGATCCAACAGTGTTCCATAAGCTAATTTTAACTTATAAACTTCAAAATATTTGATGAAATATATTCTTAAGTCATGACTGACAAAAGGGCAACAGCTTTTTCACTCATGTTTTATCACAGAGTTTTTGGGATTATTATCATTGGCTGACATTATTAACGTTTCCCAGGAACCATGCCCACTGCCGGACCAACTAAAGCGCCATACATGAACCCAACAGCTGCTCCTAACGTCTCACATGGTGTGACTGTCCTTCCACACGAGGGAACCACGACAGGCAAGCCTTTTAACCTTTCAAGAAAAATCTTTCTTGAATTTTGATAATATTTATAACATAGTTCTGACTTATTCTATTTTGAAGGCTAAAACTGAATTTTTGACATAGAAGGATATGAAAGCTGCATTTCATGATGATGCATGACTGAAATATTTAAGAATTGATTTTAAATTTGAATCCTCCTGAGTGACCCATATTTGCAATGAAGTTCGATCTTGAGTTGCGATTTTCGATCAAAATATTCTTCTGGAACATAATGTAATTACATCCATTACCATTAGAGTGTGACCTTATCAACTATAACAGACTTACGCGTGTTACAATCAAACTTCTTTTCTTCAGCCGTATGCGCACCAGGACAGAAATGGCATGCATGTGCATTCACGTGCGACGAGGTTTGCCACGCCACTTCCGGTTTCAACTGCGACGGAACCACTCCTCACCAGTGCGTGCCCGGATGTAAAGAGGAGCACCTCACAGGGCCCAAGTGCGCCAATGGACTCAAGCTAAGCTACACTGGACAGTGCGTCAAGGCCGACATGTGCCCCTGCAAGAAACCAGACGGAACCATTGCACAGGTGAGTCCATTTTTAGAAAACTTGCCGGGTGAGTCCATCGTTGGGGTAGATAAGGTGGATCATGGTCCAGCCTTGAGTTCAGTAACACGAAATTTCCTGAGACATAAGTTGTTAATCTCATTGCAACAAAAATATCACTTACCGAACTTTGTTTTTGTCAATTGTCTCATTTATTTTAGAAGTACTGAAAGTTGCTGAAAAGTATATATTAGCGACTAATTTGTTTAGAATTGTGGCAAAGAGGGAATGCAGTTGCAATGTTGATTAAAAAAATAAAATGTAACACTGTTTGCGTGTTTGCTTACTCATTTATCCCTCACAAACATATTTAAAATTAGTGTGAAATTATCATGTAAAAATTATATGTAATTGTAAACAATAAAGTCCCCCTGCGTTTCATTTCCACAAAAAATACCCTGCTCAAATGGTCCCTTTAAATAAATAGTATTGCGAGTTATGCTTTTGATTTAGGCTTCTACATAACTTTATGAATCAATGTCAAATGTTATTGAAAATTATCAATTCGTCATACATGGCCGTCTATGGATGAAAACGGAAGATCTCTTCACTTAATGTCAGCAAATATTGGTTACTGGGACGCACCGAAGCTACATAATTATTTATAAATGGATCTATAAATGTACACGAATAAAAGATTAACTTTCAACTGCACTTATTATATCCAATTTCTAATACCAACTGTTCATTTCTATTTATAATCTCTAATTTAGAAGATCTGAACCAGGTTACATGTAAGTTATTAACAGACATAGGTAATTAATCAAGTGGAAACTGATTATTAGAATTTATTACCAGTCATGATTACAATATATAAGACTAATAGTAATGTGTTGGTGTGTCCGGATTATACTCATAAATTTTACCCCGTCAGTCTAGCGAGGCTAGTTTATACTACACCGAAAGTACTGGATCTAAAATAGATGTCAATTACGGTTTCTGATCAAACTTATTAATAATATTTGACATGATAGTATTTGAATTGTGTTAATGAATTTTCGAATTCTAGAATTAACCAAATATAATGACGTAAGTTTACAAATACATACACATACCCATATATCATGATAATGAAATCTAACATGTCCAATATTTAATACTAGGACTGCCGCGGCAGTACTTAGGTCTTCAAGATTCGTGTTTGACCTTCACATACTGTTTGACCTTTACATGCACGTTTGACCTTCACATGCATGTTTGTTAAAGACGGTTAAAACATACCCAGCAAAACACCACTTTTTAAAATGCAAAGTTTGACCCTTCCTCGTGACCGGAAGTCATTCTTCGCGAGCGATTTTATTCTTTTATCTTGAAGACCTTGCTAATGTCTAGCCCTCATGCAAAAATCATTCAATTCTATGGTCTGGTTTTTGAGTTATCTGCCCTTGAAGTTTGCGATTTTGAGCAAAGTTTTAAAATTTAAAAAAAAAAAAGTATTTCGAATTTTTAAATTTCAAGCCAAACTTGTTATAGGCTAATGTATCAGCTACATTATGTGCAAGTTTCAACTTTCTGGTATCAGTAGTTGCCGAGTGGTGTTTCCTCAAAAGCGCATGGGGTCAGACCGGTGTTAAAAAGTCCTTGAAAAGTGCTTTAAATCAAGATGGCGGCCAAACCACGTGACCTAGGAATTCGTCATGATTTCGTTTTTTTCATTATTTTTCATTGCGCATCTTTTAAAAAAAATTTCAAGTCTCTAAGTGCATTTTGAAAAAAAAATCAATGTTAAATTTTCGCTTTTGGATTCGAACTGGACCCTTAATGTACGAGTCGATTTTGCCCAAAAGCTTAGCATATCGATTGCAGGGTAAGGGCTCTCAGCATGACAAGTTTGGTCAAATTTGGCGAGGCCGTTTGAGCTGTAGCTCGTTCACAAAAATTGTACAAATAATAATAATAATAATAATAATAATAATAATAAGAACTTGAAGAAATCGGATAAAAACAATAGGTCTTCACGACTTTGTCTTGAAGACCTAATAATTTGTTGAGTGCATATTGGAGTGTTTCAATACACCTATCTAAAGGCTATCCGCCATCTGCAGATTTAAGCATTCCGTGAAAACATATGTGCTGTATTATTTAAATTCATCAACAAGTGAAGCATATTTACAAATAATTCATAATAAAAGTTATCAGTTACAACGATGTTCTGTGGTTGTAATGCATTCCATGTTCGTAGCTCCGATGATTAGCTTCATTTCACGATGCTATCCTTTTTAATTGATACAATTTCTTTTTTTGTCAAATTGATAAATCTTCAACAACTGAAATATTAACCTCACTAATATATATTTGAATTAAGTGTTGAATAATCACATAAATGTCCTCCTGAATTCTTTCCCACATAAAATACCCCGATAGGAACGTCCCTTTAAAGACATTCTAGCACGAATTTTAGCTATTTTATGAAGGGTATGAGGATACAAGCAGTCACTTGTACCTTTAATTGATAGATTTAGAATCTCACTCAATTGAATTCTGATATCAAATATATCGACACAAGTTGATAAAGTAACAAATATCCAGTTCCCACGATCTATAACCACACAGGGCTACCATGCACCAAGTATGCATCCTGTTTCACAAGCACATATAAAATCCTTTTTATTCCAGCTTTTCGAGATCTACTGCCATGCATCAAGTGACTCAAATAATCCTTTATACGTCTCGATTAACAAAGATATCTTACATCCCTTGTATTCCAGCCCTTCGAGATCTACAACCACCCAATGCTGCCATGCACCAAGTGCCACTGTTTCAACAACACCGATTCCTGCACAAAGGACGAGCACTGTGTCCCAACAACAAGCCCAACTGCAGCTCCAGTCTCTCATCCAACCTGCGACTGGACCAACTGGATCAACGTGGACAAACCATCCACAGGTGATGGAGATGTGGAGTCTATCCTCAAGATCAGAAGCTCCCACAGATTCTGTGCTCACCCCGTCAACATCGAGTGTAGAGAGGTTGCCACCCAGAAAGCCTCCAGCGACTTTGGTCAGAAGGTCTCTTGCGACCTCGTCAACGGATTCAGATGCTTCAAATGGGAGAATGGCGGCTCCTGTAGTGACTACGAAGTCCGCTTCTTCTGCCCATGTGCTCGTATGTTGATCCGTTTTTGTATAAAGTACAAATACGAAATTCACTTTTGAAATACGATAGACGTTACACTTACACTTTCCTTGTAAAAATTTATCAAATTGTCAAATGTTAGTCTTTATCTAGAAATCTGTGTTTGTACACTTACAGCATTAGATATCGAAGGCAATTTCAGAAAATTGAACTATGTTTGATAACGACATTATTTCCCAAGATTTACATTCAATATACCCGAGTAAAATAATGTCTATTTGAAAACATAAAAGCATGATTTGTAAATCAGTGATAGATACAACTTAACTATCCAAAATAAAAAATAGAGTTCACCGTGAGCTACGATCTTGGTTCACAAATCGATAAACATTGACTCATTCAATTGATCTGATATTACAGCAACCGCTTCCCCGGGCTCTCATGTGGGACCATCTGGAGTACCTACCGCCTCTCCACCCCACAGTGGCGCCAGTGGTATACCAACAGACCATCCATACCACATCGGTACAGGAAACCCAACAGCCTCGCCTCCAGGTGGAGTAATTGGACACCCAACTGCTGCACCAGTCTTCTGTGGCTGGTCGGCATGGACCAACTCTGATCACCCCAACATCATTGACACCAACAAGCCCTTCGAAGGAGACATCGAATCAATCGCTTCCCTGATGACCAAGACCAAAGTCTGCACTCATGACATGATGAAGATGGTTGAATGCCGAGTTGCTTCTACCAAGCAGATGGCCGTTACAACTGGACAGGTTGTTACGTGCGACGCTATGAGAGGACTTCGCTGCGACAATGCCAAGCAAGGTGCAAATGGTAAATGCCTCGACTATGAGATGAGAGTTTTCTGCGATTGTTCAGCATTGCCAACTGCAAGTCCAGGTGTTGGACCAGGAGGTCTTCCAACAGCCTCACCTCCAACCGGGCACAAGTCTGGCCAGCCCACAGTCTCTCCACACCTTGGCCAATCAGGAATGCCTACAGCTTCACCTCATGGAGGCAGCTATACAGGAAAACCCACAATTGCCCCGCAAGGAAGTCACACAGGAATGCCCACAGCATCCCCACCAGGTATCCACTCAGGAGTGCCAACAGCCGCACCAAACACTTGTGGTTGGACTACATGGATGAACAGCCAGAAGCCCGATACCACTGGAGAGATGGAACTGCTGCCCAACCTGAGAGACAAATACAGTTTCTGCAAGACTGAAGACATCACAGCTATTGAATGCAGGAACAGCTTCAGTCATGCTTCCGTTGCAGAGTCTGGCCAAGTAGATGTCATCTGTGACCTCAAATACAGCGGTCTCATGTGCATGAACAACAAACAGGCGGCAGCTGGAGGAAAGTGCTACGATTATGAAGTAAGAGTTCTCTGTGAGCCCAAAGGAGTTGACTGCACCAAGTCGCCAACAGCAAGCCCAGTGGCCGGACAAACTGGTCAACCAACAGCAAGCCCAATGGCTGGACAGAGCGGTCATCCAACATCCAAGCCAAACGTGGGACCAAACGGAAATCCGACAGCATCTCCACCCAATGGAAAACAGACAGGACAACCTACAGCCAGTCCAGGTGCAGTCGCGGGTAGTCCAACAGCTCAACCACCACAGATGACCACATGCGCGTCATACTGGTCAGTTTGGATCAACACCGACAAGCCCGAGACAGGAGGAGGAGACTTTGAACACGTCAGTCCAGCCGAGCTTGCCAGCAAGTACGGATTCTGTAAAGGAGGAGATGTGACCAAGATCGAATGCTATGGAGCTGACATGGACGCTGCGTATTACTCCACTGGAGACATCAACGCCTGTGAACTAAAATCTGGTCTCTCCTGCAAGAACTCTGATAATGTACCGATGCCATGCCAGGACTACAAGATCAGATACTTCTGTGAAGCATGCAGTAAGTAAAGCTACTTTCAGTAATGTAGCTGTTCATTGCATTAATTTTATATGAATTATTAATGTGTTCAACAATAAACGGAAACTATGCATTATCGTCCTAGATAATTGTAAATTCACATTTCACAAAAATATTTTTATGGTTATTAACATAATCATACACAGGTGATGATTAACCTAAATAAGTGTTCGTTCTAAATGAATGTTGTTATTGTTATGTTACTGAACATTTACAGCACCCGTTCACACCGCCACTGTTACTGTTGCACCAAACAAGGGCCATACTGACAGCGTAGGCATTCCAACAACACCAATCATCGGTAAGTTACATTCGGACCAATGTATCTCGCTTTAAATAAAACAATCCAACAGTAGGCTTTACTTAAGTAATAATAATAAGGATATTTGTAAAGCGCTGACTTCCACCACACATCGGCAATGCTCAAAGCGCTGACAATTAAGATATATACATGTAGACATCAATTGCGATATTCATTACTTAAATGAATACCATATATCTTGATAACGAGGAGCATTGTTTCTTTAGATTTCGTTGATACAATAGCAATATTTAGGGAGGCAAACCAATGACACAGTAGTTTTATAGTAATTCGATAAATAAATCATGTCATGTTCCCATAACTCATGTTTCCTACCCAAATGCTACAATATACCTATTCTATCCCAGTGTGCCCCAACCCGATGACCAACACTGCAGCCATCCAGATCCCTGACCACTACCTCACAGCATCCTCCAGTCTCTCGGCCTACTCCGGACCCGAGCAGTCCAAACTGACCGCTGTTAGTGGACCTCTCTACAGCGGTGCTTGGATTCCAAAGACCATGGACAAGGGACAGTGGATCGAGGCCAAGTTCGAGCACCCCGAGTATGTAAACGCCATCGTGACCAAGGGTCGTGAAGGAGCTAACCAATGGGTCAAGTCCTTCATGGTAGCCTACTCTCTGGACGGAAAGACCTTCAAGTACTATGAGGTGACACCCGGAACGCCAGCGGTGAGTCCAGTTTTGTAACTCTTTGAGTAAAGACCCCCCTTGTTATCCTTAAAGTGGCAGTAGCACGTTTTTTGGAAATTTTCTATTTTCTATTTTTCACTGATAATTGTACGTTAATGTTAAATGTATCATCTTGATAGTCTCAAAATTCTCATTACACCATCCAATCATTCATAGTCAGAGAACAAATTATAAAGATTCACATTGCGGCCATTATTGTGTGAACACCTTCAGTTTAATTTGTGTAAGAAAAAAGGAATCGCATGGCTGAATTTTACATTATACGTTTGATTCTTTTACTGCTTCGTTTAGTTTAAATACGTTCTCTTTCAATTGGAACCATTTATATTCATTTTCCTGACATTACAATTTATTACTCCTTAAAACGTGCTACTGCTTCTTTAAGGGACACAGCTTGTTTAAAGGACATCTTTTCCTCAATAAATTGTCCCCAATAAATGTGAGATTATGCCAGAGGGTAAACAATCTTATTTCTGATCCCTATTATTTGATGCCAGAGAGGAAATTATCAAATAATTATCAATACGTGGTCATCTCTTTTCAATTAACATTTAACATTAATATTCGTTTTAATGAGATCCTTATTCATCTAAAAACCATGTGCAACTGTCCCTTAAACACAAAGCACTTACCATTTTTATTATCATATCTTTTTACACATCACACGCCAAATTCAAGCCTTATGTAATAGCTCACATTTTAAACCTTTTTCGCAGGAGAATGCTGAATGTTGCAACATTTTATTTCATAATCAGGTAAATTGAATTATTTTTTTAACATGGAATCACATCATTTTCATCCTTCAGATCTTCAATGGAAACTTTGACGGACAGACCGAAGTGCGTACAAGACTGACCCCAATCGTTGCCAAATACATCAGGATCCAACCCCTCTCCTGGGAGGGCGCCATTGCTCTCCGCTTCAGCATCATCGGATGCAGAGGTATAAATCTCCCTTCTAACAAAGTCTTCTAAAAGGGTCAAAAAGAAGAATAAATCTTTCTTCTCCGCCATCTGATATTGACCAATTAAATACTTCCCTTCTTCAAGAAACTTTTTAAACACATTGCATATCATATTCTACACATAAAATGGGATATTTGAGTATAACCATCGCCGGAAAACCAGGAATAAAGGGAAATACAAAATTTACCGTCGATCAAATGTTTGTTTGTTTCTTTGACCTTCTCGTTTCACATTTATGCCTTAGTTGTTTGGGATATAATACACTCATGGTTCAAGTCCCAAAGTTATGGATGATAACGTATGGACATTTTGTCATGTTAACACGACCCGAATCTCTTGCCTCAGTAGTATGTTTCTGCTATTGAAGATAAACTAGAAGACTGTCAACTCCAATTAACCAATGTTGAAATTTTCTCACATGGTTCAGTAAAAGTATACTTTCAATTCTCAGCTCCTGAGACGGTCCTTCCAACTGCTGCCCCATCAACAGGTCCCCATGGAAACCCAACAGCGTCTCCTGGTCAAACCGGAAGTGGTCAACCCACAGCTGCCCCTCAACAGTCATGCGTGACCAGCACGTGGTCCAAGTGGATCAACAGGAACACGAATCCAGACGGAGACTACGAGAAGATGACAAAGGAGGAACTGGCTGTAAGATAATGTCCCTTGATTTGATTCTTTGAAATATTTTTTTACTTATTCCTTACTGTGAACAAGACTGTAAAACACCATAAAATAAGGTCTACCGCACAGTTCTTTCAGAAGTTTTCAATTGGCCTTATTTGATATTTAACTATGTACCAAAGTCGGCAAATGTTTGTACAACGGTTGGTCAAGTTATATCACTTTTGAACAAGAAAGCATTGTCAATATGAAATGTTAAAAATATATTGGTTCTACGTAGAAAGAGTGCCCCTGGCTTCAATGTCCTCCCTGATATTTGACGATCTGGGAAGAGAACGTCATTGATCCAACGTTTATATCACATTTTTATTTCTCCCTGCAGACATTCTGTCCAGTGGGCAAGCTCGACAAGGTTGAGTGTGAGACCGTGGACTCCATCCCGTCTTACAGTACCGGGGAGAACATGCAGTGCACCAGCGCCACCGGTCTCGTGTGCAACAACGTGGACAACATGCCCATACCATGCAGCGACTACAGGATCAGATACCACTGCGACTGCTCAGGTGACACAATCAACTTATATACATCAATCTATGAGTCTTGGATAAATTGTTTTCCCCTTCTTCAAAGTTAACAAACCAATGGTCATTTACGATACGAGATCACCTGACGTGTTCTCGATTGACATATTCTCACAGGAGTTATTTAAGGAAGCATGACTCTCTGTTGGAGACCGTTCTTTACGTGTTCTTGGAAATCATGACAATGAGTTGCAGATTGAACTGTTAATAAATCAACGTTCTGTGATAGTTATTTCTCATCTTAAGCAGTCGTATGCAATCGCCTACCATGATGACCTACATGGATGTATCATATTTACGAGTTTACGTTACAGGCGTCCCAACAGCTTCCCCAGGCAAGACTGGAAGTGGTCAACCAACGTCCAGCCCAAGTCTGTCTGGAAGTGGAAACCCAACAGCGTCTCCTGGTCACACCGGAAATGGCCAACCCACAGCTGCCCCTCAACAGACGTGCGTGTCCAGCACGTGGTCCAAGTGGGTCAACAGGAACACGAACCCAGACGGAGACTACGAGAAGATGACCAAGGAGGAACTCAATGTGAGAAAAATGACGATTGTGTCACTCCATTAGTATATTTGATCTTTTTTTTCAATCATTCCCAACGTAGATCTGGATTGCGAAATATGATCCCCCATGAGTTCTATAGGATTAAGAAGAAGTTCCCAACGTCCTTATAGAATATTTGCTTACTTTCAAATCTCAAATTAGCCTTTGAGGTTTTTGCTACCGTCCTATTTTACCTGTTGTTGTTTGCCTCCTGAAGGTGTATCTATCTTTTTATAATAGTTATACCATCCATCTCATATTTCTCAACATACCCCATCCAGGAAACATCTCTTCCTCGTTAGT
Source organism: Steromphala cineraria (assembly GCA_916613615.1). Taxonomy (NCBI): domain Eukaryota; kingdom Metazoa; phylum Mollusca; class Gastropoda; order Trochida; family Trochidae; genus Steromphala; species Steromphala cineraria. The sequence goes on from OU744733.1 coordinate 24,613,356, forward strand.
AAAGAAATCAGACAAGGATTTCAACAAAACATGTTCTTTCTTTCAAAAATCTCGGGCGGAGATGTTATTTTTCCAACGTTGAAATCACATATTTTTTCTCCATGCAGACATTCTGTCCAGTGGGCAAGCTAGACAAGGTTGAGTGTGAGACCGTGGACTCCATCCCGTCTTACAGTACCGGGGAGAACATGCAGTGCACCAGCGCTACCGGTCTCGTGTGCAACAACGTGGACAACTTTCCTATACCATGCAGCGACTACAGGATCAGATACCACTGCGACTGCTCAGGTTCGTATGATAAATTATGGACAGGTTCTTATATTTGACAAAGATGATCTTAAACCAATCAACATCTCCAAAACCGTTAATAGGTGGTATACATGAAAACAGCATTATTTTCTAGATAACAATTTCTTTATTGTGATTGTGATTATATGTGTATTCGTCCTACAGGAGTACCAACACCTGCACCAGGACAAACCGGAAGTGGACTACCAACAGCAAGTCCTTCTGGAGTACATCCTGGTGGCCCTACTGCAAGTCCCGTCAAACTGACAGCTATGCCCACACCTAACATACCATGTAAGTTTCAAAATGATAAATATTTACAACATTTTGTTCTAGAATTGTTTCCCACAACAAGAATTAATAGTGAGCATTCTTGCATACTCCCCTATTTTCTAATCAGTTTAAAGCTATATATAAAATAGCTATGGATTACAAAGAATTACAAACAACAAAGCATATTCCTCTTTTATTATAAGCCACAAGTCAAAAATAAAGTATACTCATCAATCTTCTTTTATGAGCAATAAGCAATGCAAACCCAGCGATCTCTTAGCATGAGCCATTGGTCAATAAACAAAACATTCTCATTGATCTTTTAGCCGTGAACCATAGGCCTGAAAGTCTGAATCCATTATATCCAAGAACGTCAATGCCAAAAGTCAATGGTCAAAAAATTAATTATCCATAATCGTAATCAATCGCGCCTGATTCTTAAGCAACAAAAAACATTGGCAAAAAACAACCATTGAAGCCGAAGCTCCTTACACGAGTAACATATTGCCATGACTTTGATGTGCTCTTGCTGCTTATGGCTGCAATACTGGCCAAAATATAATAACTCACTCACTCACTTGATTTCCACAGCTGGCTGCAAGGAGGAGATGGGAATGAAGAACGGCTACATCCGCAGCGACATGATCAGCGCCTCCTCGTACCGCGACGGACGTCATACCCCCGCTGTTGGGCGTCTTGGCCTCGGCGGAAGTTGGATCTCTGCGACAGTGGACCAGAACCAATACATCCAGGTGAACTTCCTGGCACCGAGAATCATCACCGGCATCATCACCCAGGGTCGGCCAGACGCTCCCAGCTACGTCTCATCCTACAAGGTCTTCTTCTCCTATGATGGCACCAACTGGAACCCTTACAGAGAAGTCATGGGACAGGATAAGGTAGATATTGTTCAGATCCATTCATGGAATAAGAGAAGGCAATGGCTGTTGAGGTAGCGATGGTTGATACTCTTGTTGAGACAGGATAATTGTTAAGATTATTAATGGGACAAGGTAATTGTTAATATTATTGATAGGACAGGACATTTTTGAAGATTCCTGATTGGACAAGATAATTGTTAAGATTCCTGATTGGACAAGATAATTGTTAAGATTCCTGATTGGACAGGACATTTGATAACATTATTGACTGGAAAGGACACTTGTAAAGATTTCTGATGGAGAAGGAGAAGGTAGAGATTGTTGATGGGACAGGAGAAACCATAAATCGTACTTGACAGTAACATTAACAGTAACATCATTGCACTCTCTGTGTCTGACATCTTGTCAATTTTGTTAAAACCAGGTATTCTCTGGCAACTTCGACAACACCACCCCAGTGACCAACAACTTCCTGACCCCAATGCGAGCCCAGTACATCAGGATCAACCCCCAGACCTGGAAGGGACTTATTGCAATGAGATTCGAGGTCCTTGGCTGCTTTGAGAACTACCCAAGTAGGCAAAAGTTTCTTTCTACTTTCTTTTAGGAAAAGATATTCTTTTAGTACAAAATGCGATTATCCAAATATTTTTATGTAGTTTTAACAAAATATAATGTAAGTTACTGAATTAAGATATGGTGACTGATGACGACATAATTTTTTATGGATTTACATCTGAGAATTTTGCTACTCTGAATTACATAATTTGATAATAGTTCAATGATCTTTTAGCAAACCTTGTATTAGTGGTAAGTAATTCCTGCCTATAATCATATCGATGGACACATGGATATCATCTTGTAAAGCTAGAACTAAGGGATATAATAATATCATATAATGTCATTTGACAAATGAGAATGAACTTTTGTAAGTGATTAGTGCACATATGCAAATATGATAAATGTCACTTCATATTTATGCCGAAATAGCTGGACGATTTCAAAAGCAAAAAAAAAAAACAACTCATTCACACCACAAGTTTCACCAAGTATAAAATGCATACGTTTACCCCTGTGTTCCGACTATGGTCCAAATAAACGAACGACTGTGAATTTTTGTATAAGCTCTGTAAATATGTGTTAATATAAGAAAAATGTCACGACACGTTTTGCACAAAGTGGGTAGAGCATATATTTACCTCTGTGTTCCACCTCAGCTGTGGCCCCACCAAGTGCCAACCCACTCGGCCCCACCGCCTCCCCCGGAGTCCTGCCAGGCCATCTACCCACAGCTAAACCACCCAACACCCAGACCATTGCTCCTGAACTACAGCGTATGTACCCTCATATTCACATGAGGAAACAGAGTATTTCTAAGATCATTGTCATAACAGTTGGTATTTTTACAGGATATGTTGACAACATTGTTATAGTGTTTTTGTGAACATTACAAAAGTTGTATGTTTCCGTAAAGTATTAAAAATACTAAATTCATAATACAGTTATTATGATACGTATTTATTAATATTTGTTGAGAAAGAGTCATTGGAAAGACTACTTGAAAGGTATTTAGAAATGGATGGTAAGAAATAAAAAGATAAACTGTTTAAAATTTTGTACAGAATCTCAGTATTTTTGCTGATAGCCTTGTTTTTCATTCATCACATTTAATCCATTCTCAAATTTCAGACGGCTGCGTCATCTGGGACAACTGGGTTGACCTTGGCCACGTGACCCTGACCTCTAACGGTGACAGGGAACCAATCACAGAGGTGAAGAAGGCTTCAGGTGCTTGCTCCCAGCCAATGGCTATCGAGTGTCGCACGGCCACCCCTGACCACACGAAACACTCCGAAACTGGTCAAGTGGTCAGTTGCAACCTATGGGAGGGGTTGACCTGTATCAACAGTGACCAGAAGGAGCCCATGTGCTTCAACTATGAGGTCAGGCTCGGCTGTATCAAACAGACCCAGGAATGTTGTAAGTATTGCAGATTAAAAACAAGTGCTTATTCAGGTTCCATTGAAGCGCTCAAGAGATTGATAACATCTAAGATATTCAGAACATCATTTAAACATTTATCTCAGAACTTGAAATGCCAGATGAAATAAGGTAACTGGTTAGATAAAGGCACAAACACAGTGTTGTGAAAACATAAGAGTAATGTCAGGTCCATGCAATTATAATGCAATACCCCTAAGTCTTTGTTTATAAGATCATATAAGATTTATTTTCAATTCCAATCTCCTTTGTCTCTAAGAGGAAATGGTCAAGGTGATACTACTTGACCTCCTCTTTTAGTAAATGTCGACTATAAACATATCATTCGGACCCTAGGCTTTTGACTTGGACAAATTGAAAAGTACATATACAGTTCAAATATTCTCCTATTTTCAGTGGCTATCGCCCCTACGGCTATCCCATCGGTGAACCCACCCCTGTACCCATCCTTCAGCCCCATCCTTATCCCCTGCTACATCGGAATGGATCTCAGCAGGTGCCCGAAAGACGGATGTCAGACTGGTTTCTTCTGTGATGGTCTTAAGTGTGTCCCGAAGTCCGAGTGTCCATGTGTCATCGACGGTCACGTTGTCCTTGTAAGTCCAAATACAATTTTATTAAAGCATATTACCTAACTTGAAATGTTGGATCGTCTTGATCCCTTCCAAAAACCGATTTTAGGATAATTCTCTGTTTTGGTTGGTGAATTGTCAGGAAATATGTAATAACGTTTAACAAACCACTGTAATGTTTTCACTTGATTTACATTGAAAACGTTAAGGATTAATCATTGACAAAATGAAAAAAATGTAAGACTTACATATTTGAGATATTATGAAAAAGCTTAAAAGTAAACCTTTTAGATAATTATGGAAAACAACAATACTTTGATATCAGTCATGGTAAAGTATATTCACACATTAAAGGTTAAAAATTGAAATTACCATTAAATCCTTCTTTGTTAAATTTGAAATATTTTGCACATTGCGCCTTCATTCCCTAGTCAACTATAATGGCTCTACCTTTACACACTATGTTATAAACCGTACTCTGTGCAAGAAATCTCAATGAATTCAATTGCCAAATGTTTCCACAAGAACTCAATGAATTCAATTGCCAAATGCATCCACGAGAACTTAATGAATTCAATTGCCAAATGCATTCCTGTGAACTCAGTTGATCCAATTGCCGAATGCATCCATGAAAACTCTATAGATTCAGTTGCCAAATGTATCTTCGAGAATAATGCATCGATGACCATGATAATGTAGGTTTGATGTTTCTTCTTCTCTCTTCTCCAGCCCGGTCAAATCAAGCAGAACAGCAACTGTGATACCTGTCAGTGTGTGAGCGGTGAAGTCAAATGTCTACCCATGACCTGTCCTCCATGTTCTGGAGTGAGTAATTAACATATGCAGCCAAACGAAATTAGCCAATGACTTTGTTCTGAATGTAAATATCTAATAAGGACCAATTAGCCATGTGGCGTAAGAGCTTAAAAGGGAATGCACCAGTGAACGTTAGTCAATGTCTTAGTTCAGAATCAAATGTCAAGAATCTGCCTATTACCTTGTCGCCTTGTATTAGTGATAACATATTGGAAATTATTACTCTCCCATTGAAAATATTGCTGTTTACTAAATCTACTATGTCATTACACATAAGAGGCATAACATCGCGCGCTGACCGAATTACGTGACGTAAAACTGACGTCACAATGTCAGCGGGCCGGTCGCGATGGTCATGTCGGAGAGTTTCTTTATGTTTTCGACGATGAGAGAGAGAGAGAGAGAGAGAGAGAGAGATTCTTTATTTCCTCCAGTTTCAACCGAAGATCATAACATTTATACAATACAATTATTTATACAAAAACAAAAACAATGAGACAATGTTTACAATGATACAATGATATATACAAATACACCAATTAGGAAGTTATATAAGAATATAAAAACAGTTTCAATGCAGAGAATTTAGTTTTTGAAAGTATCATTGTAGGAAATGATGTTTCAGGTCATGTACATATAATGAAAATTGTAGAATGATAATTTCCCAGGTACTTTGGTCAATATATTTGTTAAACTCAGTTTCACCACCAAACAAAAAGGCAAGCATATCAATTTCATCTTGTAGTTCAAAAGCAACATAAACATCAACCTCAAGAAGATCTATCATAAAGACAAAAAATGCATTTCGTTTAGGATTTAGGTGTTCACAATGTAAGAGTATATGAAAGTCATAATCGTTAGTATGGTATTTGCATAAATTACATTCCTTAGATATTTTTCCTCGTGATGAGACTTTAATGCATAATTGTATAGCAGATTTATAGTTTGGATGTAAATAAGCTAGATGCCAAAGAATATGGGAATTAAGTTTGGTGTGGATGCGTCCATAAAGACTCATGTTTGCGTTAAAGGAAGTTTTCATTTTCCATAGGTGTTCTTCATAATGATGTACAGTTGTATTTACAATTTTTCGCCATTCAAGCTTTCGCTCGTTAAATACCAAACCATTCACTCGTTTCATAAATAATGATACTAAACGGGACAGTTTAGTACTCTCTATTTATGTGACAGTTCTGCAAAAAATATAATTTTATTGGTTCTTGGAACTATCAGTTTTGAATCTAAGTGTTTCTTTACATTTTAAAATGACCCTTTTGACCAAAATGCTTATAAACAATAGAAAACTATATAGCACATATCAGTTCAATTGTTGCTGATATTGCTCTAGGATCTATCCACCACCCTAGACAAGAGCACGTGTCAGTGTGAGTGTCAGAGCTGTGCCAATCACGAGTTCAGATGCGGAAGTGGACAGTGCCTCCCTCTGGCGGCCAAATGTGACGGTGTTACTGACTGTACTACTGATGAGTTTGAGTGCAGTAAGTATAAAGAGCAACTTGGGGCGGGTCATACTGAAGTACTCGTAAAATCAACACTGTGGATTACCTATTGGAAGCGCTTGTAAAATCAAACTATGAATTATCTCATAGACGTACTTTTCGAATGAAAACTTCGAATTAAGGAGTTTGGATACCTTTGTTACTGCACATCCGCAACAGTCAGATTGTGCTTTTTTAAAGTTTATGCTGTTTGGTTTATTTTTCCCTGAAAGTGTGAGATAAAAAAATTTAAAAAATTAAATAATGATTTAGTTTAATAAATAACAATGACTATGTTATATTTGTGAACATAAGTATTTGTTTTATGATAAAATTTATTTCACTAATTAACCTTAAGTTCTAATGAAAATTTCTAAAAAGGGTAATGTTGACAATGAAGAGTTATCTCCCCTGGATGTTAATTTTCATTGATGTGGCTAAATTGAATGTGAATATCTCTGTTATCCCCTGGTGACATATTGTTTTTTCTTTTCAATCTTGTTCAAATGTGTATTAACTACAAAATATATAATTTTCAAAAAAATCTTAATACGAGAAATCAATTTTTTTCATAAAAGAATAATATTTATACAAAAATAATCATAGAAAAAAAAAAGGTTATTTGTATGAATTTACTTCATATTATTTTCAAATTCCTTTTTTCTGACTTAGTTTATTTCCATACTGCAATGCCTTAATAGAAAAACATTTAAATAACCATTTTATTCAAAAGTTATCTTGAAAAAGAGTTTTTAAATTATTGTATTTTTTTCTTTGGGTGCCCTAACGGATGGGCAATTTTTCGAACAAAAACTGTGGTGACATGGTATTTTTATGACACAATTTGATTCTAGACATATTTTTCAACAAAATAAGACCAAATTTAGCTACTTCTTAATACCTCGAAATTTTGTATCCAACCTCCTTAACTAATCAAAATCTCGTAATTTGAACACTTGAATTAATCTACTGTAGTGCATGAAACCAAACGCTAAATAACCGTAATCAAGTACGAATATAAACTATCACTGAGAATTATGTAAAATCCCCACTGTGAAAAATTCTAAACTGATGGAAAGTCATGAACATATATATATCATCACACATGTTCAACTGTCATAAAAGTGTGATTTTGCTCACCACATAAAACGGGCAATCAATTTAATCCCAATTTTGCTATCAACCCTTATGTGTCATTTTAGTGTCCACGCCTATCTTCACCATCCCCGGGACGCCCACGCCTAAGCCAACACGCCCAGGTCTTGCCACGCCAACTGCCCATCCCGATATGAGCAGCTTTGACCCCCTACACCCCACAAACAGCCCCCCTCTTTACACTGGCGGACCTACACTCAAGAACAACGATCTGTACACATCGGCCATCAAAGTTGGTGAGTTCATTTTGTAATTTGACAACAAAAATTAAATAGATTAACAGGGGCACGATAAGACTATATTTTTCACTTAATTACGACCGGAGGCTCTACAAGAACAACGATCTTTTGACATTGGCCAAGTTGGTAAGTTAATTTTTTAATTAGAGAGAAAAGGGTGTAATAGTTTGACAGGGGCACGATAGGATTTTTACTTTTCACTTAATCACAACCGAAGACCTTCATCAAAGAACAACGATCTGTTCACATCGGACATAAAGGTTGGTGAGTTGGTTTTGAAAATTAACAGTAAAAGGTAAGCTTATTAACATGAACATGAAAAGACTATTCAAGGGACAGTAGCATTTTCAATATTATATTTGTTAAAATTCACTACAATAAAGATTGCCTTATTGCAAATACATTGTCTCTATTTTATTAAGCATTTCAATACTCAGCCATTGTATCGGTAGTTGTTAAAGTTATTTTCAAGTATCTAGGAAAGCTGCTTTTGATCTTATGCCTAACTGGAATAGATTTGCATGGTTTTAATGATATTGTACATTTTACATTCGTTTTGGAACTACTACTTGGATTAAGAACATCGTAGGCCTAATGCATTTGGTTATATTTATTTTCGTTTTTCGTGAGAATCCTTACTCTATCTCAAAAGGGTTACTGTCTCTTTATTCTTAGAAAGTATCCTTTTATTTGCGATTTTGTGGTCTTTGTTTTATAAGAACCATTTTTCTAATTGTTTATGATAACTTTTTTTCAGTAACAACCGGAATGACACCAAACTCGACGGACAACCTTCCCCCACATGGTGTCACACCAAGTAAGTTTCATACATAACCAAAGCACATATGGCTTTGTTCATCAAAACACCCATATGCCTATACATATATTTTGTGGATCTGGGTTAATTAATAAAAATTCAAATTTTGTCACATAAAACATTTTGTAAAAACGATGTTCGAATTTGTGAATGTGTTATTCAAGGGATTCAATTTTAATGGTTAAAAGAGATGATTTTTATAAAATGTTACGTCTGAAAACGTTTTGTATCCAATAACACCTTCCTTGGTTGCAACTAATTTTAAAATGTATGTGACAAATAGGTTATGAATATTTTGAGTTATATGAATACGGTAATCTTTTTGTGGTTTATGCAGAGAAACAATGTTCCAAATTTAAACCTTTTCGATAAATATGATTATGATATTAAGCAAGAGATCCAATTTTCTCCAGCTGCCTGCGCCAAGGTTCAGTGCTCCCCCCTTGTCCCTCCCCCACTGAAGCACGGAGAGGTCGCTCAGATCATCAAGACCAAGGACGGATGCTGTCAGGAGTACCTCGTTGTCTGCGAGCCACAGAAGTGTCCTGCAATCTCATTGGACTGCATGAAACCGGAAGCGCTGACCCGCTCAATCGAGGGTGACCGATGCTGCCCAGAATATACCTGTGGTGAGTTGGTGCGATGAATGCCGTGGGTTATATTGACAGTATCCAATAATGTCGCCATGTAATTATATACAGTTACCCAATAAAGAAAGTACCACGTTTTGTGAAACGAGGTAACATTTTTTTATTGTGCATACAATATCGTTATCTTAAAAAAAATAACTTGAACTTCCATTTGAATTTTTGTTTTGATTCAAATTCGTACATGTATTTCAATATATTGGGGCAGAGGACAGACAATTTCACTCCTGAGTCCACATTTGTGAAGCACATCGACATCAAAACATAAAATGAAGTAACTGCCTGTAAATGCATAACAAAATCTTATCATTTCGGCACTTTACCTTTCAATTTCTAATGTGCTTCAGTGTGCCCACCAAAGTGCCCTGTACCGACAGAACCTCCATGTACCTACGTAAGTATCGTCATCTTTGTCTATGCTTCATCCAAATATATATGGTGTTGTGTCCAAAAGATATGTGTTGGATTCGGGTATTTTGAAAGGAAGGCTGGAGGGGTCGATCATATTCACTGGATCTACAGCTGAATGTTGATCCATATTTCAAGAGATAAGATATATATTTCATAAAAACATCAAATAATTATCAATATCTTTAAAAGATAAATATATATTTTTGAATTCAGTCCATACCGTAGGAAGCATGGAACTCATGGATACTTGAAAGAATGTTAATTTAAGTTCTGTAAAACTATATTGTTGATAATAAATACACTTTTCAATAAATACACCGCATTTCACATTGACGGATATATGCTTCAATCGATATTTATAGACTTCATGTTATGAAACATTTTCAGGGATCCCAAGTCGTCGAGATCGTTATTGGATGCAACTGCACAACCAAGGCATGTGGTAAGTACAACAAAATACACTTATCATAAATATTTCACAGTGTTAGTATACCTTAACCAACAAATACTTCCCCCTCTGTCAATGTGAGGATAGACAAGGACGAGGACGACCATGTCGTTTACCACATTCTGACCCTGTCTTCTTGCCTGCATATGCAAACGACAAAATACTCTTATCCAAAAAATACCACAGGTTTGGAGGACATAGTGAGGACAGACAAGGACGAGGACGACCATGCCGTTGAACACATTCTAACCCTCTCTTCTTGTCTGCATTTGTAAATACTCTTATCCAAACAATCTCACAGTGAGGGAGGACATAGTGAGGACAGACAAGAACGAGAACGACCATGCCATTGACCACATTCTAACCCTCTCCTCTTGTCTGCATATGCAAACGACAAAATACTCTTATCCAAAAATACCACAGGTTTGGAGGACATAGTGAGGACAGACAAGGACGAGGACGACCATGCCGTTGAACACATTCTAACCCTCTCTTCTTGTCTGCATTTGCAAATACTCTTATCCAAACAATCTCACAGGTTTGGAGGACATAGTGAGGACAGACAAGGACGAGGACCACCATGCCATTGACCACATTCTAACCCTCTCCTCTTGTCTACATAGCGAGGACAGACAAGGACGAGAACGACCATGTCATTGAACACATTCTAACTCTCTCTTCTTGTCTACATAGCGAGGACAGACAAGGACGAGAACGACCATGTCATTGAACACATTCTAACCCTCTCTTCTTGTCTGCATTTGCAAATACTCTTATCCAAACAATCTCACAGTGAGGGAGGACATAGCGAGGACAGACAAGAACGAGAACGACCATGCCATTGAACACATTCTAACCCTCTCCTCTTGTCTACATAGCGAGGACAGACAAGGACGAGAACGACCATGTCATTGAACACATTCTAACTCTCTCTTCTTGTCTACATAGCGAGGACAGACAAGGACGAGAACGACCACGTCATTGAACACACTCTAATCCTCTCTTCTTGTCTCCAGTTGCAGGAACTCCCAGTCCTCTTCTGGTCACCACCACCTACACTCCACCAGTGTGTAGATACACCATGACCAAGAAGGTTGAGAACGGCAAGGAGGTTGACCTGACGACTACTGCCGAGGTGACACATGGTCTGGGAGAGACCTGGACAGATGGTCTGTGCAAGACCTGTCAGTGCGTCAACAAGACCAGTGGAACTCCCGAGACATCTTGCAAGGAGGAACACTGCCCTGCTTGTACACTGGTGAGTGTGCTTATGGTAGCTCGAATCCTGGATTTGACCTTTATTTATTTCTTTGATACGTAAGAATTAATGTACATTCCAAAGTATAGATGAAGATTGTTTTGAAATAATGTTGGACTGCTTTATAGAAAATTAACTAGATACCTATTGTAGGTGCAAATCGAGAATTCGATGTTGTTGTTAAGGTCACATCTCAGATTCGAACCCCAGTGAGTGTGCAACATTATCTGTTTATTTGTTCAGAAATTAAGGCAAATGAATTAACCTTCTTACTAGGAAGGGCTTTGTCGAGTATGACAACTTGTTTCTACGGTGTAGCAGATTGCCAGTTATCGCTGTCTGGTATTCACTTGACTTCATTAGTTTGATAGTAAACGAGAAATCGTTCATCTTTGAAAGACGTTCATTGCCCTCCCTTCATATTTGTTAGTATAATTTATTTGATTTGTTGTGGATCTTGAGCTCATGGAGAGTATATTATAGTTGATATAAGAGGGGACATCATCGTGTCACTCTTTCAGGAGAAACATCTTTGGAGAAAACTTGTTAGAGAATTGACTCTGGTAGTTATATCTTTCTTTTGTAAATGTTCAGCTGGGTACGAAGTTGTCACAGACTTTATCTTTGACATTGCCGACCTAGTTCTGTTATACATCGATCTTTGGCAAATGTTCAAATTTTGATAAATTATTTTAGTTACACACATATATGATTGACAATAAGTAAACTGGTAAGATTATTGAACAAAGCTGTTACATGTATCTTTAATTGTAAACACAAAGACATAAACTTTGAGATACTTATCGGAAAAATACGATAGCTAAACAATGAAGGATGTTTTAAGAAATTATGGCGGAAACACAGACGCGCAGAGGTAGCATTGTGTATTTGTAAAACTTTGGTATTTGCGAATTGCAAATTGAAAACTTATCAGGGATAATGCTTAGATATCATTAATATAAAGCTTGATGTTTTCTCAGGGTGAGGCCAGGAAGGCGAAGGCGGGAACCTGTTGCGGAGACTGTGTCAAAACCGGATGTGTCAGTGGAGGCAAGGTTTACAAGGTCAGTAGGGGAGACAACTGTCGCTTTAAAAAACGTACATATTTGGACACTGCAACGGTTGTTAAAACACCGCATGTTGGCTTGTAACGTATCAAAGGGAAGCTCTTTCAATCATGTTACTTGATTGATCAACAAATATAATGTTGCTTTTAACGTTTTGATAAAATTTACTGACTACGTATGTCATCATGATGCATTTTCAGCTTAAAAATCAGGATATTTATTATGTGATTGAGACATCATTATCGGCACAGAATTTGAAAGTTTGCATTTTAATCATCAGTTTAAAAAGTTGAACATCGACATCACATTCATTTGTATACGAGATGATTGAAGTATGATTGGTTTAAGCTAAATGAGACCATAAGGATTGAAATGGCAGACGTTAACGACTTTCTAGACATTTGTTTCATAACGTTAGCACTAATTAAATTCTTCTTTGTCTGTATTTAAGTACTTTAATACAAGTAAAAGCCGATTTATCTGCTAATAATAGTCGCATTTCTTGACAGGATCTACAGTAAAGAACAAATTAAATAACTTTTAAATTAGATGATGAATCAATCTTCGGGGGAAGAAGTGTTGTTTTACAATTTACAATAAAACTTGACTTTCTAATTTTGGCAACAATATTTAAGTACACAATGCCATTCGTAATAAGAATAATAAGATGACACTTTGCCTCGACGACATTACAATTTTATGGCACTCTAAATTTTAAAACAGATCCGTTATGACCAACATATACAATTTAACGGCAATTTTAGTTCATACATTCTATTTGGTCTATTTGGATAGTGTAGGCCTGCTATTACGCTATACTACTGCATAATTATTATAACGATTAGCATAACACTTATAAATATGAGATTCAAGACATCGTAAATATTGGCCAGATCCCATCTCCCAATATTTTTTTCTCAGAGGATGCCAATCATCTTTGATAAGATCCTCCGTTTGACTACGGACAATTTACAAAACATTCATGTATAGGCAGCTAATTTCACAGACCCCATGTATAGAATATTAATTTAACCCAGATTCTTAAAAAATTATCATGGTCACTAAATGCAACCTTTGATTATCATTATGTATATATGTAGATCCTGACCACAAACGATACTAAATGCTAACTTTTTACCACTTTATTAACCTTTGGCAGGCGGGAGAGAAGATCGCGTCCGACAAAATGTCTTGACCGGATGTTCTCACTCTTCTACATCAAATTATATATGTAGTTACTGGCCACAAAGCGCTCAACGGACATTAACTACTCACCAGTTTATTAACCCATGGCAGCCGGAGAAAAGATTGCGTCTAGCCAGAAGTGTTTGAGTCGATGTTTTCATTGTCCTGTAATTCTCAATTCTGATTATGCATATAGATAATGACAACAAACTACCCAAATGATACTAAATGATTCTAATAACTAATCACTTATTTAACCCCCTGCAGGCCGGAGAGAAAATCGCGTCTTACCAGAAGTTTTTTGAGTCGATGTAATTCTCAATTCTTATTAAGCATGTAGATACTGACCACAATCCATTCTACGAAACTAACTACTTACCACTTTATTAACCCTTGGCAGCCGGAGAAAAGATTGCGTCTCGCCAGAAGTGTTTGAGTCGATGTTTTCATTGTCCTGTAATTCTCAATTCTGATTATGCATATAGATACTGACCACAACTACTCAACTGATACTTACTAATAACTATTAACCACTTTATTATCCCCTTTCAGGCCGGAGAGAAGATCGCGTCTAGCCAGAAGTGTTTCGAGCGGATGTGCACGATGGATCTGATGACGGGAGACTTCATGCTGCAGACCACCCAGGTGCAGTGCGAGACTGTAGACAAGCTGCCCAAGTGTACAGGGGTACGTGGAGATCACCAATATCTATAACCTGAAAACGATGTTTTCTTACAGCTGCATACCGAAAGTTTGTTCACCTGTTCTCACCAATATAAACAAATTGAAAACAATTTTCTGTTACAGCTGCATACCGAAAGTTTGTTCACCTGTTCTCACCAATATAAACAAATTGAAAACAATTTTCTGTTACAGCTGCATAACGAAAGTTTGTTCACCTGTACTGGTGTGTCAAAGTACAAATATTGTTTCATTCAATTGAATTCGGATGTTAATAATTTTCGTTTAACTTACAAATATCGCCAGTATTTTTAGCCTGCTTTCTTTGTTTGGATGAGTGAAGTATTGAGTATTTTATTTTTTAATATTTCAGAGCGAGAATAAATACGATGAGAGCGGATGCTGTCTACGATGTGTTCCATCCGGTAAGTATTTTAGCAATACCAACGTGCCAATTATATTGAATAGTATTTATTAAACTGTTTAATTAAGAGTAAAAAATCCATATCATAGCCCTTGGACAAATCTATTTTTCCTTTCCTGCTCATATCATTCATCATTATTTCAATACAAATAAAAGATGCTATATATGGTATGACATGACCTCATGTATAACTATGACATTTATGGTATGACACGACCTCATACCAAACTATGACATCAGTATATAGTATAAGATAAGGTAAGGGATAACCTTATAAACAACTATGACCTTTTGATCATATGTGGTGTGACACGAACTCATACTTCTCTGTAATAATTATATAATTTTTTATATAATTTTATGTGGTATGCCAAGACCTCATATAACTATGACCTCTCTTCCAGAACTGCTGCCAACCAACTCCTCCTCAGTATGTCAGACCTGTACCCCACGACTCATGTTCGGCCAACCCCAACATTCCGTCGGCTTCTTCAAGGTCAAGGACAATGGAGCAGACTGCGCCAATCAGAACCCAGTCCTTGACTTGAAGGAATGTTCTGGCTATTGCGGTTCCTCTTCTCGATATACCAACATCATGCGAGGATTCAACAACAACTGCCAATGCTGTCAACCTGCCAATACTGTCTCAAAGACAGTCGAGCTCATCTGCTCAGATGGCAGAAAGATCAGCAAGAATTACACCGTACCGGAAACCTGTGGATGTACCGCATGCGCAGGAGGTGCTTAAGTTAAGGTGATGAATTACCTCCCCCGATGACGACCTATGCAATCCTCACTATATGTATTTATGTATAACAATGATTTTATGTATCTTCTATGCAATTAAGTAAACTGTTTATGTTATGTTGAAATTTTATTGTCAATTATTGTTATGAAATATATTTGTGGAAATGTGCAATGAATCCGTCCAAGTTGTTAAACAATGTCATAAATATATGTAACTGTGTATTATATCAATTGTGCATTATGACTATAACTATTGTACAAATAATTCGCTAAAGTGTGAGGAATAAAATATTTATTCATGCAAAATAATCAAACGTGTTTATTGTTTGTCCAACATCCATCCAGACTTTGGGAAATGTGGAGAAAAATTCAAGTTGATATTATATGAATTAACATTGCAGCACAATCATTGGAAAAAAATAAATACTGTTTAGCTGTTGTAAGGAACTGGTTAAATGCAACAGTTTTCAATCTGTATATCTTGAATTGTTTCAATATGGGAAGGTTTACAAAACAGAAGAAGGGGAATTAATGGATTTATGACTTCTTTATTCTGGGAAAATTACATTTTGACAACGGTACTTATGTCGTTTACAGGCTAAATATCCATACACTTGCCTTCATCATTCGCCATCAATTCAACCTCAGAATGCCTATCAAAGAGATAATGTGAAACGAGTTTAACGGCGCTTGATAGAATATTTCATAAATGTCACGGCTGCTAGTATTATTACAGGGATAAAGCCTGCAACACTGATGTGTCTATGCATTGCGGTGAAACCTGCAAGCAACGGCTGGAACTAGTGAACCTGAAGTTGTGCTCCACTTATATTCAGTGGTAGTGTAGTCATAATTATGAGTAAAACACGTTTATGCAATGTTTTATTCGTGGAAGCGGATGTCGATAGAAAGTGACTTCTCCCCATAAGTTGAAACACTAAACAAGAAATAAAATCCGTGTTTTGTGTAACCCAAATAAACTCAAATGATTGCCGCTAAACGTAATGGTGCTGTTTGTCAGGCCATATTCCATCGTAAGGATAATCCTGCTAAGGAGAGCTTTCCTGCTTGTATATATTTGTAATTATAACATGATGATTTCAAATCAAGTTTCAAATATGATATTGAAATAAACATTTAAGTTTAACTATTTGAAGAAGAATAGAGCGCTTCAGCCTAAAAGAAATAATCGTAAATTGAGATCAATTGGAGCTGCGAGCATGGATCGTACTTACCACGATAAACATGGTATCTTTTATTATAACGTATTTGTAAATATGTTTATATTCCATTAACCAACGAGTATCGTAACTTTGTTGCTATTTTTTCTACCAATGGATTCGTCGTTTTGTAATTGTTTGTTGTTAGCTTAATGTTCAAAGTATAGATATATATATCTAATGCACATTGTAGGTACTGATGTTGTAAATTCCTGACAATACAATTACAGTCTACAGATTCTGTTATACACATTACACCAATACCGTGAGGGATAAAACAATGAGATGGTTAACTATGAGTGATAACAATGATAACGAACATTTTGAGTAACAATAATTTGGCCTTAACAGATAAGCAGCTGAGGGCAATTATACAAGCGATCACAATAAAGATTCAGAGTTCATATTTTAAAAAGTAATTTTACTGGTTTCCTTGTATTTTTTGCAAAATTTTGCGACCAACCTTGGGAAAATCGGACCAAAATTCATTAAATAGGAGATAATTAACCAAAATGACCGAAACGGCAGCCGACATGAAGGTGAATCAAGTGTGGCCATCTCACAACTTTTGGTGTCTAAAGATACGCTTGAAAACCGTCTTTGTCGCGCACGACCAGATTTTATTTTTATTTTTCTCCGATTTCGGTACATGTTTTTGTTGCTGCCAAAGTTGACACCAATCGAACGCAATTATACGGTACTTGAGACGCTGTGTAAGTCATACACGCATAGTGATTAAGTCACCGAAAGCGGGTTCGTTAAATGCTATGGCCTTTTTACAGGGGGTACTATGCTTTAAGCGTCAAAATAATTATTGTTGATTAAAAAATATCAAATGTTATATCAAAATTTCGACGAAAGATGTGTCTACCGAGTGATGTATTTATATTCTCAATAGCTAAATTTCATCCCGAACTGCATGCAAGTATGAAATGGGTCTTTAATTAGTTTTAAAATAATATCTTTTAGAAGGAAATCACGGACATTACACACAATCTGTCGCTATGTATGGACTGAACTGTTGGGATATAAAACAATCAAATTCTTCTTAATTCCAAGGATTGATGCTGGTTTGTAATTACCCGGTATGTTGAATAATATTGTTCAATTTAGTTTTGTAATGTTATTATTGGCCTAAAACATTTTAAAACGCCACGAAATATACAAGAAAGATATGGGCTGATTGAATCTGGTTTACATTCAAGTCTTTACCATATTTGCAGAGTGTACGTCAAATAGTCACAAATGCTACCACTACCAAAAATATGTACCAACAAAAATGACGTCACCGTCGGATGGATAACAGTTATGATTTTTTATTAATTTTAATAAGAAGGTGTAGTTATCCCTTTACTTTAATCATGTGGAATTTGGGACACGTGTGCATCATTTTCACACTTCTATCAAAATTCAAAGATCGGATGTATGCTTCAAAATTATACACCCTTGCGTTTCTTTTTTGAGTGAGTATATCATACTGCTTATTTTGACATTTTCGCATTCACGGTTAACATTTGTGATCTTGATCTTACACTGTAATGTGTTCCTGGGCAAAGCGATTCATCCACATAGCACTCAGTCTACCCAGCTGTACGCGTGGGTACCTGTTCACGGTAAAGAATGGACCTCACATGTGTCTCTAAGCACTTTAAACTGCAATCTTTACCAACAATGAAGTATGATGTATATATCCTTACCAATTTTAGTAACGACTCCTGACAAGGCATGCACACAATACATGGAACAATCACCAGGATTGAGCAGGTTGCCAACCATTTCGGGGATAGGAGAACACGTTTGCCAATACCCTGGGAAATACCAATTTCGGAAATCGGGCATGGCACAGACACATTTTATGCTTCTTGGAAGAATATCCAGGCATTTTTTTTAAATGTTTACATCGTCACATTAGAATACATGGCGTTGTCAAGAAATATCAATTTCTTATCCCTCATAGGCAGACCCGTGTTCCTTGTTTTGTTTAAGTGACAAGTTATGCAAGTATGCAATAAATTACCATTTATTTTACATTGCTGCGAATCCATATGAATTATAATCGTCTTACTCTACCGTAATTTTCTAATAATAATTAAAACAAAATGTTAAGTAAATCCATACTATTCGGCACATTATTTTAACTAATTCTTAGACTATTTGGCACATGTCTTTATGAGAGGAATGTTCACATTCAATCGAATTTGTTGATGTCCCCGAATCATAGCGGCATATTTTCACAAACCTCTAAATAGTTAAATATAGGTTATAGTGACCTAGCATGTGCAGTAATAAACTTCCTACTTTCACTTTTGATGTGACGCGACAATGCAAATGAGACCATATTATCCTTCTGACATTGAACTTGATGAAAGTGAAAGTAGAATATCCTAAAGAAGTTACCTTGGCCATGACTAGTTAATCCCTCATTTGCCTATGAAAGGATCATTTGTGAGCTATTTATTGAATATTATAATATTGTGTAAGCTTTGATATTTTAAAACAAGCCCTTAGCCGGTGGATTTTTTTGTCCGTTTTCAAAACACATCTGTCAGTTCCATATTCCATGTTCCATACAGCCAACTTTCTCCGGAAATATGGCTATATAGCCACACTTCCCTCTGGAAAACACACTAATAAGGGTCACAGGGTCCCCGTCCTTAAAACCTATTTTCATCTTCTTCCCCAGAAGCAAAAGCTGAAACTTTGTGTACAGACTCCTTGGCTAGTGAGGATTATAAATTGTAGCTTTGGTTGCCCTGTGGCCCCTAATAAGGGTCACAGGGGCCCCGCCCTTAAAACCTATTTTCATCTTCTTCTCCAGAAGCATAATGCCTAGAAAGCTGAAACTTTGTGTACAGACTCCTTGACTAGGCGGGATTAATAATTGTAGATTTTGAGACCCTGTGGCCCCCACTAATGGCACTAAAGCAAAATCAAATGTAAAGCCTGGTGAGCTACAGAGCCAATGGCTCTTTTTTTTAATGCAAGACAATACTCGATCCCCTGATCCCTGTCCATGTACCAATGGAAGAAAAGGTTCGGGTAATTGCACATGGTTTGGTATTGACAACTTTGGGACAGTTAACTGTTCACTCGTCTTCAGTCTAATGAACTACCACCACCAGCTCAAAGCTTTTCGTTTTCATGATTGTATACTTACATTTAAAATACACACAGGATCAATAAATGCTGATCTGGTATTAGATATGATTGATATTGATGCACTTTTAGAATGTGATTACGTCGGATATTGTTCTATATATTACAATCTCCAATTTGACGTTAATCTCTGTTGAATGGAGAATAATGAATCTTATTGATGATGCATTTATCTTATATATTAGGCAATCCCAACATGAAATCCTGTTCTGCAGTTCAGTACCATTTGACATTGAAGAGCTATATGTTTGGTTGAGATCAGAAGCAATCTGACCAGAATACACGACAGGGATGAAGTTTAACGACCTCTAGTCCTTACAGTGTGGCATTGTCTACTAGAAATGTAACTCAAAGCCCTCACAAATCATAACTGTCAATTTTACCATTGTTTTTGAAGTAGCCGTCATGTTCTCCGGACATGAATCCTATAGACCACTTATGGAACTACCTATATTGACAAATCTGTAGACTACAAGTGAATGTAATTGTGTGTTAATGCCACTGAACGAATACTCTTCTATACACCACATACACACGTCTGGATCCGCCAATGATACTTGTTAGAAAATATAAACGCACTTTCAAATGAAATTGTAAATTTTGCACTTTGATGATTCCAACTGTTAAATTCCACTCAAATTCAAGTCCTTCTAGAGGCATTTTGTTGCTATATTTTTTATAGATGATTTCATGAAGTCATGGGAAAGGATAGATATATCATTTTTGTGTCTTACATTTCATTCAATTTCTTATACTTTTTCTTGGTTGAGTTCATAACAAAGTGAGACATCAAAAGCACTGAAATCGAATATACTAACCACACAGCATTCAGGACTTGACAGTTGCACTGATTTTACTGTCAATCAGTGCCTTACATTCAATAACGCTCTGATAAATGATCCGATTCCCTACTCCTTTTCCCATTTTTAGCTCATCTAGCCTGTAAGGCCTGATGGGCCTATGGCATTGCATGGTGTCCAGTGTCCGGCCATCCGGCCGTCCGTAAACTTTGTGCATTTTCAACTTCTTCTCCAGGAGCATAAGGCCTAGAAAGCTGAAACTTGTGTACAGACTCTCTGACTAATGAGGATTATAATGTATAGCTTTTTGTGGCCCTGTGGCCCATTATCAGAGTCACAGGGGCCATTGCCTAAAACCTTTTTTCATCTTCTTCTCCAGAAGCAAAAGGCCTAGAAAGCTGAAAGTTTGTGTACAGGTGACAATTGCCACAACTTAATGCAAATTGATATGAAGCCTGATGAGCTACAAAGTCAGTGGCTCTATTTTTATAATTATCAGAATATAGAAGAGCATTATAAGAAATGAGTAGATCCTTGAACAGTTGCTGCTAACTTGCTTGGGAAAAAATAAGTAAACTTAAACCTGTTTTCCAATATTTAATATCACATATTCATAAATATCACCAATATCATCATTAAACAGTTTGAATGACTCTTCAATATATACATTGTACATCACTGACACTATTGAAACTTGATTATTTAAATTATAAACATATTCATATACCTAGGCCTAAACATCATAGTAATAAGTAAATTACTGAGTAATAATTTTAGACTTAAATTTAGTCTGTGAAATATTTCCACATGTTCAATCGTGTATTTACTTGAGATAAAGCACCAAAATTTATTACAAAATATCATTATTCGTCGACTTATACGTGGAATGTCCGATTGGCAAAAATTTGAATCTGCATCCCTGCATCACTGTATTAATTTTTCTTCATATCTGGTGTATCAAGCACTTGTTCTGCCCACATATTTAATATCACATATTCATACATATAACCAATATCATCAAACATTTGTAATGACTCCTCAACATATACATTGTATATCACTGTATTTCTTTCTTTCTTCATATCTGGTGTATCAAGCACTTCTTTGTCAAATCAACTTTTTCGATGAAAGCATTTTTGATAAAAAGCTTCACCTTGTAAATAAAATTAAAGCATATCTATATATTGGGCTTTTGATTCCCTTTCGTAACAAATTGGCATGCTGTCTGCAAACATGACAACTAATAAGCACCTCTTCGTTAACATCAACAAGCGAATTGTGAGTTAGTCGTATTCTTCATGAAAAATGACTGATATCATCTGTTAGCACCACAAGTTAGGCATAATCAAGACTATGTAATCTTTAAAGGGGCAGTAGCACGTTTTTAGGGGGAATATAAGGTGATGTCAGGAAAATGAAAATTAATGGTTTCAATTGAAAGACAATGTATTTAAACTAAATGGAGCAGTAATAATTCATATATATTACATAAAGTTTAGCCATGCAATTCCTTTTTCTTACACAAAATGGATT
Organism: Steromphala cineraria; assembly: GCA_916613615.1. Classification (NCBI taxonomy): domain Eukaryota; kingdom Metazoa; phylum Mollusca; class Gastropoda; order Trochida; family Trochidae; genus Steromphala; species Steromphala cineraria. The sequence continues at coordinate 24,635,474 of OU744733.1, forward strand.
AAAGGTGTTCACACAAAATGGCTGCCAATGGATTTTATGTGAATCGTCATACTTTGTCCTCTAACTATGGATGATTGGTTTGTGTAATGAGATTTTTGTCACTGTCAAAATAATACATTTAGCATTTACTTACAATTTTCAGTGAAAATATTAAAATATAAAATTACCAAAAAACGTGCTACTGTCCCTTTAAGGACAGATCACATCTTTTACACATTTCCATAAAGTCTCAAAATTAAAGTTCCTTGTTCCATTCTGCAACTCAAAGTCCAATTTTTTTCTTTAAAATATATGCTCCATTTGATTCCTTGCACTTCACTTTCTCCATTTCTGATAATACCAAAACATTTCTTTTCATATTTGAAAACTCCTCTTTTTTATTTTAATTGAAACCATACATATTTCTCTTTTATGTTTTTCGATAAAAACTTAAATTGTTCAATTTTCTTCTTTTAGATTTTACATGATACCTTTAAAGTGGTGTCCCACAAGATATCGGATTATGTTTTATATATATGGTAATTAATTACCTGCTATTACCAACAGGGGTGAATTGTATGTATGAGAAATATCTAAACACATCACATTAAGAATTAAGGATTTCAGGGAAACCGAATCAAATCAACATTTGTAAACCTCATAGGGTTTGTTTTTCTTGAAATATCATACCCTTTGAGGATATTTTTAACCAAACACTGCTATATTCTTATCTTTGATTTGAATGTAATCTATACTGGAGGTGTAAAAAAAAATTGGCATTAAGATACTGAAATATAACAGCAAAAGATCGTGAAGGTTTTAAGATACTAAGGGAAAATGTTAACATTAAAATTACAGATGCGTTTGACTCTTTTGTACTAGAGCCGAACTACTAAGCAGTCACCCCTTATTAACACTCTATTATTCTTGAAATACTTCTCCAGTCTCTTTTTAAAATCTGGTTCTTGTTAATCTATACCTTGCCGATCACATTCTTCTCTTCCTGATATCTGGTTCCTGTAAATTGATATCTTGCCGATCACATTCTTCCCTTTCTGATATCTGGTTCCTGTAAATTGATATCTTGCCGATCACAATCTTCCCTTTCTGATATCTGGTTCCTGTAAATTGATATCTTGCCGATCACAATCTTCCCTTTCTGATATCTGGTTCCTGTAAATTGATATCTTGCTGATCACATTCTTCCCTTTCTGATATCTGGTTCCTGTAAATTGATATCTTGCCGATCACATTCTTCCCTTTCTGATATCTGGTTCCTGTAAATTGATATCTTGCCGATCACATTCTTCCCTTTCTGATATCTGGTTCCTGTAAATTGATATCTTGCCGATCACAATCTTCCCTTTCTGATATCTGGTTCCTGTAAATTGATATCTTGCCGATCACAATCTTCTCTTCTTGATATCCAACTTAAATCTATACTTTGCCGACCACATTCTCTTTTTAATATCTGGTTCTATCTATACCTCGCCGATCACATTCTCCTCTTCTTAATATCGGGTTCCTGCAAATCCTCCTCCCAATCCACATCATCTGTCAAAGCCATCAAATCATCATTTGTAAGAGACTCGAAGAAAGAATCATCTTCAAATTCTTCCTCTTTAGGTTTTGAATGGCTTGTTGTTTTAGTAGGAGTTTTGATCACAAATGCATCCATTTTAGACTGCTTTGGGCGGTGACCTGAAAACATTAAACAATATTATTCAAAACTGTTGTCTGAATAATTCCCGAGTGCATCATGTGCATCCAACAGTTCCTGACATAACCCCTAGATAATAAACAAGAGTTATAAAAGTGCTGTTGTGACCTTGAATAAAATGTCAAGGTCACCCAAAGTGACTGTTGTCTGCAGAATCCCCTATAAGTGTCTAAATGTGTTAATATTGATATTTATCATAATATATTGATAAAATATCAAATATCAAAGTAAATGAACAAATATTTCACAAGAAATTCAAAATCACAGAATTAACACAACTTTACAACTATGTCTCTTTTCCACACCTTTGAAGCCTAAGAATGTCATTTAAGTATTCTATGATTTTTTTCGATTTACATAACCTGTATTGACCCTGTAAAAGGCTTAGAAATGTACCAGGATGTTTCCCAGGAGACTTTGTAGGAGTGACAAGTATTGCTTCTGCAACAGCCACAGAGGAACTGGACTCTTCCCCAGGGGCTCCCTCCTCCTCCTCCTCCTCGATGAATGATTCTTCAAAGTAGCTCATTATGTCATTTGACTTGCTTTCCTGAAAACATTGGCTAAAATTCTCACATATTTTTCAAAGGGTGAAATCACATGGTTCATACAGCCAAAACAGAATAAAATATCAGTACTTTTCAAGGACTTTTCAAGGACATTTTACCATTTTTCAAGTACTCATACTCGCAGGTTAATTGACAAAACTTTCGGTTTTGATGCCGCCATTTTCAAAAGTGCTGCATTGCGACACTGAAATTTTCCGAATGTAATTGATCGTGAGAACTGGAAATTACTGATTTTGTCGGAATGATAGGAAGCTCGCAGACTGGTTTCGTTTCATTCTGTTCTCTATTAATTTGTGCAGTAAGCAGAACAACGCTACTTCCATATTTTAGATTGTAATCAATGTCACAGAAATTCCAGTATATTTATTAAAATTTCAAGGACATTACCGCAAAATTCCAGTACTTTTTCAGGATATTTAGTAAGCATTCTAAATTCAAGTACTTTTCCAGTATCAAAACAAAATTCAAGTACTTTTCCAGGCCCATGCGAATCATGAATCATTGCTTCATTAGAGATCAGTTCATTTCGATCAAAATCTTTTTTCCTTTTTGAGTAACTGTAATCGTATCATATTTCCCTCTTTTTCATACCTATTTCACATCAATATAAAGTATGAACAATGATCACTGCAAAAATATGACTTTAACAAGACAAACAAGAAGACATAGTCATCAACATAACCCACCAAATTGATTTTTTATTCAAGTTTCAACATTTGAGTACAAAATCACAGGACAAGGGCCACAACTTTGCTGCTGGTTTCTGATTTTTGAACTGCATCATTGTATTTATACCCTGTATAGAGACGCAGCATATTTGTTGTCTGATTCTAAACAGTCAAAATTTGTCCCTTTTGAAGATACTCTTGAACAGATTCCAAAAACACTGAACAAGGGCTAGAATTTGTAAAAGATATCTGCATGTAACTCTATCAAGGTTACTGATACCCATAAGACATACCACAAATCTATGATCTTATCCTAAATAGTTTCAGATAAAAAAATTCCACTTTGAAGATACCCTAGAACAGAGTCCAAAAACATGGAATAAGAACTCTTTACGGACACACAGACATACAGAGAAAGCCCAAAATTTTATTCCCCTTCCACTTTGTGGCGGGGGATAATTATAACCAACAATGCTTGTATTCAATAATTCTGAATTGACTATACAACTAATACCTGAAGTAGTTGTTTCACGCTGCACTGTCAATTGGTATTACTAATCATACTACAGATTCTCCTTGATATGGAACATGCAATGCATTGAGATGTTTTTTCTGCGATATTCTATCAATTCAACCCTAAAATTTTCAAAAGATTTAAAGTTTTGTCTATGGTTGAACTATTTTTCACTTTCGATGGTCATTCAGTAATATGGTTGAAATGCTAGATAAATGTCAAGAACATGTGTGATTTTAATATAGTTTTAATGATTGCATGACCATAATAATGAAAATGTTGTCTTTATGAAGATATTTTGATAAGTAAAGTCAAGATAATTAGGATTTGTGTAATTTTTTTTGTAAATTTAACCATGATTTTAAAGCAAAATTTAAACTTTAGGCACTTGGGTGAAATTTTAAAAAGTTATATGAATTTATGATCTCACTAAAATATAATATGGTTGAATTATTAGAGATGACAAATAAATTGAGAAATGACGGTGGTCTTGAATGAAAAAGTTTGTATTTGACAAAAATGGACAAAAATGGAATATAACAAAGCTTTGCTGTTATTGTTTGAAGAGGGTAGTAGCAAATAAAGATGGAAACGGCACACTGATTTTTGTTTGTTCAAATGACCAATAAACCAATAAAACGGACAAAGAGGTCCGATTTAAATTGCACACTGCAAAAATAACAGAACATAACATTTTAGCCATTTGAAGCTAGATACCATGGAAAAATCAATTACAGAGCTGATCCTAAAAGATTAAATAATATTACCTACGAGGGTAGTCATACCGAGGTTCATATTTTTCATATGTTGCCCTAGTGCAAAATATCACTTTTTCATTGTGACGTCACGTTACAAACAGTGCTTTGCGTCACGGTTCACCTATGACGTCACAATCTATACGGGTCGGGGGTGGGTAGTCTGCCTATACTGAGAAGTAGGTTTTGAGTATTTTCTTTAATTTTGGGACTACGGTAATAAACAGAATATTATATTCGTGCCCATGACATACTATGTTTACGATACTCGTGCAAATATATCAGTATATCCCTCGCTCTCGCTCGGGAAATACTAATATTTAGGCACTCGTGTCGTAAACATAGTATGTCATGGACACTCATATAATATCCTCTATGATAAAGAAGGTATATGGAATTATACCCCACTTACGGTCTCGTTGCTATGGTTTCCTTTGTTCTAACTGTAGGTGTATTGGTGGATACACCTCTCCTGTCTATGTTGTAACTGTAGGTTATCCACTGATACACCTCTACTTTTCTGATACACCAACACTTTATTGTTAATCCACACTTAGTTAGGAGAAGAGATCTACAACGTTGGCAAATAAACGGACTTGTAAAATTTGGATATTAAATTTTGAGAATTACAATCAAAGATGGTGGGAATCGAACCAGGGACCTTTATGTTATTGGGCAGCGACTCTATCGACTGAGCTAATGAGGATTGATACAAGCAGAGGTATTTTCTATTGTTTTATGTATATATATATATACGTCACAATCTATACGGGTCTGTGGTGGGTAGTCCGCCTATACTGAGAAGTTGGTTTTGAGTATTTTCTTTATATTCTATATATATATAAACCTATGTATATTATTGTACCAATTTCAATGAAATGAAATTAGATTGTTGTTTTAAACCGCAATTAGAAGAGAATTATTAATATTCCATCGATCTAGTTAGGTCAAGAGCTGTATACTTAAAGATTGATGGAATGCTCTTTTTTGTCAAATATGACTCGACCTGAGTGGGGTATAAGTCTACGCCTCGGAGACCCACGCTTCAAACAGGAGGTTATTGAGCGATACACCTCGGGAAGGTGGATATGGGTATATCTCTAACATACTTCATCTCTAACATACTTCAAAGTTTTATACAAGACAACATCCACATGCTGCATTAGGTGACTATAATGATTATTCATATCATTATTATATTGCTGACTCTGCTGTTTTGTAAGCTTCTTTGATTGTTATTTGTCTCAAGAGAATAACACTTTAATCAGTTTAACATTTCAGTTTGAGGCTATATCCTTGAGAAAAGTAGTTACCTTTGAGACCTTTTGAGCATAGAAGTAGTTGTTGTTGCAATATGAAAAGGTCATGAAAACACAGAACACCAAGAATAAACAGATAAATCAAATCAAAGAGGTGATTACTTTTCTAATCCAAACCTGTTTTCGCTGTATATCTATAGGCATAACTGAGATGTTTTTCACCATTTAATTTTAAAAGCTAATATCAGAGGTATTACCTTTAAATTTCAGATTGCTAAGTTTTTTTTATAAAGGTTACAGCGTTGGTGTGCATTTACTTTTAGAAGATAATTCTTAAATACCTTTTTGAACCTTTGGCCAAAAGTGTGGCTCAGAGAGTCTTAAAAATACGCATTTTAAATAAACATTTGAGATTGAATTTGCACATAACATTTAAACAACTTTCAATGACTTCCAATTTTGGAAAATATGACTGTGGCCTTGTGTTCTTTATGAAGGGTTACAATTGAAAACAATTCAACAAATGATATTCAGGGTCAATTAATTTTTTCTAAGGCTTTCAGTTCTGAGGAAGAAGATTAATTATTGTTATTGGCGTGTTTTATTATTATTTTATCCCAGCGATTTTGTCCCACCGATTCAGCAAAAACTGCTGAAGCTATTACAGCGAAACTTTGCATGTTGATAGCCCTTACTGAGACTTAGATCATGATGTTTCGTTTTTTCAAATCGGAGGTCGCATTAAAGTTACAGTTTGATTCCAAAATCGAAAAATTAACATGGGCTTTTTTTTCAAAATGCAGACTTGAAATTTTACATAGAGATGGACAATGACATTCTAAGCAAAAAGGGTCACGTGGTTTGGCCGCCATATTGGATTTTTCAACTTTTCAGAATTTCCTGACCCCATGCACCTTTGAGAATCTTCTTCTCTGAAGATGCTTACACCTGAAAGCTAAAACTCACATATGTTGTAGCTGAGGCATTGGACATTAAAGTTTGGTCTCGTCACAGACTGTATCTCAAATAGTTTTGTTTCTAGAAGTGTTCAAAGTCGGTTGACTTAGTACAATGTGCAACTTTCAAAGGGCCATAACTCAATAAGTTGGACTCAGAATTACGAAATTTTTTCAGGAATGTTAGACAGTGTTGTATACATTAGGAATCTATCAAAACATTGATCGCGAACAGTCATTTGCGATTACAAAATAGAGTCAAAGATGACCAAACGTAAGGCTGAAACAAAATTTACATGGGCAATTTTTTCAAAATGCACCTAGAGACTTGAAATTTTACATACAGGTGGACAATGACATTCTAAGCTAAAAAGTCAATCATGACAAAGTTGTAGGTCACTTGGTTTTGGCGCCCTTTTGATTTTTTGTGCTTTTTAGAATTTCCGGACCCCTTGGATTTAGCGAATCTTCTCCTTTAAAATGCTCCTCAAGCTTGATGCATAAGGAGAAATGAATGAAATTTTCAGGACTCATTCCTGACATGTTTCTCTATGTGCTGAACACACTGTTAATGCGGCTGAATCCTTTCGTCGTCGCTTGCGACTATATTTAGTATTTCAGTCTGTGTCCTATTTGACTCTGATTTTGGGCCACATGGTCACCAAATGCAACTAGAAAGTGCTTTGACTCGTAAAAACAGATGTCTCCCCCATATATCATTTCAACTGAATTTCGTTTTTGAAAATTCCTCATATTTGTTTTAATTTTCGAAATTGTTTATAACCGTATCATTTCTATAAATATTATAGACTGTAAGTTATGGTTATATTTAAGGGAATCGTTTAGCAACATCTCTGCAGGATAACCCTTCCCTTCAAAATGTTGAAGTCCAAACTGTTGCCATGGCAAACAAAAAACCTAAAATTGAAAAGGCACATCTACATGATATTAAGAGAATGTATACCATTGTATACCAAAGATTTGTCAAGTAGTTTTAGAGTTTTAGAGAGATCCGGAACAAATGGAAACACAAACGTGTATGCCTTCTGCTGTTCTGCCTTCTGCAAAACCTTAGTAAATTGGGCATTTGCTCAGAAATATATAACAAAAACATTTACCTTGAAATTTTATCCTAAATTTGAAAATGTCAAAAGAATTCCCAGGGGGATAAAAATCATTATATCTAAAACTCGAAACCTTTCTGTTTTCATAATCTTATCAGAGGTGAAATAAACTTCTGGTGACCTTGAAGGTCAACAAGCAGTGATCACTTTTCATTGAGAACTAGAAATATGTACATTTGATACACTGTGATGTTCAAACTTTTAATCGCCCAATATGTTCAAATTGTGTTCCATGGAAACCAGAAAAAAATAGAGCCATTGGCTCTGTAGCTCATCAGGCATCATATCAAGTTTGCTTTATACAGGCAAGATGAGCTAAAAATGAAACTGATGTTACCTATTGCAAGAAAACCTATAAAAAAATTACAAAACAAATGTATTATTATTCAACACTTTCTAGATCGCCAATATCAGACAGTGAAAGAAGTCCACACTAAAATATCCAAGGAGAATAAATTTGCCATAAACTGTCATCTAATGGAGAAAAATAGGTTTTTAAGATTGTGACCCCTGTGACCCTATTTGGGGTCATGGGGTCACAAAACCTACAGATTAGAATCCCAATTGGCCAAGGAGTCTACATGCAGTCTTTCAGCTCAATAGACCATTAGGAGCTAAAGATGATGATGAAAATAAGTTTTTAAGGTTGTGACCCCTGTGACCCTATTTGGGGTCATGGGGTCACGAAATCTACAATTTAGATTCCATATTGGCCAAGGAGTCTGCACATATAATTTCGGCTCTCTAGACCTTTTGGAACTTGAGAAGAAGATGAAAATAGTTTTCTAAGGTTGTGACCCCTGTGAACCTATTTGGGGTCACAGGGTCAACAAAGTTACAAATTAGAATACCCATTGTCCAAGGAGTCTGCACATATCAATATTAACTCTCTAGACCTTTTGGAACTGGAGAAGAAGATGAGAATTGGTTTTTAAGGTTGTGACCCCTGTGACCCTATTTGGGGTCATGTGTTCACGAAATCTACAATTAAGAATCCCGATTGGCCAAGGAGTCTGCACATATCATTTTCAACTCTCTAGTCCTTCTGGAACTGGAGAAGAAGATGAAAATAGGTTTTTAAAGTTGTGACCCCTGTGACCCTATTTGGGGTCACAGGGTCACCAAAGTTACAAATTATAATCTCCATATGCTAAGGTACTTGTACAAAAAATTTCAGCTCTCTAATGTGTATGGTTCATGAGGAGAAGTCGAAAGTGTCAAAAGTTTACGGACGGACGACGGACGACGGGCCATGCCATAAGCCCATCTGGACTTTCAGTCCTGATGAGCCATAATGAAATTTCAGAATAACAAAAATAGCAAAAGGCACCATTCAAAATTAGGTCTATAGCCATATACAAACTTTAGTAAAAACATATTTAAAAGGCTTTGAGCTATAGCCTCGAAATGGACCTATCCTAAAATTTGCACTAAGTTCAAATTGTTTCCATGGAAACCAGAAAAAAAATAGTAAATTAAGAATAACCAAAATGGCAAAAGGCTCCACTCCACCTCTTGGTCTAACCTCATTTCAAGTTTTGTTAAAAAAGTCTTGAATAGTTTTTGAGCTATCGACCGGAAACAGATCCTATTCCCAATATGCATTAAGTTCAAATAGTTTCCATGGAAATTCAAACAATTAAAAAAATCGGAATAACCAAAATAACAAAAGGCACCTCTTCACCACTAGATCCAACCTCATACCAAGTTTTGTTAAAATAATATGGAAAGTTTTTAATATATTGGCCTTGAAACGGACCCTATCACAATATGCACTAAGTTCAAAATGTTTCCATGGAAACCAGAAAAAAATTTCAGAAAAACCAAAATAGCAAAAGGCACCACTCCACCAGATCTAACCACTTACCAAGTTTCGTAAAAAAAAGATATAGAGAACGTTTTTTGAAATATGGCCCAGAAACTAAAGCATTATGGAACCAAGGAATAATGGAACCACGGGACCACTAAATCACGAGCGGGACTGAAAACATTCTCCTGCAAATCTTTGCGACAAACATATAATTTATATAAAAAAATTCTTTTCTGAAGATATTACTATAGGAGTTTAAGGGTATTAACCCTTTTTGACTGGAAACATTAAAAGGAAAGCATTTGAACCACAGGGTTTTGTTGCCTTTGCCACAAATAACAGACAATATCAAAATCTTTATGAAATGAAACTTTGATTTAGCATCCCTCGTTAACAGACCACTCAAACAAATTTAATTTTCAATATCAAAATGCAATAAACTTAAAATTTGATATCAAGTTATAAGTTGACATGGAATAACCATAGAAAATATTAATGATTTGAACATTAAAGGCCTTTGAAAAATTTCATTAAACACTGAAGTCTTTGTTACCTGTAGAAATATCAACAACATAGATTTTCTCAACATATTTTCTTACCAAGAAGAGATGTGTGGGTGTCAATATGTGTGAAATGTCAGATCGCTCTCTTTAAACTTTAAAAGTGTAATCTAAGTGTTAAACAAAAATTTCCTCAGGGGTTCTTTGAAAAAATTCAAATTAATTCAAATTAATTCTTGCTAAAGGAGCAACACGAAGACTTGTTGATTTTGCACTTTCTGCTTAGAACCAAGATATAAAAATGTTTTCAATCACAGTCCATTCTAGCTTAGAACCTAGGTATAAAAATATTTTCAATCACAGACCATTCTTTCGCCCAAGGGGCAGATCAAGTCATGTAATGTTGATACAGCCTCTGCTCTTACTTGCAGAAATCTGTGGGCAGAAAAATTTTGCACCACAATCCATTTGAATTTCTTTATCAAATGACAACGCTTCATGCATGGAAAGGGTGGTTCATGCCACGATTCAGTAGCCAAAACGATGATTTAAGAACAGCGTTGCTGCACAACTTACTTTGATTGCCTCCAATCAGGCATCTCCTATTCTATCCCACGAAATCGGCGTAATAGAACAGAGGCTAAATCAACATGACTTGTGGGGAGAGAATGATCACAAACTAGAATAGGTTCTTTTGGGGGATTTGAGGTTGAGTCTTAAGTGTAAGTATATATATAAATAAGAATAATCAACAAGTTGCAAGAAATTATGGCTTATCTTTCCTGAGTTAATTATTGTGATAAATTCTGGGCTTCAGCAAGGAGTTTGACACAATAATTCATGAGGGACAGATAATCCATTATACCGAGCATATAGTTGGTTACTATGTTTCCTCCCAAGATCATTTTGATGCGTACACACGGGAAAGAAAGTGCAACATAAAAAAAACCCACTTATTCAGGTGTGTGCAAATTGTGCTCATAGGCCTTCATGTTTTTTTCTCATGGTTCGCAGCTTACGCTCTAAATTCAAACAGTTTATTGTTTTATTATCGCATTTCATTACCAAAATTATTTATATATACCCGGGCAATAATAATAATTTTTATATAACATGCTGTCTCGAAACCAAAAAGAAAAAGTAAGATGTCAAAAGCTTCCTTTGCCTTTGACAAGAATGGATTGGAGTGACGTAACTGTTTGAATTCATGGTTAACCCTTTGCAAACTGCAAGCGCATACATGCGCAAGATATATAGAGAATACTAAACGACGTCCCGTTTCATAACATATTTATGAAACGAGTGAATGGGTTGGTATTTCACGAGCGAAAGCGAGTTAAATACCTATACCATCCACGAGTTTCATAAAAATGTTATGAAACGGGACCGAGTTTGGTATTTTATTTATTACTTGCTTAATAACATCGTTAAAATACAAAGAAAGTCGCCAACATGACTGTCGCGGCCGGCCCGCTGACATTATGACGTCATACTTAACAATTGTGACGTCATCATTACGTCACGTCATTCGGTCAGCCCGCGATGTTATCACACAGAGTGTAATAACATGGTTGATTTATTAAACAGCAATATCTTCAACGGGAGAGTAATAAATAGAGGATACTAAACGACCTTCCATGTAATACTATTCTTATTAAACAAGTTAATGATTGTGTATTAAACGAGCGAAAGCGAGTTTGATACCAAATCATTCACGAGTTTTATAAAAATAGTATTAAATGGAAGAGAGTTTATTATTCTGTTTATTACTTGCCCTCAAAATCAAGCAAACCCAGCGACAGCTTGCTGAAACAAACTTTTCCGCAACTCGGCAGCCATTGAGACGGCACGCATCCACAATGACGTCACAACCACACACTACTGTGACGTCATACTTCAATTGTGTTATTTCACTAGTTTAATATTGCCATATGAATATTACACTGCGATATCTTACACGGGCGAGTAATATAAGTTGCTTCTACAACCCATTGAGGCAGTGAGGCGTGCCGACATAACAGCTCCTGTCACTCAGTAGGGCTAACAACCGCTCTGTTTTGAATCTCTGTATCCTCAGTAGCGCCCTATGCGCAAGAGGGGATGTCGAGGAAAATGACTAACTTCAGATAAAACATCCTGCTACATCAGCGTATATGTCTCCGCTAATGCTACAACCTATCCCCTGATATCCTCCTATGGTCTTCTGTCGTATCGCTGACGGGTGGTTGCTCAGCGCTATTTATAGCCTGTCTGTTTTCAGTGAAACTATTTCGAACTCCATACACTGTTGTCTAGTGTTGTCGCACGTGGAAATCTAAGAGCGAGCGATTTGGAGCTTAGCGGGAGACTGCAACGAGAATCAGATTTATTATCTAATAGCACTCCCATTGGTTAATTTGCATCACAAGGTGAGCACGCGGATCGAAGCCAAGAAACCAGTTTGCCACTATCTCTGAAAGGGCATCATTTGATTGGCTTGCTATATATAGCGATACGACAGAAGACCATAGGAGGATATCAGGGGATAGGTTGTAGCATTAGCGGAGACATATACGCTGATGTAGCAGGATGCAGATAAAAGTAATGAATCAAAATCAAAATTTACATAATTGCAGTTGAAGACTATCTTTATTTTCTGTCAAAATCATGAAGTTTTTGGAAAAAGTTAGTTTGATAAAAAAATTATCCAGCTTGAAAAAATAGCATGGGTCACAGGAGTCATTTTTCTAACAACTATTAGCAAAGACTTTTATAGAAATACTTTTCTAACAACTTATGAAAAAGACTGTTGCAGAGCTACTTTCCTAACAACTAATTCCAAATGCTTTTGTAGAACTTCTTGCCTTACAACTAATTCAAAAGGCTTTTATAGAACCACTTTCCTAACAACTAATGCCAAAGGCTTATACATGTATTAAACCACTATCCTAACAAATATTGCCAAAACTTTTGCAGAGGGCCTCAAAAGTGTTTAACTGAAGCAGGGCAAAGTTCAGACGGTCCTTGAAAGGAAACCTTTTGATGACAAAGTTATAATCTTTAAAGACTTAATATTTGGAACTTAAATCCGAGACTTAGAATGAGACTGGTGTTACCTTCATGTGTGTAGTTCCTGCTTCAGAGAAGTTATCCTTGGTGAGTCCAGCCTTACTTAGGACGTCCAGCTTGGTCTGTATTAGTGGCCTGGCAACATTGTCAACAGTTTCTTGCTTTAGACATTCTAAGTAAACCTAGCCTCAATATATCCTGTGTCACTCCGATATTGAGTCTAGCAAGATCTAGTAGCGGGTCACATCAGCCGACCTATGACCCTCCAGCGTTATATGTGCGAATGCAGACTATTGGTAAGACAATCCCTGATTGGTCAATTTGATAGATGGGCTGACGCTAGCCGTTAATAGATCTTGCTTGACTCAATATCGGAGTGAAACAGGTATTATTGAGGCTAGGTTTACGTAGACTGTGCTTTAGAAATATTCATTTGATTGAAATATCCTCTCGATCCAGTCAGTACTTTCTTGTTCATAAAAACTGATGAAAGTCTTTATTCAACATAAAGTACCTGAATGACTTCTTAATTTAAACATGAATATTTATTTCATTTGTCACATTCTTGTTGAAAAAAACATTTATAAAGGGACAGATATTCTTGGCCTCTTGATAGGGCCCAAAACCATGCTGATAATAAATCAAATTTGGCCATTGCAAAGTTGAGGCAAGGTCTTACTCAAGTACTGAAAACCTTGCAAAAATTATGAAATATCAAGAGATGTCTAACAATTTTATAGAACATTGCGTACTAAGGTGGTTTTTCAACCATGGACCAAATGTCTGGGTATTAGATATAGCCTAGTCATACTCTTACCCAGTGTTGTTCCTAGGTGGTCAGGTAAGGGGTCATTTTGGCCTTTTATTAGCAGATGGGGCCCCTTGAAATGGCAATGTACCGGGAATCCTCGTATTTAAGCCCTGCATTTATTAAGCCAATTCTGATTTCTGATTGGAGTAGGCTTCGATATCGGTTTAATAGGATTTCAGACGTAGAAAAGGTTTGGTCTCCAAATGCAAGTGTCATTTAAGACACAAAACATAAAAGTGTTGATACATTTGACAAACGCATTCTGGAGCTGATAAGAGTAAAATCTTTTTATTTTGGTTATCAACTCTTTAAAAAGGAAATTGAGTTTTTGCAGCTTTTCATATATGGAATCATTAACAGATAAAGCTTTAACTTCTTATTTGCCACACGTGGCTTCGTTATATCAAAAGTAAAAGAAGAAGACTTGTACCTTATTTTTCTTAAATACGAGGATTCCCGGTATCCTACTTCTCCAAATTTAAAGGGACACCAAGCAGAAAGAGTGGGAAAATTTCCCGAGGACCCCTCTAGGAACTAGAGGTGTGACGATACAGATTTTTCACGATACGATACGTATCATGATAGCTCATAGCAATTCGATACGATACACATTACGATATGCTATGATATGCTATTTCAAAGTTTTTGAAAAAATATAACATTAACTTTTCATGAATCCTTTGATTTTTAGGCAAAATAAGCCATTAAAGAGCCCTTGATACGTATCACCATACAGAGAATGTATCACGATACATGTATTGTCAGATTAAGTATCACGATTCACGAATACCACGATATATCGTCACAGCTCCACTAGGAACAACACTGCTTACCTTTATTCCGAAATGACCAAAGGTTTAGAATAACACAGGCTTATGTTTGACAAAGTAAAGACTGACCAGATATACTCATCATCTGTTACTTAGGTTGTATCTATGGATGGAAATTCCTGAGTGTTAGAGTTTTGTGGTAAAGACAAATTCTACCATGACATTTCAAAATCCTCAAATTTCATTGGTTTACTTCTATGGTCGAACCTATGTTCGAACACGATTTTTATAACGGCCCATACACCGCGGTTTGATACACGCTGCCATAGAAACGAACTTCATGACACGAGTCCACATGCATACAGTGACCGTACGTTTCGGGAGTTCCTTCGTCTGAATACTGACAAAAAGTATTTTATCATTGTACTACCCATACTTTTATAGAAGTAGAGTTTGATTTGAAACGATTTAACGCACATTTATGTCCAGGAAAAGTGTATTTTCAAGCGAAAGGCTGAATGTACGTTCGGCTCCGAATGACATCAACAGGTAGCGAATCTACGTTAGACCACGAAAATTAAAAAACACTGTAGGTTTATCTCCTTAGTAGAGACTCACCATAACAGTCGTCAGCTGTCACTTGGGCTGAACCAATAGTTGGAAAAGTGCTAAGAAGCTGAGGTGAAGACAATTTAGACACTTACCAGATATAGTCAACAGCTTCCCTTGGGCAGGACGGTCTGTTGGAAATGTGCTAAGAAGCTGAGGTAAAGATAATTTTATTAAAATCTAAATATTTTAGATATTTAAATACCTACCTAACTTAGTATATGCCACTTACCTTTCTCACGAGAGACAGAGGTTTACCGCGAAATTCATCGTGCTTACCGGATGGGCTGCCCCCAGCCCACTGCGCATGAGCGGGAAACCGGAATCCTGGGTAAAATTCGTATCATACTTTCTGGAAACGAAGTCTTGTAAGAGACATCCAATGAAGTCCGAAGGGGAGGCCGGGCGGGAGTAAATCCTACTAAGTTAGGTAGGTATTTAAATATCTAAAATATTTAGATTTTAATAAATTTTTAACCTACCTAACTTAGTATATGCCACTGATCCGACAGTAGGGAGGAGGGAGGACGAGTCATCAAGGCAGAAAGCATCCATCAAACATCCTCCCGGAGTGGGAACGACCGAAGCGAACTGCACAGAGAAACAAGCGGTGAACCCCACGAAGTCGCCAACAACGAAACAACTCAACAGGTGCAGGGTGAGAAGTAACGAAGTAGACAAGTTTTCAGCTTACCCAAAGAGACGTTGGGGCAGCTAGCTGTTGGGCTACCACCAACGGTCCAAAGGTCTGCAGGCCTTGCACGTCTTCCACAGCGAGGCCTCGGAGGAAGTGGGATGCGAAGACCGTCGTAGAGCGCCAGAAACATCCTTCCATGATGGCTGGAACTGAACAGTTGCGATGCAAAGCCATGGTGGATGCAAGTGCCAGGATCTCGTGCGGGTTGCTGGCGACAGGGTGAGGTAAGCCGGATGCGTCATATGCTGCTAGGATGACGGTCCGGAGCCACAGCGAGAGGGTGTTTCTGGAGACTTCTCCCTTGGCAGATGGTGAAAAGGGAATGAAGAGTCTTTTCCTGGTGCCTCTCTTGGGCGCAGAGCGGTCGATGTACTCCCGAAGGGCACGTACAGGACACAAAGCGAGTTCCTCCACATCAGAAGACGACACGATCTTGGAGAGAGGAGGGATGGTGAAGGTCCCGGTTGTCCAGGAAGCTGATTCTTGGCAACGAAGTTCCACAAGAGGCCGAGGTGAGCTGAACCCTTCCTAGACTGCTCAAACCGCACTCTGGTGACGTCCAGTGCGTGCAGCTCACTCACTCTAGCGGCCGTAGCAAACGACAGGAGGAAGGCCGTTTTCCTGGAGAGATCTTGGAAAGAGGCCTCTGACAGAGGTTCGAAGGGAGCTCCTCGCAGATATCTGAGGACGACGTTGAGGTCCCAAGCCGGAGGTCTGAACTTGAGCTTCTGGTCCTCCAGCTTGAACGACTTGAGGAGAGCGACCAGCTCGGGAACCTTGGAGAACTTCCTGTCTGATTTTACGGCGAGGACAGAGTTGAGCGCCGACAGGTACGTAGATATGGTCCCACCCTTCAAGTGACGTTTCTGGCGGAGGTGAAGGAGGAAGTTGGCCACAAACTGGGGGTCCACGGACAAAGGATCCCGGCCTGCGTCTCTGCAGAAGTTCTCGAAGGACAGCCACTTGTCATCGTACAACGACCTCGTAGATTGCCTGTGGGCTCTGGAGATAGCACTGGCTACTCGTCCTGAGTAACCCTTGGCCCGGAGTGATCTCTGAAGATGGTCCATACGTGCAGAGCGTACCTCTCGGGATCTGGGTGAAGCTGACGACTGAGAGGGTGACGAAGCAGGTGCGGTCACTTTGGAAGAGGGAGCGGATCTTTTTCGGCGAGAAGAAGAAGATCGGGGAACCAGCCTCTCGCCGGCCAGTAGGGCGCGACCAAAGTCAGTCTGAGGTGAAGTGTGTCCCTGATCTTGGCGACGACTTTGGTCAGGAGAATCGGAGGTGGAAAAGCGTATGCGTCCAGATTCTCCCACGACAAGGACATGGCGTCGACGGCCCAGGCTGCTGGGTCGGGGAGAGGCGAGACGTACACCGGAAGCTGATGGTTCTGCTTCGTGGCAAACAGGTCGAGGAGAGGACGGTGGACCTGAGCGGCGATGAGAGCGAAGGCCTCCGGGTTCAACATCCACTCTGTTGGTGACGGCTTGTCTGGTCTGGACAGGGCGTCCGCGAGGACGTTCCTGCAGCCTGGAATGTGCCGAGCTCTGATGAAGATCTGATTCTCGTCCAGAAGATGGAAGAGCTCGAAGGCCTGTTCTAGGAGCTGAGGAGAGCCTGTCGTTCCTTGGTTCTTGATAGTCCAAACGACCGTGGAGTTGTCTGAGGCCAGGAGAAGGCGGCTGCCTCGTAGAACTTGAAGCCAATGCGTCACTGCTAGGATTACTGCCTGCATCTCCAGATTGTTTGAGTGCCAGGTGGTCTGAGGATGCGTCCAAATGCCTGACGCAGTCTGATCCCCGAGATGAGCTCCCCAGCCCTGGAGCGAAGCGTCCACGAATAGTTCCTGGTTGTGTTGAAACTCTAGCAAAGAGACGCCTTCGCAGACGTTCGATGGCTGTGTCCACCAGCGGAGGTACTGGCTGAGGTGCGCAGGCAGGGAGATCCTTACTGAGGCGTCGTCCGACCGGATGTAAGGGCTGAGAAACACCTGGAGAGGGCGGATCTTGAGACGACCTCTGAGCGTGAGGGCCTGAGTGGACGTGAGGAGTCCCAGAAGAGATTGCCAATCTCTGAGTCGAAGACATCACTGTCTGGAGTAGGGTCGCTTGCCACCCCTGCCTCCGCGTGGCTTGGGGGCGTCCCTTCCTCTGGAGGAGTTGGCAGAGCGCTGGTACTGAGAGGAGGGACCTGCTCTGGAGGGCTGCGTCCTGACACGCTGACGCTTGTAAGGGCGTTGGCTGGTGTTATTCTGACGTCTGAAGGAGATGTTGGAGACGTGCTGCAGCGTCCGGAAGGCAACCTCTGTCTGTGTCACTGAGGCCTGCTCCTTGTAAACCTCCGGGATCTTGTCAGCGAAAAGAGTCGCGGCCGTGGGGGGAGCCTGTAACAAGGACTTCTTAAACTCAGAGTCCCAAGCACACTGGTCCAAGAAGCCTGAGTGTCGAAGGTGAGTGAGGGAGCCGAGGCCAGCTCTCACGTTGTCGAGTATGAGGACGATGTTGCGCCGCTGCCAGTCCATCAAAGTGTGGAGGTGATCCAGACGGGAAGGGTTATCGACGTCTAAGTCGGCCTTGATCGCGTCAGTCGCGGAGAGGAGAATCGAGATCGGCCTCAGAGTCCTTCTGAGGGCAGCCTCCACCGAAGAAACCTTGGTGTCCGAAACCTTGTAAGCCAGGCGTCCTATGGCGTCATCCAGGGCGGCGGCCTTGTCGAAGCGGCTGAGCGAGTGCACGGGCGTGGCCGCAGGGAGCTTCGAAGACTTCAGGGAGGAAGACAGCGAGAGCTTCTGGAAGTCGTCCTGTAAGGCGGCTATACCCTCCAGCACATCAGGGTGAGGGGGGAGCTTGAGGTCAGGGTCCTCGCGAACACAAGTGAGAGGGTCCGAGCCACCAGGGGAGGAGCCCTCTGGGAGCCTGTCGGCGATCCAGCTAGAGACCATCTTCAGAGGCAGGAAGGTGGGGCCCTCTGCCTCGTCATCATCGTAGTCTGGGACGAAGTGGCGCTCATCATCACTGATAACGGGAGAGTGGCGCCTCTTCCTGGAAGATCTGGGCGTCTTCGGTGGCGTCCGGGAGCCGGAGCGGCGTGAGCGCCGGGAGGTGGACCTGTCCACTGAAGGAGAGCGAGAGCGGGAAGGCGTCCTGGAGCGCCGCGAGCGTTGTTGGCGCCGAGGAGGGGAGGGGCTCCTGGAGCTACGAGGTGAGCGGGAGGTTCTGACGTCCCTGGGAGAGGAGTCTCTGGAACGCTGGCGCCAGTCTGAGCGCTGCTTGGGGTCCAGGCGTTGGCGTTGGTCCCGATCTCCCGAGCGTTGGCGCTGATCCTGTCGCTGGTCACGATCCCTGGAGTGCTGGCGCTGGTCCTGGCGGGTCCGAGCGCTGGTCGTGGCGCTGGCGAGGGTCAGGGCGCTGGTCCTGGCGCTGGTCTAGGCGTGAGTCCGGGCGCTGGTCCTGGTCCTGAGACAGAGGTTGACGGGCCATCAGCTTGTCGAACATACTGGACATGATGAGCTCCAGTTCCGGACGGGAGAGGGCCGAAGACGTGCTGGGCGTCGGAGGCGGCGTCTGCCGAGCAGGAGGAGGAGGAGGAGGAGGAGGAGGAGGCGGCGTAGGTGAGCGACGAGGATCCTCCTGGAGCTGGGAGTCCAGAGAGCCGGCCGGCTCGACGGAAGGGAGGTCGGTGGTGGGGTCAGACATACTCCTGCGTCGACGCTGGGTGAGTCTCTTCCGACGAGCGGAGGCGAAGCCCTTGAAGTCGAGGGGGGAGAGGTCACTACACTCTGCACAGCGGTCGTCCACAAGGCAGATCCTGGGAAGACAGTTGGGGCAGTGGAGGTTTGGGTCCTTGGCCGACTTGGAGGAACGACACAGGACACAATAGACTCTTGGCATAAATACTGTAACACATAAGACAGAGACATGCCAATCATGGAGACAAACACAAGGGGAATGCATAAAAATAGAGCCTTTGGCTCTGTAGCTCATCAGGCTTAATCACCAATTATGCTGTAGAGTGTGGCCAATGTGATTCCCCCTTTGTATAGGCCACAGGGCCACCAAACATAAAATTAAGTATATAGGTGACAAGTTTCAGTTTTCTAGAACTTATACTTCAGGAGAAGAAGATGAAAATAGATTTGAAGGACGTTCCTGTTGCCTATATTAGGGGCAACAGGGCCACCAAAGCTACAATTCATAATCCTCACTAGTCAAGGAGTCTGTACACAAAGTTCCAGCTTTCTAGGCCTTATGGTTCTGGAGAAGAAGATGAAAATAGGTTTTTAAGGCGTGGCCCCTATGGCCCTTATAGGGGTCACAGGGCCACCAAAGCTAAAATTTATAATCCTCACTGGCCAAGGAGTCTGAACACAAAGTTTCAGCTTTCTTTGCATTATGCTTCTGGAGAAGAAAATGAAAAAAGGGTTTTTAGGGTGTGGCCCCTGTGGCCCTTAGTAGGGGTCACAGGGCCACCAAAGCTACAATTCATAATCCTCATTATTCAAGGAGTCTGTACACAAATTTTCAGCTTTCTAGGCCTTATGGTTCTGGAGAAGAAGATGAAAATTGGTTTTTAGGGTGTGGCCCCTATGGCCCTTATAGGGGTCACAGGGCCACCAAAGCTACAATTTATAATCCTCACTATTCAAGGAGTCTGTACACAAAGTTTAAGCCTTCTAGGCCTTATGGTTCTGGAGAAGAAGATGAAAATAGGTTTTAAGGGCGTGGCCCTTGTGACCCTTATTAGGGGCCACAGGGCCACCAAAGCTACAATTTATAATCCTCACTATTCAAGAAGTCTGTACACAAAGTTTCAGCCTTCTAGGCCTTATGCTTCTGGAGAAGAAGATGAAAATTGGATTTAAGGGCGTGGCCCCTGTGGCCCTTATTAGGGGTCACAGGGCCACCAAAGCTACAATTTATAATCCTCACTAGCCAAGGAGTCTGTACACAAAGTTTCAGCTTTCTAGGCCTTATGCTTCTGGAGAAGAAGATGAAAATATGTTTTAGGGCAGGCCTCTATGGCCCTTATTAGGGGTCACAGGGCCACCAAAGCTACAATTTATAATCCTCACTATTCAAGGAGTCTGTACACAAAGTTTAAGCCTTCTAGGCCTTATGGTTCTGGAGAAGAAGATGAAAATTGGTTTTAAGGGCGTGGCCCCTGTGGCCCTTAGTAGGGGTCACAGGGCCACCAAAGCTACGATTTATAATCTTCACTAGTCAAGGAGTCTGTACACAAAGTTTCAGCTTTCTAGGCCTTATGGTTCTGGAGAAGAAGATGAAAATAGGTTTTAAGGGCGTGGCCCCTGTGGCCCTTATTAGGGGTCACAGGGCCACCAAAGCTACAATTTATAATCCTCACTATTCAAGGAGTCTGTACACAAAGTTTCAGCTTTCTAGCCCTCATGGTTCTGGAGAAGAAGATGAAAATAGGTTTTTAGGGCGTGGCCCCTGTGGCCCTTATTAAGGGTCACAGGGCCACCAAAGCTACAATTTATAATCTTCACTAGCCAAGGAGTCTCTACACTAAGTTTCAGCTTTCTAGGCCTTATGGTTCTGGAGAAGAAGTCGAAATTCCACAAAGTTTACGGACGGATGGACGGATGGACGGACGGACGGACGGACGGACGGACGGACGGACGGACGCCGGACACCATGCCATGCCATAAGCCCATCGGGCCTTACAGGCCAGATGAGCTAAAAATTTGAAAAAGAATTAGAAATTTTTTAAGAGCGTGCCCCTTTAAGGGCAAGCAAAAAACGGGAAAATTTATGTCCCGGAAGGGTTGCCGTAGAAAATTAAATAAGATGTAATGAAATAATTTTGGAGCAAAAAATTATTATTACAAGTTTATTTAATAAGAATAAATGCAAAAATGAGATGCATTAGATGGAATATGTAATATGAAATTAATATATAGGAATAAGTGATTATGATATATATTAATTTGTGATTGAAAACATTTTATGAATTTTTTTTGTGAAAGAGATATAGAAAATAAAATATAATGCGATATATTATTATTTTTATATGCAATGGGATATAGGCTGATGGAAGTAATGCATAGAAATACTTAGAAAGTGATTAGAAATGCAAAACGAGTTTTTAGAAGGCAAAAACAGGCAGCCATAGTCTTTGGACCAGACCAAAGGTAGATGTGACGTAAGCAGGAATGCGGACGTGCAGAAAAGCAGGTCAACAAAACCAGCCCACGTAGATGGAAAAACAAGAGGGAAAAGGAGGAAGGGGGTACGAAAACAGGCAGATCGACCCCCCAGAAGGTATTTCCAAATGAAATAGAACATGCAAGGTACGTAACATGGCGAGAAGCCACGTACATAGCAAAATCACCAAGTGCAAAAAGATCGCGAAAGCGAAGTTAGAAGGAAACATCGATACATTAGAAACGATGGGGGCAGCAAAAGGATAATGACGGAAGGAAAGGAAAGAAAAAGACCAGAAAAACCAACCGTAGAAGAAAATCGGTAAGCAAGACGAAATACATGCGTTCTCTAAGAGAGAGAAAGAAAGTATGATACGAATTTTACCCAGGATTCCGGTTTCCCGCTCATGCGCAGTGGGCTGGGGGCAGCCCATCCGGTAAGCACGATGAATTTCGCGGTAAACCTCTGTCTCTCGTGAGAAAGGTAAGTGGCATATACTAAGTTAGGTAGGTTAAAAATTAGACACTTACCAGATATAGTCAACAGCTTCCCTTGGGCTGGACGGTCTGTTGGAAATGTGCAGAGTTTTGGAGGTAAAGACAAAGTAGAGACTCACCAGATATAGTCGTCAGCTGTCCCCTGGGCAACAAGGTAGTGCACATTCACACAGTCCACCTGACCGAGTCTATGGGCCCTGTCTTCTGCCTGAACCAGGATCTGTACAAAGAGAGAACTCATTAGGACTCTTTATGTGCTAAACTCACGGTTGCAAGGTGCCAGAGAGTTAGGTCAACCCTGCTGGTTTCTTTAGAGGATTTCAAGACTTCCGCCTGAAATCCAAGTTAATTCTGAAAACCATTCTCCATCTTTCATGTTGAACCTTAGAAACTGCATGAAAATTACTTTTTTGCTTAACAGACCATTTTCTGCATCAGAAGATTTGACCGCAATTTATTCTGCAACCAGGAAATAACATACCTATGCCCATATAATCAGTTCAATGAAAGCCAAGAAATCAAAACAGTTATCAGTCTATGAAGTTAGGAAAGCATCATAGAGCCCATAAAGTTTTTACTAATGCCTAATCTATGCCTTGTTCACTGGTGCATAAATTCTCATTGCAATAAGTTTTTATTTCTTAATAAATGAGCTAGACAGCAATAAGGATTGGATTGAGCCAAGAGCCAGCTTTATCATTTATCCTTATCATTTATATTCATAAAGCAAGTCACACTACGTCACTTCTTGATTTATAACAAGTCAAGGGCATGCTTTGACAGATGGACCATTTCCAGCAACTGAACATACCCCAGGGTTCCAAAAGAGTTCAGCAAACACAACCATTGAAGCAGCAGCCATGTTCAACCCAGCGTTGGCCGCAGTGATGGACAAAATGGCCGCCTTTACACTCTCCTTAGTTTGAAATTTCTTAACCAGAATATTCCTCTGCTCTGAACCTGTTCGACCGTCTATTCTGATGAATTCTGGTCCATTCTGTAAGGAAAACATTAAAACCTTATTATTAAATTCTGAAAAAGGGCCTCCTTTCACAAAGCAATCTTTTACATAGGTTGACCTGAAGTCATAAGCAACCTTTACTCAGGTTGACCTTAAATCCCATTCTTTAAACGGCCAGCTGATAAGCTTAGGCTGCTAACGAAGCTATTTTTAGATACAGCGAGTCATTTGTTTAGCAGATCTATAAGGCAGTGATGCATCTCACTCTTGTAGCTCCGATGATTGGCTTCATTTCACGACGTTTTTCATTTTTTGGGCGATACACTTAATTCTTTGTCAAATTGTTAGATCATGAACAACTGAAATGATAACCTCATGAACATATTTGAAATAAAGTGTGAAATTATCATGTAAAAATCGTATATATATTAGTTAACAGGAAAGTCCTCCTGAATTTCGTTTCCACAAAAAATACACCGCTCGAAGTGCTTGTCAGTGGCTTTGCTTATTTTCGCTATTTTTTTGAAGGGCGGATTAGAACTAATTACCAAACTTAACATAAAAAATATAAAACAAATTGAATATATAAAATTTGACGTGTCTTGTGCAAAAGGGAATTCCCTCCCGAATATTTGTGGAACAAAAAATACCCGTTTAACATTACAAAAAGGTTACTTTAGGGACTTACAACCACCTTAGAGTTTAGTGAAAGGGGCCCCTGTGCCGCTTTTCAAAGCTCTCTTAGTGCTTAGATGGTTGTAAGCCAGTCTGATTAAAATCGACCTTGCTCCGAGGAATAAAATACCAAAAATATTGTCTCTATCGGGGCTCGAACCAGCCAAGATATCCTCTACACCTCGGTCTGAATGCACCCACCTCTATCGCATGTTGCTATAACCAGTTTAGCGCAGACAAACCTAGTCGTAAGCTATCCAATCACATCCTCGTTTTTTAAATAGCGTTTAGCGGCGATTATGCATAAGAATGGTGCACTGGAGTTACCTGCCCCTAGCACAATATCGCAAACTTTTGCTGCGCTTCTTGTGCTTGGCTAGATGAGCTTGCGTCAGAACATGAGGGTAATAGGGGTACCTTTAGACTGTGAATGAGAGGAAAGCCGGGCTGGGTGAAGTTCAAACCCCACTAGAGTTAATATATTTTTACACTTTTTTCCTTGAATCACAGTCGATTTTAATCAGACTGGTTGTAAGCCAATGATAATGGATGTTACTTACTCGTATCTTGCACTAAGAGAGCTTTGAAAACAAGGCAAAAGTGAGCGCAGCTCACATACCCCCGCCTGTAGTTTGACCGCCTTTCTTTGACGAAAATAGTGAAAAGTCATATGTTCTGATAAGTCCTAGGATTGTTACCGTATTTTTCCATCACATGATATAGAAAATAACATTAAAATTTAATTTGTCTGAATAGGTGTGAACTGGTATAACTATGATAATAAATGTTTTTCAACAGACTCTCACCTTCCATTCAGTTCCATGTAGGTCAATTTATATTCCAATATATGTATTCTTTGCAGTGGTAACAACATCAGTCATGTTCTATGCTCATACAGTGTCCATATGAGTATCACAATAGGTCACAATCCCTTTCTTTTGGTTTCTTCCCAAAAGATAACTTGAAGGCAAAACAGTCACATTTACAATGTTTATACGGTAAGTGTTTGTCATTAGGAAATATATTTACAAGCTTGATCGTCAACCTACTGTTTTCAGACTGTTTTGGTTCAAAATTTCAAAAATTATTTGAACTTTGGAATTAAAACCCCAAAAAGGCACAACAGCATCATATAGGTTACTGCCATACCAAGTTTGAACATTCCAAGTGGTATAGTTTTTTAATTATGCTCCGGAAACAAGACAAAGTCCAGAAATCGGACGGTTTTTGGTCAAAATTTCAAAAATTATTTGAACCATTGAGATGAAACGCCTAAAAGGCACAACAGCATCATATAGGCTACTGCCATACGAAATTTGAAGTTTGTAAGTGGTATAGTTTTAGAGTAAGGCTCCGGAAACGACGCACGGACAGACGCACGGACACGTGGAGCGTTATATACCCCCTACTACGTCGTAGCTGGGGTATAATCAAGGTCCTGTAACCTACCAAGGATAAAAGTCAGTAAGTTGAGCACCTGCTCATCACAAAGGAATCAATGGTTCAATTCCTTTCATACAAAGAGACTTAAAAAGATTGAAAATATTGTTTCCTTGCTTAACTTCAAGGATCTTAAGGACAGAACACTCCTCAAACTGAATTATCATTTATGGCTATTGAATTAGCAATATGCAAGCACATTAGCTGACAATTCGGCAAACATGTGGTACTCAACATATCAATTAATTTTGTTGTTTTTTCTTACAACACAGACTTAATCAACAATAACATTTTGCCACACTCCTTATCTGTCAGCTGTAAGCTTACTAGGCTCAGGTTTTACCAGAATTTCTAAGTCTATCATGGAGTTATACCCCACTTCCGGTCTCGTTGCTATGGTTTCCTTTGTTCTAACTGTAGGTATATTGACCGTTATACCCCACTTCCGGTCTCGTTGCTATGGTTTCTTTTGTTCTAACCGTAGGTATATTGACCGATACACCACAACTTTTCTAATACACCTATTCTTTTTTGCATACCCACATTAAGTCAGGTGTAGTGATTTTCAACTTTGGCAAATCAACCACTAAAGTTGTAAAATTTAGAATATTTGAGAAATGTTAGCGACCAATAAGGGAATCGAACCAGGGGTCTTAATGTTGCGATGCAACGCCTCTATCGACTGAGCTACTGAGGCTTTATACAGGTAGCGGTACCTTTTGTTGTGTCATGTCTAGGTTGTTGTATTTTCCTATATAAGCCTATGAATAGGTACTAGTTTGTACCAAATTTTAATGTAATGAAGTCAGTTTATGTTTTTTAAAACGTAATAAGAAGAGTATTGTTTATAGCTCTTTTTCGTCAAATATAACTCGACCGGAGTGGGGTATAAGCCAGATATACCCACCTTTCCCTCGGTGCATCACTCAATATACCTCCTGTTTGAATCGTGGGTCTCCAAGGCGTAGCGTAGCGGAACAGGAGGCATATTGAGCGATACACCTCGTAAAGTGTTGGGTATATCTATTACTTATTCCTCTTTGATTTATAAACTAAGAAACATAATTTTGCTACTCCATCTCATCAACTCACCTTGCAGTTTTCAAGTGCATGTTGAATGGAGTCGAGCATCTCTTGATGATGAGCAAATACGATGAACTTCTTATCACACTCCAGCATGTCCAGAATGTAGTCACTGAAACAGAGTTATCTGCCCTTAGAAAGGACACCAGTGCTTTGGATATCGCGAAAGTATAACATCACATACAAGTATTAGATTCGGCAAAAGTGTCAGGCAAGCTTAGCAAGCCTGGCATGCAAGGTTTGCGGCCATACTATGACCGGGTGTAAAAAAACTTGGAGTCAACTTTCTGTGCAGACACTTTCAGGATTGTCACAACCTCTAGTGTACAGTACACTTCATCTTCACAACGTCACGGGCGAAACGAAAAAGTTTCTAAACATTTCCATTCCTCCCTTGACATCATTGGCCGTAATTTCTGTGCTAGCATTTCAACCCGCTGCACGGAAGTAGAATAGTCCAGTCAGAAGACAGCTTGTTAAATGAACCGATTTTAAAAAATACTTTTGTATGCGTTTTACAAGGGAGAGAAACCCTTTATTTGAGTGATACATTAATGTTTATTTTCTCACATTCTCGGTGCTCAAAAAAACATAGTAACAACCATGCGGACTGAAGTTTAAAATTAAATTTCACTCAGATAGTTTTCAAAAAGATCGTCTGTTAGTATATAGAATTTGTTCCGAATGTAAAAGACAATTTCATTGGCTATTGTTGAAAGAGCTGGTAAGGGGCGTAACTCGTGATCACGATAGGTGTCGCTGCTCCGGATCACCGGTTTTCTATCTTGTGATGACAAGGTCTAAACGAGGAGTTGTTCGATACGTTTTCACCTTGCCGTGGGAAGATGAGTACACATAAAAGAACCTATGAATCCATTGCTAAATGAACATATGGTAGCAACATGAAAATGTGCTGACACCTAGTTGTTGGTACAGCAATGTGCAGTAGTCTTGGACATTATTCTGTGACTATGTGTCCCAGTCGTCCACCAAGGTGTATATGGGTTCCTAGTAAGGTTTGAAAGGGACATTAACTTGGTGAACCTCATGGCTGTTGTATAATCCCAAGGGAGTTCAGATAATATGACACATGTGTCATGAAGACTGATATTCAATGACTGAGGGAAACCAAAGCCCTTTGAGTTTGAGCAGCTCTCTTCAAGCTGGAAATTCGCGCTGTTATAAATCTACAATGAATGAATAAATGAATGAAGAAGTATTCATTCTGCTGCATCACAGTACAGTATCTTGCCAAGACTCGCAAAATATCATGTTTATTGCTAATACAGGATTTATACAATCCCAAAACGCACTTACATGATAACCTCTATTGATGTAACAGCTCTAGTCTAAGACGTTATTTACCTGACAGCCTTGACCTTCGCCGTGCAGGTGTGATGGAAGTACTCCAGTAAAGCTCCACGTCTCTCCATACCCTGTACAGAGCAAACACCTGTTGTAAAACTATTAAAACTGGTCAGTTCCTGATCCAAGAAGTAGGTTGGGGTGTCCTTAAGGGGAAAGGGGTTCTCTTTCGGGGGATGTAGATAGCTCAAAATCAAAAAGGTGAGTTACCCCCTTCTTTGACCCCCTAATTTCTGGTGTCAAATTCTCGGCTTATACGGTAGTTACTTGTAACTGAATAACTTAAATTCAGTTAGATGAGTTAACAACCTCCCAAATAATAATCTTCCCCCCCCCCCCCAAACCTCTCTCCCTCTCCTGATACCCACGTGACATCTGTTATATTGAAAACGTAATTTTGGACCATTATGGAGGAAAACATTTACCTTGAGATCCTTATGCGAGAGAACTTTAGAGGACTTCTTAAGGTCCTTGTTTGTCTTGATAGCCTGGGGGTCTAGGAGCACCATCTGACGTACCTTGGCAGGGAGTTCGGCCAACACCTCCTTCTTCTGGCGTCTTCAAGGGTACAAAATACACAAAACAAGTGAGGTGAGGAGAGTATTTCACCTTCATCAAAGCTGAAAGTATTATGCAAAGAGGAAGCCAGCAACACTATTGTGGCTATGGATTGGGTAGAAACCTGTGACAATTGGCTGGAACTAGCATACCATGGACCTTGCTGCGCTAATATTCAGTGTAGAACTACAGAAAAAGTTTCTGAGCCCTCCGAATGATTTAACTCCTGGACCTCTTGATCTGAAGTCTTAAGCACTTACCACTGCGCAAACCTGCCCCCATAAATCGCTGAGGTGACTTTTTAATTTACTCTGCTTAATTTGAATGGTTTGTTGGTTCATAAGTTGGATAATAACTGTCTCAGCACCAGGCCACAACTATAAGGTTAAGGAAAAGCTATAAAGGAATGGTCTAATGGTTCGTATAGTGCTTATATAACTTTCTCAGCACTATGCCACCAACTACATAAATCCTCTAGGATATTGGGAATTATTTTTGTTCACTGTTTCTAAATTGACTCTGCTTAACTTGATTGCAAACACAAATTGAATTGTCTGTTGGCTCATAAGTCGGATAATAACGATGTCAGCACTATGCCATAATGCAACCAGGGATACTCTAGGTAATGGGAATTATTTTTTTTCACTGTTTCTAAATTGAATTGTCTGTTGGCTCATAAGTCGGATAATAACGATGTCAGCACTATGCCATAATGCAACCAGGGATACTCTAGGTGATGGGAATTATTTTTTTTCACTGTTTCTAAATTGAATTGTCTGTTGGCTCATAAGTCGGATAATAACGATGTCAGCACTATGCCATAATGCAACCAGGTATACTCTAGGTGATGGGAATTATTTTTTTTCACTGTTTCTAAATTGAATTGTCTGTTGGCTCATAAGTTGGATAATAACTTGCCTCAGCACCATGCCACTTACAACAGAAATCCTCTAGGTGATGGGAATTTTTTTTTTCACTGTTTCTAAATTGAATTGTCTGTTGGCTCATAATTCGGATAATAACCATCTCAGAAGTATGCCAAAATCCAACCAGGGATACTAGTGTGACCCTTAAAGTTAAAGACAATAAGGACGGTACAAACCTGATCATCACTCGCTCCTCCAGAAGCAGCTGTAGCTCGGCCATGTTAGACGACCCAGTAAAGTCCCAGCCCCACGGTTGCTGTGGAAATATTTTGAGAATCCAGTAACTCTGACTTTGAAGAATAATGATTTAGAAAATTTTAATCGCAAATGGAACCCTCTCTTACCAGTACTTACATGACCAATTTGACTGATTGCTGAAGAAAATTATTCCAATGCATATAAACAGACGTACCTATTTTTTATCACTGTCCATGCCTCTGTCTGTTATTCTTGTTGTAAAACCATGACAACTGTATATTTGTGTAATCAATGGAACCAATAAAAAAACCAAAAAAAAACAAAAAAACTTTGACTTTGGTCTGATTTGGTTGAGACACAATTTTCCCTTAATGCATGATCTTTATACCTATACCTATGATGCCTGTATACAGTATAACCCTAACTCTGGAAATATTAATATTCAGGCACTCGTGTCTTAAAACATAGTATGTCAAGGACACTCATATATTATCCTCTGAAGGTCCTATGTTCTGACTTAAGCTCACTAACCAATCACAAGTTGTTTG
Source organism: Steromphala cineraria (assembly GCA_916613615.1). Taxonomy (NCBI): domain Eukaryota; kingdom Metazoa; phylum Mollusca; class Gastropoda; order Trochida; family Trochidae; genus Steromphala; species Steromphala cineraria. The sequence continues at coordinate 24,665,681 of OU744733.1, forward strand.
GTAAAATCTTTCTGTATCAGTAGCTAATAAAATCATGAGGACAACAGGGTTGTGGTCAGATATGAATAGGATCTTGAATCGTAATCGTATCGTATTTGAAATTTTTATACATGTACCTTGAAACTAGATTGATTTTATTCAGAATGCACTTAGCCAAGAGTATTTCATGTTTCATGTACTGTGTATTTTAGTGTAATAAAGAAGTTGAATAACACATAGAACTCCTTCTTATTTATATATTTCATGATGACAAGGATTTATGGATATTCAACTTCTTCATTGTAGAATGTGGCGACGTTTTGGTATAGATTCTTATACCGTATTCATGCTTGAAAACGGTATAAGAATCTATACCGAAACGTTGCCACATTCTACAATAAAGAAGTTGAATATCCATAAATCTTTGTCATCATGATACTTCCAACTTCTAAAATGCCTCTCAAACAACATATATATTTCATGTACCTGTTTCCCGTCGCAATACCGAACACCGAACTCATTGAACTGGAAGAGTCCGGGTACCACGGCAACTATCTGTGTGAAGAGCTCCGAGGGGCGAGAGAGAGCCGGGGTACCGGAGAGGAGGATCACCTTCCTAGCAGCCTGCACAGTTGTCAAGTCAAACTTTTAAGTTTCAATATCAAATATATTGATTATCAAAAATATAGCCAATGGCTGTGAAGTTCATTAGATTTTGAATTTCATTACCATTCAAAGGCTTTAGTTGGAAAATTAGCAAATATTATATATTTATATTGGGTTAACAGTCTGTAAATAATATCTTATTAGGGACAACAGAGTCACTAAGTCTACAATTTGTAATTCTTATTGGCTAAAATGTTTAAGACAGGATTTCAGTCTTGTTTGGTGTTATGCATCCTTACTAAGTATCCAAAGAAGTTGAATCCTCCTAAAGGCACATCTACACATAATGATTAGTCTTTATTTTGGTTTCTCCCACCAACTTCGCGGCTGCAAAAGATAGTTAACATTACTATCTTTAGATAGTATACCTGAAGTATTGGAAGAGCTGCTTTTGTCCGACTTGTTTTAAAGTTCTTCAGAAAGTGACATTCATCCTGAGAGTTGAAAAGGTAGAGATATTACTTTAAAATACATACATCTATCAAGGAGTTTCTTATATCAATTCAGAAATGCTGACACAACAAGCTTTAAAAAACTGGCAATCTTTGAAAAAAAAAAAATATATATATATGTACTGAAAAGATAAAAAATGACACGAAGCCAATCAAAACTTCAACAGCACTTGTTATATATGTATATATACATATATGTATATATATTTATTTGAAGAAATATTTCCACTTCAATATTTAATTAAATTATTAAACAAGAAAACTTGAAATATCATCTCTTGCATCTAACCCTGTTACACATAAGTAAAGATTTGAATTTGAGAAAAGTTCAATTGCAATCCCTGAAGACTTTGCTATCATAAATTAACCAAATTTCAACACCCACATCCTCTAGTTGACTTTCTAATCAAAGATATCAAGACAATAAGATTAAATAAATAGATTCAGGCTATGACATTTCTCATATTACCATTATGATCACTTGGAACCTTTTCTGTTTGAAATCTTCAGATTTTCTGGCTAGAATATCATAGCTGACAATATTCACTAGCCCAGAAGTGCAGTTTGACTTTCCAGTCACGACAACATTGATTTGTTGAGGATCTATACTTGGAATCCAGCGCTGAATTTGCTGGAAGTCAACAATAATTGTTCTATAACTAATCTCAATAAATTAAGATTTTTATTGCCTCACTATGTAAGCATAGATATCACAAGGCTCTGTAATCTATATTGCTTCACTACATGAGTGTATAGATCTCACCAGGCTCCATTTGATTAACCTGTGATGTCATTCATGGTTCATACAGCCAAAACAGAATAAAATTCCAGTACTTTTCAAGAACATTTTACCATTTTTCAAGTACATATATTCACAAAACTTTTGGTATCGATGCCGCCATTTTCCAAAGTGCAGAATTGTAACATCAGAATTTCCCGAATGCAATGGATCATGGGAAGCGGATATTACCGATTTTTTGGGAATGATTGGAAGCTTGCAGACTTGTTTTGTTTCATTGCAGTCTCTATCACTTTGCAGAGTTAGCAGAACTCCAGTACTTTTTCGGGACATTTAGTAAGAATTGTAAATTGAAGTCCTTTTCGAGTATCAAAACAAACTTCAAGTACTTTTTCAGGCCGGTGCGAACCATGCCATTCAAATCAAGCCAATCAGTGAGTTCCCCCCATAAGTCAGCAACCAAAGCTTTCTGAAAGCTAAACCTTCTGATTGGTTGGCTTCGAATGAGGTCAAAGGTCAGTCTGAGGGCTCTATCAATGGAGCCTGATGAGATCTATACACTTACGTAGTGAAGCAATATCGATCTTGATTTATTGAGATCGTTCTTTCATAATCATTTATTTGTAGTTTGAAGTGATGATAGCAAATGGGGTGTTGAGCATATATTCCATCAATTTCCCAACAAAGAATAAGTCTACTAAATTAGTCTACCTGAACCCATTCACTGGCTATAATAAGTTTTAAAGCAGTCAAACAACTGAAACTTGAGCATACAGTTTGGTTTTTACCAACATGGATTTGGTTATAAAATATATTTATAAGATTCAAAGGATGAAATAGCAAACAATTAAAGTAGTCAAACTGAAGGTATCTTGATTGAAGGTTGGTATTCCAAAGTGTATTTTCAGAATCAGTTTGTACTGAATATTTCATTTTATGTCATCAACATCACTGAATTTTATGTTTCATTTTTTAAAGTTTTGTTGTATAACTAATACGTTGCATATGTTGAAATTTACCATTTCAGCCCTTAAGTTTTTTTGATAATTTTATATTTTCATTTTTTCACTTATAATTGTACGCTAATGCTAATATATTATTTTGATAGTGTCAAAAATCTCATTACACAAACCAATCATCCTTAGTCAGAGAACAAATTATAAAGATTTAAATAAAGTCCATTGGCGGCCATTTTTTTGTGAACACCTTTATTTCATTTTTTGTAAGAAAAAGGAATTGCATGGCTGAACCTTACATTTTATATTTGATGTTTTGCAGAATGCAGTTTCAGTTAGTTTAAATACATTGTCTTTCAATTGGAACCATTAATTTTCATTTTCCTGACATCACCTTATCCCTAAAAACGTGCTACTGAACCTTTAAAGGAACTTCCCAGTCACATGTTATTAAGGTAAATAGAGATCTCTTAAAATAAATATCTTACCAATCGCAATCTTTTTTAATCCAAATTACAGTTTGTTTGATACTTGTTAATTTACTCTACAACTTTGAATAATAGGGTTTAATAATGATGTTTTTGAGATAAAAAAATTGGCCTTCATTAATATTTATTGGATGAAATTTGAAGACTGAAAGTTTTACAAAACATGTTTCTGCACTTTTAAAGGTTAAGCAACTAGTGCATACCTGCGCCCAATCAAATCTGACGGAGGAAGGGGAGACAACGAGGAGTGGCCAGTAATCACGATAATATGCCGCGACACAGATTGCCTGTATTGTCTTTCCCAGACCCATATCGTCAGCTATCAGCACTCTGCCATTCTTGGACACTGCAAAACTTTAGATAGAGTTGACCTCAACAAACAGTCTGATAATATTCAATCGATTATGCATTGTATATTGAGTCCTCGTATCAATGCTTATAGCTACCAGGACCATTACCACAAGTTAACCTACCAGAATTCCGAGGAATAACAAATTCAAAATATAGTCTCTCCTGGGATACTGGGAACTCAATCCATTAGGAAGTTTCCTTGTGTCTACCATTACTTTTGAAGACAAACTGTATCCAAATTTTCAAAATATTAAATTTAAATAAATTTTCAAATTATTCATGAAAGTTTCAAATTCAGTAGCCCTATGTCGGGTATACACACAAAAATAGATCCATTGGCTCTGTAGCTCATCAGGCTTTAGATTTGATTTTGCTTTATGGTGTGGCCAATGTGGTTCCCCCCTTAGTAGGGGCCACATGGCCACAAAATCTAAAATTATCAATCCTCATTAGTCAAGGAGTCTGTTCACAAAGTTATAGCTTTCTAGGCCTTATGCCTCTTGAGAAGAAGATGTAAATATGTTTTTGAGGGCTTGGTCCCTGTGGCCCTTACTATTAAAGCTACAATTTATAATCCTCACTAGCCAAGGAGTCTGTAAACCAAGTTTCAGCTTTTTTAGGCCTTATGGTTCTGGAGAAGAAGTCGAAATTCCACAAAGTTTACGGATGGATGAACGGACGGACGCCCGACACCATGCCATGCCATAAGCCCATCGGGCCTTATACAGCTAAAAAAGTTGTCTTTGAGCTGCTGACATTTTCCCAGTCTGATTAAAATCAACGTACTCCAAGGGGAAAAAAATAGAAAATAATTGTGTCTATCACTATAATCAAAGTTCAAACAAGCAGGGATATATTCTCTGCCACGGTATGAATGCACCCAACTTTGTGGCATGTTTCTGATGTTAACACATCTAACCAATCGCAAGAAAGTCTGCAAAAGCTTATGCTCATATCATGCCAAGGGGCATTAACTTCATTCCATTTCGTTTGAACCATTCGTTCTACATGTTCGTTGCTCAAAGCTATTAAAAAACAATAATGTAATTGGATAGCTTATGACTGTGCTAAACTGGTTACAGCAACAGGCGACAAGCCTGGTTGCATTAAAACCTTGGCAGAGAGGATATTCCGGCTGTATTGAGAAAGAGCAAAAAATAATTACTCGGAGCCGTCGATTTTTATCAGACATTGTTCCTACCTGACTCCTACTCGCTGAAAGGGCATGAGCGTGTTGACAAGGATTGGTTCCACTTTGGAGAGGTCTGCATCAGCAACGGTATTCGGCTGATAGTTTCCTTTCAACTGCTTAGAGAAGGCTTGAAGGATAGCTCTTGGCAAAGGCTCTATTATAACTTGGGGCTTGAACGCGGACATAGCTTTCACTGAAATTGAATAGAGGATATTATATGAGTGTCCATGACATACTATGTTTACGACACGAGTGGCTAAATATTAGTATTTCCAGAGCGAGAGCGAGGGACATACTGATATTTAGGCACGAGTGTCGTAAACATAGTATGCCATGGGCACGAATATAATATTTTGCTTATTACCGTAGTCTCAAAAATAAAGAAAATACTCAAAACCTACTTCAAAGCATAGACGGACTAGTCTGCGCCGGCCCGTATAGATTGTGACGTCACAGGTGAACTGTGACGTCAAAGCATTGTTAAAAACGTGATATTTTGTCCTAGGGCAACATATGCAAAATATGAACCTCGGTATGACTGCCCTTGTAGGTAATAAATGGAGAATCTCACCCAAGTGTCTTCTGATATCAAATATATCAACACAAGTTGATAAAAGTAACAAATATCCGAGGCTTGCCGAGGATATTTTACTTTTATCAACGAGTGTTGATATATTTGATATCAGAAGACACGAGGGTGAGATTCTATTTATCATCCAAAATAATTTTTCATTACATAAGCATTCTTTGAACACTGCATAGTCTTAAACTGCTAAACCAGTGATGTCATAGCATTGTGATGTCATTGTGGTAATGACATCATAGCATTGTGACGTTGTTGTGTTTATGACGTCATAGTATTGTGACGTCATTACTGATGATGTAAAACGTTTGTGATGTCATGTATTTTTTTATTACAGGGCATTGTTCAAAATCCACTGTCTCCTAGAAGATATCGCTTGATCTTCCACAAGCGATATCTCCTGTGGAACACAGTTTTGGATGGTAAAATGTGTAACATAGATAATTGTTTGTGATCCTTAGTACCATTTCCAAAGAAACTGCATATTGTAACTTGTATTTTGATAGAAACCAGAATTTGTCATGGCATTACTATACGTGGTGATTATCTAACTTGCAAGGTTTCCATGAGCTAGGCTTTACAATTTTTTAGTGGTAATCAAGAAGCAGACTCCAATGATGTGTTTCCATGGCAATGGCCAAAAAATAAATGTAGGAAGAAGGGGAAAAAAACCAAAGGTACCACTATACATTATATCTGTTCCACAGGCAAAGTTTCAATGAACTAGGACTTTTAGTTTCTCAAGGTCTGGATTCCCATGTGTTACCATGATTTCTCTTTCAATTCGATTTCTCTGTCATACCAAAAGACGTTAAAAGATTGGAATTGTTGCGGTCTTACTTGACACTCAGCATTATAGGCAGAACAACACATTAAATGGCGCTGCACAGAAACAAATTTCCGATATGTACATGTATGTACTGAGGACAATAAAGTGTTATTATTATTATTATTATCATATACCAATTTCAATCAACTTTCCAAAAGCTTTATGTTTTTTATGAATACCGTAAATGCATAACACAGTATCAAGGCTGACAACGGTCGTAAAATACTAAAGTCTACCGAATAGAGCGATCTCCTATTGTAGCATTTGGATATTGTCAATAATACACAAGGCCTACTGCAAGTAACATTATTTGAGATACCCAAATACATCAACGCTGTATGAATGTCGATCCGTGACAATCGTGCACTGGCATCATGACTCAGCACACCAGAGTTAAATATAAATTGTTGTTACGGTAGATTGGATATAAACATACTGAGTTTGAAAATCAGCGACATGTAACAGAATTATTATAGCTCTAAACTATGCATTTAGAGCCTGACACTATGTGTTTAAATTAGAGCTATAATAATTCTGTCATATGCCAAGCACATTATGCTTAGGTCCTAATTAAATCATCACATTATTGAAAAAGTGCACTTAGTCTATCACTTGCTATTACTTACTTAAATTCTCATAATCCTCAAGTTTAAAACTCCATTTACGGCTGACTAAATCTGAAAAAGATGGAAGTGAAAGACATTGATAAAAGAGAATGCTTACTAAACAATAACATGTTAGTCCCAAATATCATAAGATAATCTCTCTCTCAACAAGAGCGAAGTCTCATTCAAATATCCTTTTATCCAAGGTGTAATTTGTTTTTGGTCGCTTAGTGTTTCGCATTGTTTGATTTACAAGTACAACTCAAAGTGTTCATCAATTTCAAAGTATATTTTTTGTTTCATGTATGAAATAAACATTACCCTCCTAATGATAACTCAGGACAGGGAATTAGTGAGTTTGTTTGTCAGTAAAACGTGAGTTGTTCATTTGACAGATGAAGCGGCGACGCGTGGCATATGGGGAAATGCCTATCACGTCTAATGCACCCCCACTTGAGTTGACAATGCATCGCCGTCGGGAAAGAATAGCAATACACGTGCACAGATGAACCCATTTGTAGCGTAGCCTAAACTTGTGTCCCATATCCCATAATTTTTTTTTACTTTCATAGTAAAATGTTGGAAATAAATATATAAAATGTGGAAGATAACCGTTTTTAGTTTAGTGAAGTCATAGATGGACTAACATTGAGAATCCATTCAGTGTCCTGGATTCATGAAAATAATCAACGGGTCCCTTCAGTGTTCATTGATTATTTTCACGAATCCACTCACCCCTCATGCATTCTCAATTTCTAAATTTCTACTGCCTCTTTATGGTTCTAATGGTTTTTATGGTTTCTTTCTGCCTCTGTAAGGTAAAGACTTAGTTCAAATTCGTTGCACTTACCATAAGACTTTGTTTTCATCCTCTTGAAGGCTTCAACAACCCCTGCATGGTAAGCTACTTCCACTCTGAACGTCTCTCGTGAGTCCAAGATACACTGGCCTTTGATTGGCTTACCATAGAAAACTTTGGAACTCACCGGCTCGTTTTTCACCACTGGAGTATTGTGTGAACTTTGAGTATTTGTGTTTGAATTCGAGTATTTAGCCTTTGGATTGCTATACTGTTCAAATCTATTACCTGAAAATGGACCTATGGAGGCTGTAGAAGGTGCACTTGGTTTTGCCGTAACTGAGGAATCCAATTTCTTTTGAAAGTTTGAAGGGGGGTTAATGACTGATCTCCCATCCTGATATTTTGAAGAGCATGAATTGCCACTTGACACCTCACTTCTGGAACAGCTTATGGCAGGTTTGACAAGGCTCGTGTAACTGTTTTGGATGCCACCTTTCTGAGGACTTGTTTTTTTAAGTCTAAGTTCCAAAGCACGCTTACGGCTTTCATCGATTTTTCTTTTCTGCTCTTCAGTAAGTCCTTGTTGTGCCATCAAGACTGTTTGTTATCTGTAACTGTTGATATCTGAAACACGTCAATCTTATATATAATGTCGACATTCAAAACCACTCGTGCGTGCTCTACAGTTTGCCAGCATTATTACCCTGCTCTAACACAAGCTGACATATATCTCCCTAACTAATAGGGATGTCACGATACGGGTACATTGCGATTCGAAACGTATCACGATACTGAGGTCACGATACAATAAATATCGTGATACACTCAATGCAACAATATTACGGTGAGATAAAAATTCAGGGATCTAAATCTAATATCCCTAAAGCGACTTATCTGAGTAACCAGCATTTAAACACAAAAATAAGCCAACTTCTTCATAAAATATGTCTTTCAATGCTATATTACATGCCATATTAAAGCTATCTTAACAAGGAATTTAACTAACTCTGGATTTCTTCATTTGATTTTCACACAAAATTGAATAATATTCACAAAATAATTGAAAAATATTCACTAAAATTTGTATTACAATACAGTTGACTGTATCGTGTATTGTATCCTGAACTGTACCACGACGATGCATCGGTGTATCGTGACATCCCTACTAACACACTCATTTACAAGGTACCTGTATCCTGCTGGGTGAACAAAGTCACATTTTAATTAAGTCTCTTGCCAAAGTTGATACAACACGTCTCTCAACTCATGTCTCAGTATGTGAGACGGTATGACCCTAAAACTCTCACTTAATCCAGTAATGATGCGTTAACACTACCATCAGTTTATCAGGCTGAATATCAGTGATACAGTCGAGAAACCATGTTGTGCAAATCCCAATTTTATTGTCATTTATTTAACCTCTCATTAATTTCCCTCATTAAGGTTTACATAACGGATTTCTTTGAAGCAATTGCTATGCAATAGGGTATATGAAGTTAGTGACTGACTTGGAGCTTAAACGGCCAGTTCGACCGGGTATTTTTTGTTCCACAAATATTCGGGAGGGAATTCCCTTTTGCACACGACACATGATTACATGATTATTTCACACTTAATTTCAAATATGTTCATGAGGTTATCATTTCAGTTGTTCATGATTTAACAATTTGACAAAGAATAAAGTGTATCGCCCAAAAAAAGAAAAAAAGTGAAATGAAGCCAATCATCAGAGCTACGAGCGTGAGATGCATTACTGACATTTACTGCCACAAAACATTGTTTTTACTGATAACTTTTATTATGCATCACGTGTAAATATGTCCCTCTTCTATCAATCAATTATTTTTTCTAGATTTACTCAATGAATTAGCATGATACAGTACATTTGTTTTCTCGCAATGCTAACAATTCAAAATGGCGGAAGAAAGCCGATCGAACTCGAAGCCTTGATCATGGCAGCCACTAGGATAATTGTCAGCTGATTGTTTGGTCGGTGTTGTAGTTACTTGGATGTTTAAATTTTAGGAGATTTGATTATAATGTTTGCATAAGAAAATTGACAGACAGACAGATTGTTTATTGAAATCTACATATGACACCTAAAATGGCTAGGCTCAATCAATATGACACTGTGAAGAATAGTTGATTCACATCGGCTTTCGAATATAAAGAAAATCGTCAGCGCTGCCGCACTCCCAATTATACACAGTACGTATTGCACTTTTATGAACATCATGTGAATTAAGTGATTAAGATATATTATTGAAGAAAAACAAATTTTCACTATGAGTGAGGTTATGCGAAGTCGAGGGCGACCGCGAAAATACGATGGAAATTCGCATGCGAGTAGACAAGAGAGAAATGTCAAGCTGATTTATTTGGGAGACATTACCCCAAAATGAAATAACCTGAAATCTACAATAAATTTACGGATTTTTAACTGGATAAACATTTTAAAAATTTGCTTTACAATCATGAGTTGACATGTCACTGCAAGAGGCCTAAATGCAACTGATTTTACTGTTGTTCACACGACAAAGATTTTTCTAAGGATGAAATGACCCTTTTACACATATAACCATGTAAATTCCATGATATTAACGTAGTGACTGTTTTTAAAAAACGAAAGGCCATTGTAGAATTTTGATGGGCACTGAAAACATAGGTCCCACCCAGAATTCCCTGCACACTACATTGCATTATGGGAAGGGACATTTCTCATTCTATTAATAGATCTGCTAAACAAATGATGCGCTGTGTCTAAAATTAGCTTCGTTAGCAGCCTAAGCTTATCAGTGAAAATGCGGTCGAATTGGCCGTTTAATGTAAACTGGGCAATATTTCAGACATTACTGGCAGAAGATATAGGAATGTACACAATTCTGTTATTTATGATGAAAGTATAAGAAAACTCCAGAATGTCATGATTTTCACAATAAAGAAGTTGAAATCCAGAAATCTAGCTTTACTAAGGAACATCAAATCAAAGTTATCGAGATATACAGAAAAAAATATGTCCTTCCATTCAATATTACTGGTCTTTCAGTTCCCGGTCCAACATCCCGGACAGGCCATTACAGTATACATATCTAATTTATCAAAATATCTACAAATAATTTTTTTAAAGGAATTCATGCCTTAATAAGGTGTTTCAGATTTAAATCATCAAATAAAAAAATGATACCCTCTGTAAAAAATTTCAATCAAGTAATCATTTATATCATGTTATAACTAAATTTATATTTAAAGACAAATTTTTATGTGCTTTCTATGCCCTTTTGAATTAGCAAAATGAAAAAACAAATCTACTGTCATGCTAAGTTATTATCCATTAGACATAGAAATAAATTAGTTAAAAGTTAGTTTGGAAAAGACCTATTTATAAAGTTTTGGGAACCAGTGTTTTCTTAGACGTGTTCATAGACGGGGTGTTTTCCTAGACATGGTGGTTTCGTAGACAGATACAAAATATATCACTGGGAATGTCCTATCCTTTTGACGACAGTTTCGATAGGCGATACATTATGAAATTTCATGTGTGAAACAACACAAATATTTAGCTAAAAAGATTACAAATTACATTAAAAACAAGCCATGATGAAAAACAAACGTGCTCCTACTTTCGTCGACGCAAGACATTCGATAAAAGGAAAATGACAATTATTTTAATCGTACTTTCAACAGTTGATCAAGATGTAAAAAGTTTTATTTTCATTTTTGCCGCCATGTTTGCCACAAATCGTCCACTTCCTCTCATGATGTCGTGATCTTGGTGACGTCTATTTTTTACTTCTGTTTTATCGTTATGTTAATAATTTTCATCTTATGTCGTAGACAAGTTTAGAAAATCTTAATCAATTATAACATTAATAATCCATTAGACCTTAAAATTTAAACTTTTACGACCATATAATCAAATGGTGTGTTCGTTCGATCCGCCGTAAGCCGAGAAATGTTCACAAACATTATTGATTACGGCCTTTATTCGGAGCAAATGGAAATTATTATATATTACTTCATCGTGTAACTAAACGATTATTTAGACATTTTAATTAAGGCGGTGTTTAAGGAAATTCACCCAAAGTGTCTTCTGTTAGCATAATCAAGTAAAATTTTACGCGACTTCACTACTTCAAAATCAACTACAGAGTGTTTATGTGTTAACTGGTGATTACAAATTATTTAAAAAATCAAAAGTAATTTTCAATCGGTTGAATTAGCAAAAAAGTTCAAGTACACAATCTTAACAGATATGTTTAAATTTGTCCTTTATAAGCGTAAAAGATCATTCGGCCTCCAAGCATCGTAATAAACTTGCATGTCAATTTACCTTAAATGAAAAATTCCTAAATGTTTCTAGTTTTCGATGAGGTCAATTTAACACGAATAATAAATCAGTATCGCCTATAAGCATTATTAGGCATTTGTTGCCTGTTTGCTAATCGTTTTTCCTTTGTGGTTATATATTCTGAATGTTGTGTATTTCTTGTTTTATGGAAATAAAATAATGTTAATATCATATCCTACATTTTAGATTCACTTGACTAGGGGATGTATTTTGGCGATTTCCTCAAAAGATCATAAACACAAATGTCTCTCTTAATTATTTTTTACTTCCAATGCATGCCTTTTTATTTATTATTATCAAATGGATATTTATAAAGCGCGCATATCCATCCACTCGTGGTTGCTCAAGGCGCTTACATTGTTTCCCCTGGTTAATGGCATTCTTTCACCGTCCGATAATTTTTCCAATTCAACTCCCTTGGGAGTATACAACCGCCATCCATATGTAGCGCTCAGGTTAGGGACCATTCTATGCCTCACAGGGTATTCACAGCTGGGTAAACTGAGACACATATTCACAGCAGTTTGTCCAACACTGCTGAACGCTGATAACCGACAGCTCGGCGTATGCATCTTCCTACACAAAGCCTAAAACGCCAGTTTCCGAACTATAATTGTTACATCATCCTGTTGTTATTGTTTTTGTTTTCTTATTATCATACCATAAATTATAAATTGCTGCACCCCTCATTTTTCCTCAAATGCTTGAAAACGGTATAAGGTATAAACGTCACTGTCAAATAAAGAAGTTGTTCATTCATAGAATTACTCTTGACTTCCTTATACCATCAACTTCTAGAATGCCAATCAAACAGCTCTATTTAGCAACATTCATCAAATACGATTTTTATATAAAACGTTAACCACACAATTTAATTGTGTAATTACATGTCAATAAATAATTAACATTATAACTCAAATATTTATAACTTCATGAAGGTGATAGTACTGATACTAGTTATATAACCTTTACCTTTGTTTCTGATGTTAAAATGTTCTAAAATTACGTTGTAATCAGTCCATGAGATTGTCCAGTTTTCGATCACAAATCACCACTTTGACCTTTTTATCACTATACAGAAACTGATAAGCATTCTATGCCAGAACAGTTTAGATAGTTACAAAAGTTCCGATATTAAACCAAAAAAAGAAAGGAAATATACAATTCATAAAGATCTCATATGACCCATCTGTCCTTATAATATATGGACATACATGTATTATCATAAACTGAAAGTTTTCGTCTTAAGTAAACAAGTTAACATAACAAAACCAATTATCTTATTTGTATGAGGTTGAGATATAAAACCATATACCCCCTACCGACTTACACGATTGCAGATTAGCTGACGCGGCACCGATACAAATACGTTTCATTACTCATTTTATTAATTACAGTTCTCGTGATTTTTAGATGAGATTTGGCTTATACGTTACGTGCAGCTCTACTCACATGTCGAAAACTGGGTTCTGTTGAACGCAAAAAAAAAAGAGAAAAAAAGAAAGAAACAATTATTGGTTCAGATTAGAAATTAAATTATATGTTATACCAGTGTATAAAATATAGTCAGTCCGCCAGTCCTTAAACTGACTACCATTAGCAAGACTGGTTACTTTTTGGTCAGAACTAGTAACGAAACATTTCTTTATTTTCCCCTGAGGAATTGGTTAATGAATTTTCACTGAATTAATACTGGTCAAATGCAATTTAATGAAAGTTTTAAATATCTATTTCTAAACACATTTTAAGCCTGTTTGTGAGTGTAACATTTTGTAACAAATTTTATGATTGACAAAAACATTGGGCGCATTCACTTAAGGGGCAGTAGCGCGTTTTTTTCCGAAATTATAATATTCAGTTGTTTACTGATAATTGTCTGTTAAAGCTAAATGCATCATTTTGATAGTGTCAAAATCTATTTACACAAACCAATCATCAATAATCAGAGAAAACATTATAAAGATTCACATAGAGACCATTGGCTGCCATTTTTGTGTGAACACCTTTAATTTATTTTGTGTTAAAAAATCACATGGTTGAACATTAGATATTTGTTTTTTAACTACTTCAATGAGTTTAAATACATCGTCTTTCAATTTGAACCATTAATTTTCATTTTTCTGACATTACCTTATTTCCCCCCTAAAAACGTGCTACTGCCCCTTTAAGAATGAAGTAATTTATCCACGACTGTGGTATAACCCGCTAGGATGTGACAAGGTCATGGCGCTTTGGGTTCGCCTATTATTTGTTAAGTTTTTTTGAACATAGAGCTTATTACACGAGAAACTGTGTCATATGAATTTAACAAATCTTGTGTGAACTTGTGCATTGCTCGAGCGAAAGCAAGGGTTTAAGACAAATTTTACAAGTTTCATAAATCTTTATTACCAACTCTATACCAATTTATTCTCTTAGAAATATGCAAAATGGTCCGCATCCCTTCCGGCGACCGGAGACAGTGAGGTAGTAGCTGAACTGTCGACTTATAACTATCAAGGTTGAATATCCATATAGAAATATAAGAATTTTGACCAAAAAGTTGTAACAGTAATTTACAGCTGTGTACCTTAAGTTTGTTCACCTGCTTGTGATCTTAGTACAAATATCACGAATTTTTTATTTCGTTTTGACGTTCATCAGTGCATGAGAAAGAAAGGAAAAATACAATTTATATGACCCATCTGTCCTTGTAATATATAAAATAACTCCACGACCACTTACAGAAGATCATCAATTGTCCATGTGTACAATAACCATTCCCAAACCATATTTCGGGATCGTCTTGTCACTGGTGCTGAATGTCGATATTTGGCATTCTTAGATAGGCAAATGGGTTCATATTTGTGAAATTCGGATTTTCTTAAATTTCGATTCAAATCATCCATGTAAACTTTAGAGGGAAAATTCAGCACAGTTATATATTGCCGTAGCGAAAAGGAACACATATGAATAAGATCTAAAGCTGTTGATCACATATGAAGGATTTTGCAGAGCAAACAAGAAATCAGTTGTTTCGAAATTTTGACCCCTGGTCACTTCAATGACCTGCCAAATTTGTTACAGCTATCTGCTAGGTATGACATACGAATATGTCAACGCAAAGTGAATCTTAACTTATGCAGTGAAATTTCATCATGATCGGTTTCGTTTTCACAATAATAAAATGTTTAAAGGCGTTACAAATAACATGATATATGCACTAGAATACGAAGGTAAGATAACAAACTTAAAACACTCAGCTGTATTCTATTTTGTTTTCATTGTCAGTAAAACCGTTTTTCATATTTCAAAACTTATTTTGCCATTTGATATCATGACCTATTCATCAAATATAATTCTTCGTTCAAACATGTCTAAATTGTTTTTCTTTCATTTGATGAATATTTGATTATATAAAAGTTAAACTCATCAAACAAAAAATCTCATTTACCCAAGCACACTGACGAAAAGACATTTGTGAAAATTGAGTCATGTGTATTTTCTATAGTTATAGTCGCTGGAATGATCGTTTAAACACAGATTTATCCTTTTTGCATCAGATAAACATCAAGATCTGAAGTAATTCCTAATTCAGCAATCTGATTAGTATATCATTTGGAAAGGCAAACAAAACATGTCATTTATCAAATAAGTAAATCTAGCGGTAGTAATCTAATTTGGTCATGATATAGAAAATGTCACCACACACTGTGATTTCATGCATTAAAACAGCGTGTCTGGAAAGATAATGGTCTAAGCCACAGAAGCCTATCATCATCGTCTTTTAATTTGTTTTGGCATGTGTCTTTAACTAGGGTTACGGAAATATATGCTTCAATTAAGATCATTTAAAGGAACAAACGTTAAAAGAGGTTAAACATGACTCTCGATTATAAAAAACACATACTGGATAGTTTTTTAAGATGAACGAGAAAAGGGTTCTATGAATAAGAATTCCAGGGGCAAATCCAGGATTTTCGTTGGGTGTCGCAAGCGCAACTTTTGAAATGATTAGTTTTATCTATATTTGCAAATCTCTTGAGGGAGAGGGGAGAGGAGGGTGGCGAACGATCGCACCACCGCACCCCCAAAAAAATCCTTTCTGAGAAATATTATTTTTCATAGACTTTGTATAAATCTATGTGTATTAATTATTTAATTATTTCACAAAACATTTTTGATGTCCGGTTTAGTTTTTATTTCTGTATAAAAGGTGAATTAAGGTGTCCACACTAAAATGCCCGCCACCTATTTTCGCTTGATAATTGTAATTTATTCTACCACTACGGATACTTTAGAAAAGTGATGAGATTTCTGACACTATGAAGTTAGTAAATTTGGAACATACACTTTTGTTAATTTGGGAAATTTTAAAGAAATTTTGAATCATTTTTCAAAATATATTTCATTATTTCATTCTATCAACCTGGTTTAGGAGATAGATTAGAATATTATATAATATTACAACATTTAAATATAACATGTTATCATAGGGTCTACTGAAATGAAATATGAATTTGACAAAGTTACAGAAGCAGATTTGGCGCGTGATATCCATTCTTTAAATAACTAGATTAGCGTTTGCGGGCCACCGCAAAAACAGAGCAGCCCCGAAACTTGCTGTTTCGCCTTCTACAGGCCGCAGCATATTGGACATTTTTTCGTGACCTTCACCTTTGACATTCAAGGTCACACAATCAATGAACACTTTTCATTGAGTATAACAATCATGTAATGAATAAAAGTGTTAATAGTTAGAATAAAACATTTTTGTTATACCATGCTCATGTCGTGACTTTGCTGTGACCTTGACTGACAAATTGTAACCGAATTTGTTTTACCTCTCCAAAGATAACACATTCCAGGTAAGAGCTACATAGCACAAAAAGCTTTTAACATATCGTTTTTTCAAGGATTTTTTAGTGATAAAGTAACTATTTACCTTGACTTTTGACCTTGAACATTTGAAGTAGGTCCCCCGAGGTATGAGCAGTAAGTTATGAAAGCTTTTTGGAAAAAAAGTATTACCGATAGCAAGTAAATACGAGTGCGGCGGCGTTGGAAACTACACAAAGTTTGATAGCAGCCCCGAACCTAATCCACTCTCATTTACTATGATTGTATACTTCGTCATCGTATGATACCAGTTGATAAAAGTCATACAGTTTGGTATATCAATATACAATACCTTCTAAATCGATGAAAGGTGTTCTGATGTTTTTCAAACCAATACCGCTGGGTTTGACAGAATGACTGAATAATGAAATTAAGTATAAAACATCATCATGATAAATATGGCGATAAACGGTTTGACTGACAGAAGTATACAGCTGTAGGTTAGTTTTAACTGATAGATAATTTATGCTTTATGGTTAGATCTAAGGACAACTGATGATGACCAACTTCACGGGTATGGGAGAAGTGTATTTTCTCCATTATCTATAACATTATATTTTATGTTATTGATAATGGAAAAATGCACTCTAGGCTCTGTGGGTTAGAGCCTCCTCTTGTACCTACTTGACTGATTAAAAAATCTAAATTTCCTTTTGGCTTGAAAACATGACGAATGTTGAACTGGAAACATAAAGGTGTCTGTTCATTGTTTCCATGACAAAGTTTGTGTTAGAAACGGGTATGGCATTCACGTGTATTAATGACGGCCTGACATCGACAACTTATGCTCTTAATAAGAATTTAGATGCCCCCTGCTCTTCCACTAGGACAGTTCCGAGCTCATAGAGAGGTCTTGGTTGCACCTGACGTCTTGAATTGGCGACCTGCGACATGTTCAATACATGTTCAATTGGGTATAGGTCCGGAGAACGCGTTTGCGAATCTATACGAACAGTTGTCTCCTGGTCAAGAAACTCTCCGATGAGGACGTTCGTTATCATCCATGACGTAGATATCGACAATTTTATCTCTGTAACGTACCCGTAACAGTGTTCCTCTCTCAATGACATGCAGATCAGTTCGTACTGATTCCTGCCCAGACCAACATTGAATCATCGCCGTAACAATTATGTTCACTAATGTTGGCATGATAAAATTGTCCCGTTCTCTCCGCCATACCCACTGCTGTCTGTCTGTAAAATCCATTTAGTACCGAGACTCATGTGTGAAAAGAACACAGTAATTGGGTACGCTTTTCAAATGTTTGGAGCCAAGCCCATTGAGAAGCATTCGCAGGGTGATGTCCAGACTGATCAAAATTGGCCTAGTTCCGAGGAATGAAATATTCAAAATATCAACTTTACTAGAGTTTTGAAATCCTCTACACTGGGTTTGACCGCAACCCCATACCTCGCATGTTTTTACCAGTTTAGGGCAGCCGAGACCTAGTCGCTAGCGGACCAATCACATCGTCTAGCGAGCAATGATAATGTTAAGAGCGGGTTTAACAGTTATATGAGTTATTTGACCCGATCTGCGATACCGAATGCTTTTGCCGGCGGCTTGTAATTGGTGAGGTGAGTAAACATCATCATCAACTTTATTCAAGTATATAGGCCCCTGGGCCCAAATACAGGTACATGTTAACACATATTTCATATACAAATATAATACGTAATAATACGCAGAACTTACGAGAAGTAGATAACATGAAAATAATAATTAATCACAAGAAATTTAATTTAACCTTTTACATCGTTTTTCATAGGCATAATAAACAAAGTGGCTTAATTTTTTCAACATGTAATTATCGTTGGTAGTTAGAATTTGTTTAAATGCATACAAATTTACATTTCTAATATTTGGTAGATATATTTTTCTTAAGTCATTATAATATGGACACACAGAAATGAAATGATATTCGTCTTCTATTCCTTCCTTACAAATTGGACAAATTCTAGACAACCTATCAATTTTCTGCCATCTACCCTCATTAACCTTTAAACGTACCAGCCCCGATCGTAATTTAACAATGCTTTTACGAAATTTAAAATCCACTATTTCAGAACATGCGACCAACGGGGATGCGGTCGGACTCAGTGGAGAGGAAGCCTTGCGAAATGGTCGCATACCTATTCGTCGAATTTCTAGTTTTAGAATAGAAAAATCCATTCGACCGATCGGTACTGTGATTTTAGTTGTAAATTGGCTTACATAACGTTGGGACGATAGAGTTATATTGTGATACTTTATCTACTCGGAACTAGGCCGATTTTAATCAGACTGGGTGGTGTCTGACCAGAATAGATGACGTTGTGCCGGGAGGGTGAATCTTATGCGATGTTTCTTGAATTGATAGATGGATATAATATAAAACTTAAGGCATAATATTTTTAGTTCAAATTTTTCACAACATCAGATTAAGTAATGGTTGTGTAAAAGTTTATGTAACAGCAAATGACACAAGAATAAACTTTTATAAATCAATAATTTAACTTGTTCTGCTTCATCGAGCATTTAGCTATAAAAACATTTTTCAAATTCTGTTATTTTTTCTAGTTTCAAATCTCTAAAACTTCCCTCCTTTAAGGGGGCAGTAGCACGTTTTAGGGGGAATATAGGGTCAGGAAAATGAAAATAAATGGTTTTAAGTGAAAGACCTTGTATTTTAACCAAATGAAGCATTGCTATATTAGATATATAATGTTAAGTTCAGCCATGTGATTCCTTTTTCTTACAAAAAATGAATTAAGGTGTTCACACAAAAATGGCCGCCAATGGACTTTATGTGGATCTTTATATCTTTTCCCTTCCTTTTGACACTATCAAAATTATACATTAAGGATTAAGATATGATAATCACTATGAACTTTTACACAATATATATATTCAAAAAAATATTATGACAAAATTAAAACATTCAAGATAGTGTAATACTCTTACAGGGTCCAAATTCATATAAAATGTGGCACATAATCTTTTTGAATAGTCATTATTGATAGACAAGATACCAACAAAGGCAATAATTACTCAAATGTATTTTTATTAAAAAAAATTGATGGCATATAATTTTACTGTTTTGGGTTGGGTTGAGGGTGTGTGTCTTCAAAATCAAATATCTTTGTCATTAAGTTTTTAATTTAAAACAATCAAATATCATGTTACCATTGAAACTTAATTCACCACATTAAGTTGATTTTAATATTAATTAAAAAATGACTGATTAAGCCTATTAAAAATGATTAACGGCATTTATACTTTTAAAAAGCAACGAAAGCGTTAACAAAATTAACAATAATACCATAATTTCACATTAGAATCTGCAGAGCACCTGCTTTAACCTATTCTCTCCACATAAAATGTAATTAAATGGTGATCCAAACTGTGTTCGAATGTGCCTGGATTTGAACTAGAAAGGGAGAAGTCTGATTGGATGCAATCAAAGTTGTGAAAATGTCGCCATGCAAAGGTGGAAACTGTTCAGTTTTGCATAGATTTGGCATCCACGTTAATACAGACGAAATGTTCCCATGTTCAACACAATATCACCCCTGGGACATTTCAAAAGGAAAAGCAGAACTGAAATTATCGGCCTTTTAACCAAATTATAGATAATGAAACGTATCTTTGAATCTTGGTCTTTCAAACATCCGATTTGGTTCATGCCAAGGGTCTTGAGGGTCTTAAGATTTCAAAGAAAATCAAGCCGCCTGCATGGTAGGCTGAGAAGATGAAATGGTAAGAGCTAAAAATCCCCTGAAGATTCCCTTAACACTGATTAAATGAGTGTTTTGCGTGTTGAGATAGGCTGGTTTGTCCAATCAAGGTAACAGTGTCACCCTCTTAAGCTTGTAGGACAGGTAATTTCATTTCAAAAAAAAGAAAAAAAGAATGACATGGCTGAAAAAAGGTAACAGTGTCACCCTCTTAAGCTTGTAGGACAGGTAATTTCATTTCAAAAAAAAGAAAAAAAGAATGACATGGCTGAAAATAGGTAACAGTGTCACCCTCTTAAGCTTGTAGGAAAGGTATTTTCAATTCAGCTTTTTCTCATGAAAAGTTCAAGGAATGATATATTGTACAGCATCGAAACCCTTAGTTGTAGGATTTGAAAGGTTTGAATCAAGATAGTACTTTTGCTAAAAAATCTAGAGCTATTTTTATGAAAAGTTAAAGGAATGATTAATTGTACAGCATTGAAACCCTTGGCTGTATTCTTTGATGGGCTAGCGTGTAAAATCGAGATAGTAGTTTCGCTAAAAATGTAGAGCTTTTTTATGAAAAGTTCAAGGATTGATTCATTGTAAAGCATTGAAAAAAACACTATCTGAACGTAGATACATATCTAAACTAACAACTTTTTATAAAATGAAGAATAATCTAGCGCCTCAATATCTCTCTAACCTCCTTCCTACCACACCCAATACTAATAACTACAATCTAAGATATAATTCATCAGTGCGAACAGTAAAATGCAGAACGGCGACATATGCCAAGTCTTTTTTACCTGATACAATAAAACTGTGGAATTCATTAACTCCCGACATTCAAAATAGCGATTCGTTATCCGGCTTCAAAAATTCGGTTTGCGGACCTAAAAATAAAACTATTTCTTTCAATCTCAACCACGGCTCAAGAATCTGTCAGATTATCCACTCTCGCCTTAGGCTCCGCTGCAGTGACTTGAATGCTGATAAATTTGAAAGACATATTATTGACAGCCCCGCGTGCCAATGCGGTCACCCAATTGAAAACGCTGTACACTATTTTTTCACATGCAACAAGTTTACAGAATTAAGACAGCAATCATTCTTTTATTTGAAAGGATTTACTATCAACACGGTATTAAGGGGATGTACATCGCTCACAAACAATGATCTAGACAAATTATTGAAATCTATTCATCATTTCATAATAAAATCTGATCGATTTGACATTCCATAAGCACTTATATATTGACTGCCAAACAAACAATCTTATTCGTGCATAATCACTATTTTTGAAGCTTATAAAATGTATGACATGCGTGACTGGTAATTATTCATTGTATATTTTTCATATGTAATTATTTTGGAGCGGCCTTAATATAAGCACCTCTGTGCTTGTTGGCCAATCCATTCATGTCTTTTCATGAATAAAATATGTTTAAATCAAGCATTGAAACCCTTAGATGGAGGCTTTGATGGACCAGCGTGTAAAATCGAGATAACAGTTTCGCTAAAACATGTAGAGCTTTTTTATGAAAAGTTCAAGGAATGATATATTGTACAGCATCGAAACCCTTAGCTGTAGGCTTTGATGGACCAACGTGTAAATCGAGATAGTAGTTTCGCTCAACAAAGTGGAACTTTCTCTTATGAAAAGTCCAAGGAATGATATTAGCATCGATACTCTTCGCTGTTACCAATGGTGCCGATCTGGCTGATAGAAGATTTACTTGTCCCGTCAATCATTAATATAACAAATTAGTTTGTGTCCTATTTGATTTTTCTATAACTATCTTTATAAGTCTAATATTTTCATTTCAACTTCAGATATCTGATAATGATCATTCAACAACTTCTGTTTCTGTTAGAGCAAAATTTTGTATTAAGGTAAATATAAAACAATTCTCAAATGAGTGTCAAGCAAAGGAGGTTACATCTCCCATCTCTTAACTTCTTTTGTTATGACGCGGCCGGGAATCGAA
This sequence comes from Steromphala cineraria, assembly GCA_916613615.1. NCBI lineage: Eukaryota > Metazoa > Mollusca > Gastropoda > Trochida > Trochidae > Steromphala > Steromphala cineraria. Next base: position 24,688,238 of record OU744733.1, read on the forward strand.
CCCGACCTCCTGTGTGACAATCGGATGCTGTTCCAAGTGCGTCAAGCCCCCGCTTTAATCTACGTATAGAATCACGAAATACGTATTGCTAAGGATATCTTGAATAAAGATCAATTGACATCCTTTACAGGCATAAGTGTATTCTAGTTCTCATGAACATTGTTAAAGATAAAAGAAAATTGTTGTTAACTGCCATATATATTTCTTAGAACCAAATACAAATTGCAATACTGAATTGCTAAGAAAAAAATAAAAATGAGGATAATTTACATTGATGGATTAACAAACGACTACAAAACACATTAATACAGAGTAAATTATCAAATTACTCCAATAACGTATACGGACGTCACATGACGTCCATTACGAAAACGACGCCACCGTCTGTTTTAGCTCTGTGACGAGTTCCTGACAAACTGGCGTGGGTGTGTAGACCGGCACGTTCTATTCCAATTTATTCTAAAATCCACCATGACATTATTAAAGTCATTGCTAATACAACGGATTTTCTTTCTTCGATCCTCCAATGGCCTTCGATCTAGGATTAGAGCATGGTATTATAAGGGATATTTGTTTCTGGTTTCTGAATTGTTAAAAAATCATGCTGACAGGTTTTATGTTGGTCCCAAAGTTGTTTGCTAAAATGTGTCTTTAAATCGATTCTTAATAACAACATTTGTAAAACTAAATGTAATCAACACTATGGCGCTAAGAATGTAGAATAAATCCATAATGATGTTTTAAATTTAATAATCATTTGAAATAGTATACACACTGGCTTATAGGAAAAGTAGATGTGTCATTTAGTACGTGATGTGGGAAATACAACTGATCAAGTTCAAAATGACAATTTTATCATCAGCCTTGAGATGATCCAAACTTCAAACCGCAAGGCAAAATAAAGTTTATACAGTTTATTAAAATTTACTTTATATTAATGAGACATGTGATATATAAAGGCATGTTCACAATAACACATATTTGCAGTTGTTTAAATAGAATGATTGGTCTCCTGTTTATATTTTGTTAAAATATCATGACCATGTTTGAATGTTGTCAATATGTGACTGAGAAAATAAGCACGTTTATTGTTTTTCACATATAATATGCCATCCTTGTTGATGAACCTTTGTGTAATGTCTAACTAAGTTGGGAACAGTTTGTTAACATAAAATTTCCTAATTTTGGGTTTTAAAAAAACACTTTAAAGGGGCAGTAGCACGTTTTTAGGGGGAATATAAGGTGTTGTCAGGAAAATGAAAATTAATGGTTCCATTTGAAAAACAATGTATTTAAACTAAATGGAGCAGTAATAATTCAAATATATATTGTAAAGTTTAGCCATGCGATTCCTTTTTCTTACTCAAAATGAATTAAAGGTGTTCACACAAAAATGGCCGCCAATGGATTTCATGTAAATCTTCAAACTTTGTCCTCTGACTATGGATGAATGACTTGTTTAATGAGATTTTTGACACTGTCAATATAATACATTTAACATTAACTTACAATTATCAGTGACAATTTTAAAATATAAAGTTATCAAAAAACGTGCTACTGCCCCTTTAAAGGGGCAGTATCACTTTTTTGGTATATTATATATTTTCACTTTTTCATTTATAATTGAACGCTAATGCTAAATGTATTATTTTGATAGTATCAAAAATCTCATTACACAAACCAATCATCCATAGTCAGAGAACAAATTATAAAGATTTTAAAAAAGTCAATTGGCGGCCATGTTTGTGTGAACACATTTAACTCATTTTATATGGCTGAACTTTACATTATATATTTGATTACTACTTCATTTAGTTTAAGTAAATTGTCTTTCAATTGGAACCATTTATTCTAATTTTCCTTATATTCACCAAAAAAAACCGTGCTACTGCCCCTTTAAAGTTTTCTTCGAAATTGTTTTAGCTCTTGTTCAAATCAGTTTCATAATACGACATCAAAAGCTCAAAATGAACTTAATCAAAAATACTATGTTACGCTGAACAAACTGTCATGTGTAATTTGTTTGCCTGGCTTATGGCTCATGTTCTGCTTTAACATATAAATAATAATAATAATATAATAATAATATGGATATTTATAAAGCGCCTAATGTCTACATAGAAAATATACTCAAGGCGCTAAAAGAGAGAAATTATAATAATGATATGTAATAAGTTATTATACATTTATTGAATCTTCATACAAATTGTTTCTTGTAAACGAATAAATAAGATTTAGTCAACATCATCATCATGGTGGGCCACATGATCCTATCGAATATCAAAATTAAAAGATAAAATAATACATTAAAATATTTAGTGAATGTTAACTTCTTATTAGATTACATGGTACGCCGCTAATGGCTGAAATATTGCCCAAGCGGCGTAAAACAATAACTTTCTCATTCACTAGATTATATGGTGAATTGTACTATTGTGCTACTGTCACAATGTTCTGGGATTAACATAATTGTTTGTAGAGTTTTCTTGTTGGTCGATCAATCACAACTGTTTTCTCCGATTAAGATTTAATTTCGAAAGTGAACGTTGTAACATCTAGACATTATGAGTGCAACAGTTTCGTAATATGTATGCGATTTTAAGTGTTTATTACGCTGGGAAATAAAAAAAATATGGACTTGCACAAACCTCTTACAATAATAATAATAATCCTTTCCTGCTGAGGTCGCCCTAAAAAATCTGATCACTAATACTATTTTGTTACAATAATTGTATTTGCTAAATTTCCGGGATACATTGTTATTCAACACCAGCAAAATTTAAGCTTTTAAAAATTTGGGGTGTTTTATGACAATTTTCCAAATTTTATCCAAAATTTGCCGAAAATATGTAATCATTATTTAGTTACAAAATATAAAAATCTATTTATTTTAAATCTATCTTGTTACAATATGTGTATTATCTAAATTTCCGGGATACATTGTTATTTAACATCCGCAAAATTTAAGCTTTCAAAAAAAAATTTTTTTTTATGACAAAAATCTAAATTTAATCCAAAATTTGTCAACATTTAGTTACAGAAATAAAACAAATCTAAATGCTTTAATTTTGAACCCATGCCTCTTTAGGCAGGGAAAGGTGGATCCTGAAAACACAAGTTTTCGGGTGAAAAGTCATTTAGAATAAAGTGCAAGAAGAACTATTTTCATAAAGTCGGACATCTACGGTCAACAATGAATAT